>OY747715.1:43067738-43207738 GCA_963556495.2 Valencia hispanica
GGCGGCTGAAGCTGGATTTCATCAACAGTACGTTAGAGAGTGGATGCTCTGCTGAGGTGATAACTCCGTTCTCGTTTGCTCCAGCAGCTACAACCCAGTTGGTCAAGTTTTCCGGGTACTTTCCGGTTACTTCCGGGTCAAAACTGCCCCCCCCCCCATGACAGCCTCTTTATGTACATAGCCATAATTTACATTGGAAAGCTAATAGTCTTGTTATTTCAGTTATGTATCCCAATCAAGGATAGAATCATATCTGTAGACATAGGAAATGCTTTTGCCGAATAATTCAGAACGGAAAATAACGTTCAACTCAACGTTTGAAACCGCAAATCAGTGACAGAACAGAGCCACCTTGAAAAAAAAGTGGATTTTTACATCCACAAGGGTCCAGTTGATCTACTCCAATAAAATAGTCCAAGTCTTAAGTCCACAATCCAACATATTCTGAAAAACTTAATATTTTCCTTCCTTGTGTATATGTCTCAATTTTTTCATCATGACGTCTGTTATCATTAGGGTTGTGCCAATGGACGATGTCATCGTCCATCGTGATGGCTGACCGACATCAAATTGGAGAGCCACCATCGTGATGACACGCCCCCCACCCTGTCAGACACACACTAATTCTAGTATAGTCTCTTCTATAGTTTAACTAAACACTTTGCAGGGACTGCTGTGTAAACATTGAGAACATAGGCTAACTAATCCGTATGTGTTGCACAGTGGGAAATATTTGTATATTTTTGTATTTATTTTGCATGGTTTGTTTGTGTGGATTTGGCGTGTTTTGTTTGCATTTGTTTTCCCTCTGTGAAGCTCCAAGAGAAAAACTGAACTTATCTGGATGAGTCAGGAGGAGGAGCGTGGCAATCAGCTGCTTTGTTACAGGTGCGCAAAAACTTGTTAGGCTGCACATAAAAGGAGCTGAGGCACGATAGCAAGGACTGAACCCACTGGCCGGAACACCACAAACAATGACTGGCGCACATGTCTCCAGCAAAACTGCGAGCGGCAGACAGGCAGCGCGAGCCAGATGAGTAGCCTACGTGCCTCGCCTATGAGTACCGTTTCACCTCTGTTTTGAGAAGCGAGCGAGGATCGCCGCACAACTTGCGCTATGCGCACTATGAGTCAAGGGTGCACGGATATTGGTGCCTGCCTTTAGTTTGTCCAGCTGTTTTTGGCTGAAGGGAGGCGTAGCACGCCAAAGGTGGAGACGTGAGAGCATCAAAGGAGATCAGCTGTTCGCCTTTCAGCTGACACAGGGGAGGAGCGCGTCGTGGGGCTGCTCGGTGGGAAGAACTTATTGTAAGGCTGTTATCTGGGAGGAGAAGGACCTGGAGTAGTAGGTGGATCCTGATACAAAGACCGCCTTCCTTATGGGTGACTGAGGACAAAATCCGGACGTTGAGTTTTATTTTTATTTTTAACTTTTTGGCATCAGCGACTGGTCCACCACAAAATAAATTGTTGTGCTTTACAGCTCGGTTGATGAGTCTCTTTTTTTTACCCTTACGTGCCACGTATTGAAAAGCCCGGGTGAGTACAGTGGGTCCCATTTAGAAGTGGGCACTTCATTCACGCTTACAGTGATTCACTCAGCTGCGTAAAATGTATTACAACCTATAACTTACAACATATTACAACTTATTAGTATATTGTATTAGTATAGTAAAATAACTAAAGTACAGTTTGCGAAAGTACATTTTGTTCCTACTTTTTAAGTAGAAATTTATTTTAGGCCTATGTAAAGAGATATAGTAAAAAAAAAAAAAAAAAAAGTGCAACCCCCCCTGCCGGACGACTATATCCTCGTCCATCGCAATGTTTTACTGTAAACCTCGTCAACTTGGGGGACATCGCCCAACCCTAGTTATCATGCTAGTATTAGCCTTCAAATCACACTGCGCACCTCTGGATACTTTGGCTTTTGATTGACATCTTACTTGATCCAATAGGTGAAGGTAAATTTGCTGTGGCAAATTCTTCAACTATTAGCCAATGTGTGAAAAATACCTTCTCCTATTCATACATAAGGGAAGACAGTGTAATCTAAAATCACATTGGAAGCATTTTTATTTAAAGTGTAACTGAACCCCATGAAAAATCATAACCCCGCCCCCAGACAACATTTGAATTCTACAAAGTGGGCGGTGCCAGGAAGAATGAAGGGATATTCAATTCAATTCAAAAATACTTTATTCAGCGTTAGGGGGCTGAGTGCATGTTACTCGTGTCTGTTACTCGTGTCTGCACGATGTTAGGAGAAGGCTGTTAATAAAGCTGCGAATACACATTGGATTTACGTCTATTGTTATAATTTAAAAAATAACCCGTTTTTATGCCGTCCGTTATCATTTATCCGCCACACCTTAAATGTCGGTCCGTGAAAATATTGTCTGATATTAAACCGGTCCGTGGCGAAAAAAAGGTTGGGGACCACTGGTTTAGCCTATTTAAATCCCAAGTGTGGAGGATGAGCTTAGGGCGGAACGTGGGGGTGTGTTCAGGAGGACAGTGACACCTCGCTTAATCTGACACTGAAACATGGACAGTGACCAAAGCGACGTTGGCAGTTTTGTAACTGATGGACGTTCATCTGTTTTGAACATTAGCCTATGTTAGCATAACCACTCAGAGACGGGACCCATCCTGACTCCCTCTGAATCAGCAGCACCGGCCTCGGACAGCGTTGACTCAGCGCCCTATAGCCAGCGGATCTCCTCCGTTGTCACCGGAGATAGAGGAGTAGAGGGAGGCTTTATGGAGCCCAGCGGCCGCGAGCCGTATCAATTTGAGCCGCTGGCTCAGGGCGCTGAGTCAGCGCTGCCTGAGGCTGGCGCTGCTGAGGCAGAGGGAGACAGGAGTCCAGTCTCTGAGTGGTAATGCTAACATAGGCTAAAGTTCAAAACAGTATGTTAGCAATGCTAACTAAGTGCTAATGTGATAATAATGGTAACCTGAAAAACGCAATCCAACTCCAAACTCGCCACGGGGCCGGTATGTCTGATAGTTTTATACCCAAACCCACGGGGCGTGTCTGTGAGACCATGACTGTGACACAGTTTATGCCTGTGACGTAAAGATGTACCACTCTCCACCAATCACAAAAGTCAAATGCAGTAGCCACTGTTCAACCCCAAGACAAAAATTTTTAGACCAAAAAGTGTAGAATTACACAAGTTTTCACGAAAATGTAAAAAAATTGGACTTGGCATTAAATTGGTACTAAATTTGTTGTCACCACTACCTATATATTGTATTGTATATAAGTTTGAGTAAACAAAAATCTTTATGTGCGGACAGGTAGGCATGAAATAATCCTGCGTTGATAGCATAGATTGGTTCCGCTCTCTGATCTGTTGTACGCATGCGTGGTGTCAGGACGGTATATTGACATTAGCAAGTGACTTTCTGCCTTACAATGGAAAAATTTTCCAACTTTGTATGGTGCAGAAATTCTTGCCATTGGGTACTGAATAATAGAAGGCAGAATAATAGAACTATGTTTTTCCAGGTGACCCCTGTGGACTTCTAGGTTCTTGAGCTGGAGTGGGGCACATAATACACGGTAAAATATATTTTGTCATGTCTAATGACCAGAGCATAAGTGTTTAGGTTGGTAATAAATGTATTACAATAATAAGAAAAAGTGTAATATGAACAAATAATAGCCTAGCAGTAACTGTTATGCTACTCTGAGCTGCTAGCTAAAAACTAAGATAAGTTCCCATAGTTTGCCCTGGGTTCAGCTTTGACAAACGCATATGACCAGATATTTTTATTCAAGTAAAAGTAAAGAGCAGTTGTCCAAGAAATTACCCAAGTAAGAGTAAAAAAAAAAGGCATTTTAAAACGGTTTTGATTCAGAGTAACTGATCATAACACCCGATTTAATGTTTAAAAATTATAATCAGACTAAAATACAAGTTTTGGTGCAAATTATTAAAAGCATATATACAATTTGAGCATTTTAGATTCAATCCGAGTGATGCAAGTGATGCAGTAATTGATGGCACAAATTTCTGCCCATAGCTTTGGCTCATTAACCTGCCATTTAAAGAGTGGCTTAAGCCAGTCTAGAAATTATTGGAAAGCTTTTGTAAATTGTGCAGGAAAACCATCAATGTGACCTGAAACGGTGTTTCATCGATCAAATTGATACCAGCAGTGGATTTTTGTGCGAGGGTGGAGCAGCTCTGTATTCATATTTTTGTTGCTAAGCAGAGTAGTGCCCCTGCAAACACAAGCTCAGTTATGAGCACACGTATTGTCGTCACACCTCGGTGGTAAACTAGTATCACGCAATATTTTCCAGAATTTTATTGTTTTATCTTTAAAATTAAAATTCAATTCAAAAATACTTTATTGATCCCAGAGGGAAATTAAGTGTTGGTATAGCTCATATAATTAATTCTTTAAGGAGTTGTTGTAGATGATGATGGCTGTGGGCAGGAAGGATTTCCTGTAGCGGTCTGTATTGCAGCGAAACTGAAGAAGCCTCCGACTGAAGACGCTCTGTTGTTGTATGACTGTCTCATGAAGAGGATGCTCAGGATTGTCCATAATTTTTTTGATTTTATGAAGAATCCTTCTTTGCATTATCATCTCCAGATTTTCCACAGTTGTCCCAAGAACAGAACCAGCTTTCTTAATCAGGTTGTTTAGCCTTTTTAAATCCCTGGCTCTGATGCTGCTACCCCAACAGATGACGGCTGAAGAGATTACACTCTCCACAACAGACTTGTAGAATATCTGCAGCATCTTGCTGCAAACCTTGAAGGACCTAAGCTTCCTCAAGAAGTACAGTCTGCTCTGTCCCTTCTTGTAGACGGCTTCACTGTTGCGCCTCCAGTCCAGTCTGTTGTCAAGGTGAACTCCGAGGTATTTATATTCCTTAACCATCTCCACTTCTTCTCCCATGATGGAAACAGTGTTTGACTTATCCCTGTTTCTTCTGAAATCTACAATCATCTCCTTTGTTTTGTTCACATTCAAGGTGAGACGATTGTTTCCACACCATGTCACAAAGTGGTCCACCAGCTCTCTGTATTCAGCTTCTTGTTCATCTCTGATACACCCGACAATTGCAGAGTCATCTGAGTATTTCTGCAGATGACAGGTCTCTTATTTGTACTGGAAGTCTGAGGTGTACAGAGTGAAAAGGAATGGTGAGAGTACGGTCCCTTGTGGTGCTCCTGTGCTGCTGACCACCTGGTTTGACACACAATTCTTTAGTCTCACAAATTGTGGTCTGTTTGTCAGGTAGTCATTGATCCAGGTGATTGTTGAGGGCTCCACCTGTGTCTTCAGGAGTTTCTGACAAAGCAAATCAGGCTGAATTGTGTTAAATGCACTAGAGAAATCAAAGAACATGATCCTCACAATGCTGCCTGCTTTGTCCAGATGACAGTGGGTTGGTTGAAGTAGGTGGATGATGGCATCTTCAACTCCAACTCCACAGCGATAAGCAAACTGCAGTGGGTCCTGATACGTTCTTGTTTGCTTACTCAGGGGTGCCAACAGGAGTCTCTCGAGGACCTTCATGATGTGGGATGTCAGGGCAACGGGTCTATAGTCATTGATGACTGATGGGTGAGTTCTTTTGGGTACTGGAACAAGGCAAGATGTCTTCCACAACACTGGAACCTTCTCCTGAGTTAGGCTAAGGTTGAAGATGTGCTGCAGAATCCCACAGAGCTGCTCTGCACAGGCCTTCAGGACTCTGGGGCTGACACCATCTGGACCTGCAGCCTTGTTCCGGTTCAGTTGCTCCAGCTGCCTCTTCACCTGACTTTTGGAGACAGACAAGTGGGAGGGGGAGGCAAAGGGGGTAGCAGCATTTCCTGACTTGGTTGAAGTCAAACTTGTGGAATTAGAAGAGTCCATGGCTGAGGTGAAGGATAAAACATCCGAGGTCTAACATGGAAGCTGTTGATCAGAGGAGAGTGGGATGTCTGTTTGGCTGGGAACAGGAGAGGAGGATGCTAAGCTAGTTCCTGAACTGAACCTGTTGAAGAATATGTTCAGTTCATTGGCTCTGTCCAGACTTCCATCTATCCAATCCTTCTTGTCCTTAAAACCTGTGATCTTTCTCATTCCTGACCAGACATCTCTGATATTGTTCCTCCGTAGTTTGTTCTCCAGCTTCTTCCTGTATGCCTCCTTGCTGTCTCTGATCTTAACCTTAAGTTGCTTCTGTATACTCCTTAGTAATTCCCTGTCTCCCTCCCTGAAGGCTCTTTTTTTCTTGTTTAGCAGTTCCTTCAGGTCACTGGTGATCCAGGGTTTGTTATTAGGGAAGCATCTCACTGTTCTGGTGGGGATGATGTTGTCCACACAGAAGTTTATATAGTCAGTCACACACTCAGTCATGGCATTGATTTCCTCTCCATGTGCTTGGCAAAGAGTCATCCAGTCTGTGGTTGCAAAACAACCCTGCAGGGCTTCTTCAGCTTCCTGTGACCATTTTCTCACAGTTCGTTTTGTCACAGGTTGCCTCTGAACAAGGGGTTTATATTCTGAACAGAGAAAAACAAGATTGTGATCTGATCGTCCCAGAGGAGGTCTTGGTTTGGACATGTATCAATCCTTTACATTTGCATAAAACAAATCCAAGTTCCTGTTTTCTCTTGTAGAGCAGCTGACAAACTGTTGAAATGTTGGAAGTGTAGTAGAGAGCGAGGCATGATTAAAATCACCAGAAATTGCCACAAATGCATTGGGGTGCTGTGTCTGTAGCTTAGCAACAATGGAACTGATGACATCACATGCATTGTCGGCAACGGCTGAAGGTGGAATGTAAACAACTGCCAAAATTACACTGGTGAACTCTCTTGGTAAATAGTATGGACGAAAACTCACTGCCAAGAGTTCGACATCTGGGCTGCAGAGACGACACTTCACAGTAACATGTCCTGGATGACACCATCTGTTGTTTATAAGAACTGCTACTCCACCACCTTTCCTTTTTCTGCTCGTCTTCAGATCTCTGTCTGCTCTTACAGTCAGGAAGCCTGGCAGACAGACGCTGGAGTCTGGGATATGATCCAGCAGCCACGTCTCCGTAAAACACATAACACTGTATTCACGGAACTCTGGCTGAGTCCTTGTAAGGGCTTGGAGTTCATCCATCTTGTTAGCCAGTGATCTTACATTGCCCATTATGATCGATGGAAGAGATGGCTTGAACTTCCTCTTTCTCTGTCTCCTTTTCGCTCCTGCTCTGCATCCACGTCTCCTCCTTATCAACTCATCAGGGATTTGTGGTTTCAGTTGAGGTATTATTTCAGCTTTTGCGATGTTAATCAGCTAATCCAAATATGATACTGGAAAAGTTTGAAAATATACCTTGAAAAGTGCTTGGATTTTACTGTGGGAAAAGTGTATGAACCATGTAGTGGGGTATAAATATGCTAAATGTGCCCAGTGTAAAACTATTTAAATGCTGATTAATTAAGGTTTAGTAATATGTATGCTGTGTGTTTTTACAAATGACTGTCCTGCAAAGTCATCACAGGACTCCATGTATGTATATGTGTGTGTGTGTGTATATATGTATGTCTGTGTATGTGTGTATAATGTGTATATGTATGTATGTGTGTATTATGTGTATGTATGTATGTGTGTGTGTGTAGTTTTTTTTTAAAGATGACGAAGGTCAACATAGGTACACTTAATCTTTGAGAGACAGAATGTAAAAAGAACTCAAGGAAATCGCATTGTATAATGTATTGGTGTATTTATACGAATAAATTCTTTGAAATACATACAATGGGAATTCCTGTATTTTTTTCTTTACGTTCTGCTGCTCAAAGTTGAAGTGTACCTATGATGAAAATTTTAAGACTTTTCTCATCTTTAGAGGGACAATTAGCTCTATTGGTGGCTCTAAATGCTTTTTGGCCCCACTATACAGTGGCTTGCAAAAGTATGGTGTATTTTTCCACATTTTGTCACATTACAGCCACAAACATGAATCCATTTTATTGGAATTCCACGTGAAGGACCAATACAAGTGGTATACACGTGAGAAGTGGAACGAAAATCATACATGATTCCAAACATTTTTTACAAATAAATAACTGAAAAGTGGGGTGTGCGTAATTATTCAGCCCCCTTTGGTCTGAGTGCAGTCAGTTGCCCATAGACATTGCCTGATGAGTGCTAATGACTAGAGTGCACGTGTGTGTAATCTAATGTCAGTACAAATACAGCTGCCCTGTGACAGCCTCAGAGGTTGTCTAAGAGAATGTTGGGAGCAACAACACCATGAAGTCCAAAGAACACACCAGACAGGTCAGGGATAAAGTTATTAAGAAATTTAAAGCAGGCTTAGGCTACAAAAAGATATCCCAAGCCTTGAACAACCCATGGAGCACTGTTCAAGCAATCATTCAGAAATGGAAGGAGTATGGCACAACTGTAAACCTACCAAGACAAGGCCGTCCACCTAAAGTCACAGGCCGAACAAGGAGAGCGCTGATCAGAAATGCAGCCAAGCCATGGTGACTCTGGACGAGCTGCAGAGATCTACAGCTCAGGTGGGGAATCTGTCCATAGGACAACTATTAGTGGTGCACTGCACAAAGTTGGCCTTTATGGAAGAGTGGCAAGAAGAAAGCCATTGTTAAAGGAAAACCATCAGAAGTCCCATTTGCAGTTTGCCACAAGCCACAGCACACATGTGGAAGAAGGTGCTCTGGTCAGATGAGACCAAAATGGAACTTTTTGGCAAAACGCTATGTGTGGCGGAAAACGAACACTGCACGTCACTCTGAACACACCATCCCCACTGTCAAATATGGGGGTGGCAGCATCATGCTCTGGGGGTGCTTCTCTTCAGCAGGGACAGGGAAGCTGGTCAAAGTTGATGGGAAGATGGATGGAGCCAAATACAGGGCAATCTTGGAAGAAAACCTCTTGGAGTCTGCAAAAGACTTGAGACTGGGGCGGAGGTTCACCTTCCAGCAGGACAACGACCCTAAACATAAAGCCAGGGTAACAATTGAATGGCTTAAACAAAACATATCCATGTGTTAGAATGGCCCAGTCAAAGTCCAGATCTAAATCCAATCGAGAATCTGTGGAAAGATCTGAAAGCTGCTGTTCACAAACGCTGTCCATCTAATCTGACTGAGCTGGAGCTGTTTTGCAAAGAAGAATGGGCAAGAATTTCAGTCTCTAGATGTGCAAAGCTGGTAGAGACATACCCTAAAAGACTGGCAGCTGTAATTGAAGCAAAAGGGGGTTCTGCAAAGTATTGACTCAGGGGGCTGAATAATTACGCACATCCTACTTTTCAGTTATTTATTTGCAAAAAAATGTTTGGAATCATGTATGATTTTCGTTCCACTTCTCACGTGTACTACACTTTGTATTGCTCTTTCACGTGGAATTCTAATAAAATTGATTCATGTTTGTGGCTGTAATGTGACAAAATGTGGAAAAATTCAAGGGGGCCGAATACTTTTGCAAGCCACTGTATATATGACACATATGATATGATAGTAGCAGTGATTCAAATAGGGCCAGTTATGCAACACAATGAAGTTTAGATTATGACGTTATAATTAATGTTGGGCTAATGATTTTCCTTGCAGGAAAACGTCGTTGTGATCCTGGAAAACTTGAAGTCTATTAAGGCCAAACACTCTGTTCTGAAGTCTCGAGTCAGCAAGATCACAGATGCTCAGAATGAGTCAATGGAGTTAATCAAGAACAGACTCAGCAGGGCCATGGAGCTGATCAATCATTGCCAACAATCTTCTGATTTGCAGGTACCAGCACTAGTATATCATCCATTATTCAAATATCATTGTTCCTCCCCTCCAATGTTTTCAGACATGATTCCAAGTTTACAGAAAATCTGCTTTTCTAAGAAGGTTAATCTGAAATACTGCAAATTGATGTTTAGCAGTGCCAGATTTCACTGGTGTTTTCGTTTTAGTAAAATTTTACTAACTTACTAAAAAAATATTTCTGTGTAAATGTAACTGAGCACCAATGTACTTTATACACTTTATATTGTGCATGTAAATTAGATTTGAACATTCTACTTGTTTTTTTATGTAGTGATGAGTGGCTATTGAGTCAATGTAGTCTACTGTAGTATACAGCCAGCCCCTGGATTCACTGTATTAGACCGGATGTTTTTTGTTACTTTCTTAAGGACTGTGGATTACCAAAATGGTGTTTTGATCAGCTGAAGACTTTGAGAAACTGCTCCAGAGAATTTAAACAATCGAGACAAAGTTACACCATCTTCAGATTAATTTTGATCTAAACACTGGATATGGAAATCAGACAACTTTACCGATGACTACGCACAGGGAGGAAGAACCTGGCAGCCCGGTGTTATGTCGGTCCAACAGTCTCGCACAAAAGCCACAGAAAAATGCTACACCTCCAGCCAAAAGGCGTTTAACGGGTAGAACACCCCATTCCCAATTCGACGAAGACTGGCCGGCTTTAAAGCGCACTGAAGCTACACCTGCTTTCTCTGCTCCCTGGAAGAAAAAAACAAAAGAACCTGCAACCCAAAGCAAGAGATATCACTTCCCCTGGAATACCGCTGAGAAACAGATTTGCAGCCCTCAGTTCCCCGAAAGACAACGCAGGCCCTGGGGCCAGTCAAGGCCACCAGGAGAAATCCATCCACATGAAGCGGACACATAAGAAAGCAAGAACCCCTCCCCCACCACCACCATCATCATCAAACGTTCTCATCATACATGATGGATCAATTAATGGTATTGAAGATTTTTGTAGCCAGAACACTAGTTTTATCAGCTGCCCCAAAAATACAGTGAGAAAAATAAAAGAAAACAATCCAGACAATTTTAAAACAACACCCTAACCTGGAAAAGTATGTTATCCACGCAGATGCAAAAGATGTAGCCAAAAAACAATATGAAATTCTCAAAACAGACTTCTCTGATCTGCTACAGAGACTTGGTGTACTTAACATAAACATCTTTATCAGCGGACCTGTCCCTGAAGGAAATTATGAAAGGTACAATAGACTTTCCATGCTCCATAAACGGTTCAAGAGAAAATCTGTTGAAAAATTGATCCCATTTATTAATAACTTAAAAATATTTGGATGTGCAAAGCACTTGTTCAAGTCAAATGAACGTTATCTTAATAAAGCTGGACTGAGATTCTTGACCTTATTTTGACCTAAATATTTTCTGTTATCTGAATAAACACCCAAGAGCTGACCTCGAAGCACTGCCTGTGGATAATATCACAAAACAAACATTTCCCGACACAGACTAAGTGAAGATTATATCATCGCAGACAGCTGCCCAGACTGACAGAGAACAAACATTTCCAGCAAGTATCCCAATGTCATCAACACCTAATGACTCTCCGTTTAGAGATTTCTCAGATAAACTGAAAGCACAAATTAGAATTGGGTCACAACAAACACCGAAACATCAGGCCTCTGGGACTAACACTGGATATAAATCACTTAAGTTGGCATTATTAAATATGAAGTCTTTAAAAGACTTTAAAAAAGTATCCCTGGGCATATTTGACTCTTTTGAATACCTAGCCATCTAGATAAATGAGCGTATAAAAGCTCTATTTCTAAGTTTATATAAACCCCCAAAACTTAACTCTAAATTCTTTTAATGATTTCAGCGACCTTCTCTCCGTCATATGTGTCGATTGTGACCAATTAATCATCGTGGGGGACTTCAACATCCATACCGACAACCCCCAGGATAGACTAGCCAAAACATTAAGTGACACTCTTCACAACTTCGGCCTGACCTAGCATGTCAGACAACCAACACACAATAGAGGACACACTTATTTATTTGGACTTAATTATCTGCAAAGGTTTAAATATATCTGACATCTTGGTAATTGATATTGCATTATCTGACCATTTCTGTGTTTTCTTTGAAAGTACCACCTCTGCCAAAATATCTAGCCACAGTCAGATAACTTTAAAAAAGTGTTTTCTCGGGGACAGTTCAGTTGAAACCTTTAAATGTATTTACCCCTCCACCATGTCCCCATCATCTCCCAACTCATACTCCGTAAACAAGCTGGTAGATAATTTCCTCATGAAAATCTCAGACATCATTGATTCCGTTGCTCCAACTAAAGTGAAAGTAGTCTCAGGTAGAAAGAAGTCTCTGTGGACAAGCGATCCACTGTTACGTAGTGAAAAAAGGGAGTGTCCTGTCAGGTCTCTTCCCCCAGGCTTTAAAAATAGCAGTTATTAAACCACTGCTAAAAAGAATAGTCTGGACAACATGTTAATGCAGAACTACGGCCCAATGTCTAATCTTCCGATTATCAGTAAAATGATTGAAAAAGCTGTGTTTCAGCAGTTAAATAGCTTCACAAGCTTTTTCTTCTTCCAGCTCTCAACAAGGACAGACGCTTTTCTCTCTTCTCCTCCCTCATGTTCCATTCCACCCCCTGCTCTCTGTCTCGTGTCCTATCTGGAGCACCTATCTGCACTCTTCTCAGAAAGCAGAAAGCAACCATGGATCTGGTCAGCTGGTCTCTGAATGCAATTGATCAAATTTTTTCAACCCAAAAACTGAGGAAGGGGGAACCCTCATGCCCTACCGGTACATACCCGTCAGGATATACGATGGATTCCTGGAGCAAGTGGAAGATCGTATGTCTGTCGATGTCAGTGGAGGACGTGGAAGATGTCTACATAATTGGAATCATGATAGTCGGGTTTCTGCTGTTTGGCTTGGGTGGATTCCTGATGTATCGAAAAGAGAAGAAGTGGTCGGAAGCAATTGGCAAGCTTTTGCAGCTTCAAGAAGGATTATGCCGTGCTGTTAACACTCAGATTAATGCGCTGAACGAGCAAAACCGTAAACTTGATGCCATGACTGGCAAACAGGATGCGGTAGATGGACTCGTACGCAAGGTGGGAAACAACTTGGAGAAGTTTCTCTGTCGGGCTGATGGAAACGGAGCCATTATTCGGCTGTTTGGAGCGTCACAGTCTCACCTACTTGACGCACACACACATACACGCGCACAGACTTTCACGCCACAACTACAGATACACACGCTCCCTGAGTTCAATGTCCTCGCTGTTAACCTTACAGTCTCCTGCCCACTCTTCGGACAGTGAAACGATGGGCACACTCTGGATGGGTGCGACCGATTTCTCTGTGCGGAGGTTTTCCGAGCCCCCCCCTTTGGGTTCTCATATGTGATGACTGATACATGTGCTTATATGTTTTGCGGTGGGTTTTTTTTTTTTCCAGCACCCCGGCTCGGCTCATTGTAGGAGGCTGGGCAGAGTTGCCCATTTTTTTCCCCTGTTTACCCCCCCTACCTTCTGTGAATCCTTTCTATCTGCTAAAAGGGGAGCTGGGAAAGCCTGGCTGCTTCAGCGGTCTTCCAAATCCTGTACTGTGTTAATGTTTGTAACCGTTTGTATGATCTTGGATTGGTTGCACTGAAACTTAATTTCCCCATGGGGATTATTAAAGTATCTCTTATTACTCTTATTACTTATAACAATGACCAACCTCTTTGATGTTTTTCAGCCTGGTTTCCGTGCTCACCACAGCACTGAGACTGCCCTCGTCAAAGTTTTCAATGACATCCGCATAAATACAGACTGTGGTAGAACCACAGTGCTGGTTCTGTTGGACCTCAGTGCAGCATTTGACACTGTTGATCATGATATATTATTGGAACGACTGGAGAGTTGGGTTGGACTCTCTGGTACAGTACTTGGCTGGTCTTACCTAAAGAACAGGGACTTCTTTGTTTCAATAGGAAATTTTTCATCAGAACAAACAGAAATCCCATGTGGGTTGCCCCAGGGCTCCATCCTGGGGCCCCTCTTATTTAATATCTAGATGCTCCCACTAGCCCAGATTATAACAACAAATAAGATTAGCTATCATAACTATGCGGATGATACTATGCTCTACATTACAATGTCACCGGGTGACTTTGAACCCATCCAAACCCTAAGTAAATGCATCGAGGAAGTCCGTGGATGGATGTTCCATAACTTTCTCCAGCTAAACAGAAACAAAACAGAAGTAATTAGCTTTGGACTCGACGGGGGTAAGCCGTATTGCGTCATTTCCTGTTGCGCTCCCTGTAAACTGTTTGGTGTTCAGACTCTCTTGAATTGATCTTATTTTCTCTGTGCTTAGGCCTTTCTAAGTTATTCTAACACACAAGCACACTAAAACACACGTTTTGTGGTGGTGTACTTTATGTTTTGGGAACTCCTTGTGTTTCACACAGCTTTTCTTGGGGTGGTAAGGTCTCGCTAGCTCAGTTAGCTTCATTATGGCTACTCTTCTCTCTCCTGTCTCTAACTCTTCTCTTCTCTCTTGCTCTCTCTGTCAGATGTTTAGTTACTTCCCAGCCTCCTTTAGTGATAATGGTAAATGTAATATTTTTATAGCTTTGGAGGCGAGGGTATCAGAATTAGAAGCACGGCTCAGCGCTGTTGAAAAACCAGCAGATAGCCGAAGCCCATTAGCCAGCGCGGAGCCAACAAGGATAGAACCCCCTAGCTGTCCTCCGGTAGAGCCCGCGCAGCCGGGACCTCAGGCCGGCTGGGTGACTGTACGTAGGAAGCATAGTTCTAGGACCCAGCCCCCGGGCCACCACCAACCGGTCCGCGTTTCTAACAGATTTTCCCCACTCAGCGACACACCCGCTGAGAAGCCGACCCTGGTAATTGGCAGCTCCATAGTCAGAAACGTGGCATTAGAGACACCATTGACCATAGTCAAATGTTTGCCAGGGGCCAGAACGGGCGACATCAAATCCTACCTGAAACTGCTGGCTAAAGATAAGCGTAAATACAGTAAGATTGTTATTCACGCTGGCGGTAATGACACCCGGTTACGCCAATCGGAGGTCACTAAAATTAGTGTTACTTCGGTGTGTAAGTTTGCTAAAACAATGTCAGACTCGGTAATCTTTTCTGGTCCCCTGCCTGATCGGACCAGTGACGACATGTTTAGCCGAATGCTGTCATTCCATCAATGGTTGTCTAGGTGGTGTCCTGCAAACGATGTGGGCTACATTGATAACTGGAGAACATTTTGGGGAAAACCTGGTCTGATCCGGAGAGACGGCATCCATCCCACTTTGGATGGAGCAGCTCTTCTTTCTAGGAATATGGCCGACTTTATTAGTCCTCCAAAACACTGACAACCCAGGGTCCAGACCAGGAAGCAGAGTCGTAGTTTAACCCACCTCTCTGCTGCTTCTGTACTGTTACCCACCCATTACCCTATAGAAACAGTGTCTTGCCCACGGCCAAAATTAAATGGATTAAAAATTAAGCCAACAAAAGCAAATTATGGAAATCTCATAAAAATAAATACAACTTTGACTGAACAGAAAAATAAATCTATTAAATGTGGTTTATTAAACATAAGATCTCTCTCCTCAAAGACTTTGTTAGTAAATGACTTGATTTGTGATAATCACATTGATTTCCTTTGTCTCACAGAAACCTGGTTCCAGCAGGAGGATTATGTCAGTATAAATGAGTCAACTCCTTCCAGTCATTTAAATTTTCACATTCCTAGAAATACTGGGCGAGAAGGAGAAGTTGCAACCATTTTTCGTTCTGATTTACTAATTAGTCCTAGACCAATTGATAGCTACAGTTCTTTTGAACATCTAATCCTTAATTTTCCTCATCCAAGTTGCAAAACATTAAGACCATTTTTGTTTGTGGTTTTGTATCGTCCACCAGGCCCTTACTCTCAATTCTTGGATCAGATCTCACATTTTTTATCTGATTTAGTATTAAATACTGATAGGGTTATTATAGTGGGGGACTTTAAAATTCATGTGGATACTGAAAGTGATAGCCTAAATGCAGCCTTTAATGCTATTTTAGACTCAATTGGCTTTACTCAAAAAGTACAGGGATCGACCCACACAGGCAAACACACTTTGGACCTTGTACTGACATACGGTATTGAGTGTGAGGAAATAACAGTCCACCCACATAACCCGGTCCTGTCTGACCACTTCTTAATAACTTTTGAAATTATTTTAACTGACCATCTTAAATCTGAAAGAAAATTTCATTATAGTAGAGCTTTATCAGACAATCCTGTAACAATTTTTAAAGAATCTGTTCCATTCTTACTTTCCTTAGTGTCTCAGGATAACACAGTGGATGGCAGCAATTCTATCTCTAATCCTTCAGAAATTGATGATCTGGTTCACAGCGTTACGTCCTCATTGCGTTTGGCATTAGATAGTGTAGCCCCCTTAAAAAAGAAAGTGGCTAGCCATAGGAGGCTGACTCCTTGGTTCAACGCAGAGTTGCGTACTTTAAAGCAGAATACTAGGAAGTTGGAGAGAAAATGGCGCTCTACACACCTAGAGGATTCCTATTTAACCTGGAATAACAGTCTATTGCTGTATAAAAAGACCCTTCGACAAGCTAGAACAGCATATTTTTCATCATTAATAGAGGCGAATAAAAACAATCCTAGGTTTCTTTTGAGTACAGTTGCCAAACTTACACAGAGTCATAGCTCTGTTGAGCCAACTATTCCCCCAGCTCTTAGCAGTGATGATTTTATGGGATTCTTCATAAATAAAATTAATTCTATTAAAAATAAAATCATTGGCATCCTCCCAAACATGATTACTTCTTCCTCAGTAAATGAGTCAGTATCGGAAAGAACTGTAGAACCTCAGTTGTGCTTAGGCTGTTTTGATTCAGTTGAGCTTTCGGAATTATCATAAATATTAGCCTCATCTAAACCTTCAACTTGTATGTTGGACCCAATTCCAACCAAATTATTTAAAGAAGTGTTCCATTTGGTTCCTGGCCCCATTTTGGATATGATGAATCTATCCTTAGTAAACGGATACATACCACAGGACTTTAAAATAGCTGTAATTAAACCTTTACTCAAGAAACCTTCCCTTGATCAAGATGACTTAGTGAATTACAGACCTATATCTAACCTTCCTTTCTTATCCAAAGTCCTTGAGAAAATTGTTGCTAATCAAGTCTGTGAGCATCTAAACAGTAACGAGCTGTTTGAAGAGTTTCAGTCAGGTTTTAGAACTCATCATAGCACTGAAACAGCACTGGTGAAGGTTACTAATGATATTCTCATGGCCTCAGATAATTGACTTGTGTCTGTTCTGGTTTTGTTAGATCTCAGTGCTGCTTTTGACACAGTCGATCATAACATTCTCCTAGAAAGGCTTGAACATGTTACAGGGATCAAAGGAACAGCACTAGGCTGGTTTAAATCATATTTGTCTGATAGATTCCAGTTTGTTCATCTAAATGATAAATCTTCTTCACTCTCAAGGGTTACTTGTGGAGTTCCACAGGGTTCTGTGCTTGGACCAATTCTTTTCACCATATATATGCTCCCAATTGGTAGAATCATTAAACAGCATGGGATAAATTTCCACAGCTATGCAGATGATACACAACTATATTTATCCATAAATCCTGATGAACCCAGTCTGTTAGGTAGATTACAGGCATGTCTGGAAGACATAAAAACATGGATGACCCTAAACTTTTTGCTTTTAAATTCTGACAAAACAGAAGTTGCTGTCTTTGGACCAGAAGTTCTTAAACAGAAACTGATTAGTCAATCACTTCACCTGGATGGCATTAAATTGGCCCCCAGTAATAACGTAAAGAACCTTGGCATTATTTTTGACCGAGACTTGACATTTAAATCCCATATTAATTAGGTTTCTAGGATTTCTTTCTTTCACCTCCGGAATATTGCTAAAATTAGAAACATCCTGTCCAGGAGTGATGCTGAGAAACTAGTCCATGCATTTGTTACCTAAAGGCTGGACTACTGTAATTCTTTACTATCAGGTAGTCCACAAAATGCCATTAAAAGCCTTCAGTTGATCCAAAATGCGGCAGCAAGAGTTCTGATGAATATTAAAAAGAGAGATCACATTTCTCCTGTTTTAGCTTCCCTTCATTGGCTCCCTGTTAAATCCAGAATAGAATTTAAGATCCTTCTTCTTACATACAAAGCCCTTAATAATCAAGCTCCATCATACATCAGAGATCTAATTGTTCCTTATGTTCCTAACAGAGCACTTCGCTCTCAGACTGCAGGTTTACTTGTAGTTCCTAGGATTTCTAAAAGTAGAATGGGAGGCAGATCTTTTAGTTATCAGGCTCCTCTACTGTGGAACCAGCTCCCAGCTTTAGTCCGTGAGGCAGACACTCTGTTTACTTTTAAGGCCAGGCTTAAAACTTTCCTTTTTGATAAAGCTTATAGTTAGAGTGGCTAAGGTCATCCTGAGCTATCTCTGTAGTTATGCTGCTATAGGCTTAGACTGCTGGAGGACAGACTTACCAATTTTCTTCACTCTGCTACTTCCTTTTCTCCTACGACTCTCCAGTTGTATTACAGTACATTCTGTTATTTCGACTGTTAACTTTGTTTTCTCTCAGTGTTTTTTTCTCCATAGAAGATATACCTGGTCTGGTTTCCTGCTTGGCTGCAATGCCCTGTTGGACGGGGGGCATCGACTGGGATGATCCTCCCAGTAACTGAACATCCACTGTGTCCTGTTATCAACTTTTTACTTTCTGTAACATAGAAAATACTCTTATATCAGATCTTCTGTTCCTTCTGTGTCTCTGCTCTGTCTTCTCAAATCCCCAGACGGTCGTGGCAGATGGCCGCTCCTACTGAGCCTGGTTCTGTTGGAGGTTTCTTCCTGTTAAAGGGGAGTTTTTCCTCTCCACCGTCGCTACATGCTTGCTCAGTATGAGGGATTGCTGAAGGATTGCTGTGGTTGGAAAGTCTGCATCAACGGGGCCCAACCTCACGCCAATGACTGACGCAATCTGCTGGGATTCCTTAAATAGGAAACTTTTTAACTGATTGGAATGTTTGTATTAATGTATTGAAATGACTTCTTGTTAAGTGCCTTGAGATGACATCTGTTGTGAATTGGCGCTCTATAAATAAACTGAATTGAATTGAATTGAAATTGGATTGGACCTAAAGAGGAACGTTCAACAGTCAGCACACAGCTTCAGTTAATACAGATGGAAACTACTAATCAGGCCCGAAATCTAGGTGTAGTAATGGACTCAGATCTGAACCTCCAGGGTCACATAAAGGCAATAGCAAGGTCAGCCTTCTATCACTTGAAGAACATTTCTAGGATTAAAGGACTGATGTTGCAACAGGACCTCGAAAAACTAATCCATGCGTTTATCTTTAGTCGGATTGATTACTGCAACATTTTTTTCTCAGGTCTGCGTAAAAAGCCAATTAGACAGGTGCAGCTGATCCAGAACGTTACTGCTCTTATCCTCACTAGAACCAGGAAAGTAGAGCACATCACCCTAGTTCTAAAGTCCTTACACTGGCTGTAGCTCAGAGAATAGACTTCAAAATAGTTTTACTAGTTTCTAAATCATTGAATGGCTTAGCACCAAAGTATGTTGAAGATCTACTGTTACTATACCAACTCACCAGAACACTCAGGTCCTCTAATTCCAGAGGAACTGAGTGTCCAAACCAAACACGGAGAAGCAGCTTTCAGTTTTATATGCTCTTCTAATCTGGAACAAACTTCCAGAAAACTGCAAACCGGCTGAAACTCTTTTAGTTCTTTTAAATCACAACTAAAAATGTATCTGTTTAGAGCTGCCTTTGATTAATGCTTTAAATATCATGTTTTGTGTACGATTCTTGCTTTATTGCTGTTTTTACATTATATGCAAATATGGAGAAAATTACATAGTTAAACCAAATCAACCACAAAGGCTTTAAGTTATTATGCATTGATCACGCTCCTGCCGTTTTGACATTTTACCCACAGTTTTCTTAAAGAAACTTTTGTTTGTAATAGTGACTAATCTGATTTAAATAATAAACTCTATCAGGTGTTTTTGTCTTAGGCTTTACAAACAACATTTATCAAACCACTTCTCAAAATCAAAGGAAAACAAAACAAAACAAAAAAATCTGGTGAACTCTCAATTGTGAAATTATAGCCTAATCTCCGACAGTTCATTGATCGGCAAAGTTAGTCAAAAACCTTTGTTTCAACAGTTTTCAAGAACTTTCTTTACAATGACCTAACACTTTTGACTTCTTTCATTGTGTAAGTTTTCACCTGAGGTGATAAAAATCACATTCATGATACCCCAAGGTTCAATCTGGGCACCCCTCTGTTCTTATCTACATGCTCCCTGTAGGTCAGATTATAATAAATAATAAAACAAGTTACTATAATTATTCAGATGATACACAGCTCTACATTACAATGTCATCAGGAGTCTATGAACCCATTCAAGCATTGAGTAGATGCATAGAACAAATCAATGTGTGGATGTGCCATAATTATAATTGTTATTGGATCATTGGAGGAACAATCAAGAGTCAACAAATAGCTTCAGTTATTACAGATAGAAACTACTGATCAGGCCCAAAATCTGGGTGTGGTGATGGACTCAGATTTGAAATTTTACGGACAAATAAAACCGGCCATCTATCACCTGAAAAATTATTTCCAGGATTAAAGAACTAATGTCCAAGCAAAGTGAAACCCATCAATGCATTCATCTTTGGTCGAATCAATTACTGCAGCAGTCTTCACAGGCCTTCAGACAAACAGCTACTGCTGATACAGAACACTGGTGCTTGCGTCCTCACTAAAACAAAGAAAAGGGAGCACATCACCTCAGTCTTAACGTCCTTACATTGGCTCCCAGTGGCAGAGAATAGAGTTTAAAATACTTCTTCTGGTTTATAAACCACTGAATGGCTTAGTTTCAAAATACATTGTTTTATCAAACTTCCAGACCACTCAGGTATCTGGTCCAAATCTGCTTTGCATCCCCAGAATCAGAATCAAACATAGTGAATCAGCATTCAGTTTTTATGCTCCTTTATTCTGGAACAAACCTCAAGAAAATTGCAAAAATGCTGAAACACTATTCTTCCTATAAAATTGAAGCTAAAAATTAATTTGTTCAGCGTTGCCATCAATTGGTAATTATTTTCATTTATGTATTTTAAACCTAATGCAAAAGTCACTATAGAAATAGTTCAACAGTGCCACCCAGCCTTTTTCAGAACTCTGTCTACATTTAACTTACTTTTTTGTATAGGTATGAAATTAGGTATCCTTATAGAACTTCCCAAGATCTACCCAAAAGTCTGTTGCACCCATGCTCTACAACACGTAGGAAGTCAGCCATCTTGGATTGAATTTGCCCTTTTAACCCTGGTTTGGCTAATGGTAGCCCTTACATTTGATGTAACTCCTAGAAGTTTTGATCAATCAGCTTCACATTTGTTCAGTGTGGCCTTAAGGCATGGGGGATTAAAGGTTGTAGAAATTGTGAGTTTTTCAGCGTGTTGAAGGGGTGTGGCCAGGTCTCAAACTTTGACTACACGCCAAAGAAATAAAAATTATGACTCCTACAAAAAAAGTCCCAGAGGCACAAAAACTGCTGGGATCGGTCCTTCTCAGGTCCTTAGCATAACTCAATAGTCAAAGGCTTACGTCACCCAAGCCTTGCCACCTGACCAGGGATGTCCAGATCAAATTTTTTTTGCCCCATGCGCATTTCATTTCGAGTATCTGCCGATACAGAGACCCGATCCGATCCTTCCGCAATGAATCAAAATAATAAAAGGAAAACGGACAAGGCAGAATACGTATGACCATGTGATATTTCAGTTTTTCTTTTTTAATAAATTTGCAAAAAGGTCAACATTTCAGTTTTTTTCTGTCAATATGGGGTGCTGAGTGTACATTAATGAGAAATAAAATTAACCTTTTTGATTTTAGCAAATGGCTGCAATAAAACAAAGGGTGACAAATTTAAAGGGGTCTGGATACTTTCCGTACACACTGTATGTCCACGGATAAACCAAGCACGACCCTGTTCTGCCATGGTGTGGAGTTGCTAACGGGTAGCTTTGGCTTCTAGCTTCTACTAACAGAGATGTGCACTCTCCAGGCTTCAAAATCAGCCTATCGAGCCTTGCGATCGCAAGCCAATGTAGGCAAAACCATGAATACTAATTTTCCCTGTAATGTAGAAGGGACTGGCGTTTTCTGACTCGCTCGTTTTACTGTCTGTTTTCTTTCTGCGGCTAATGCAGGCAATGGGGGTTGGAGAAAATGTTGACGTGCAGCATGCATATGCAGCTCAATGTGACCGATTGTATTTCACAAAGAACACGCATTGCAGGGTTTCTCAGTGAAGGAGACCTTTAAGGGAATTTATTTTCTATTCTATGTATTGCATTATGACATAAATTGCTCACATTTCTCAATGCATATGCACACACGTGTCATAAATCCATCCATACTAATATTAATAAAGATAATATGTAAGCATTTTCACTCAAATAAAGACTTTTAAAAACATTTCTTGTTATTGTGTGCTCATTGTATGCATTTCTATTGTTTGTGTGATGAGATGCACTACAGTTGATTTTGGGGATTGTTAGACATTGTTGTGCAAATTGCCCACTTAATAAGATTAGAGAGTTCTGTAATTTTCATCATAGTTACACTTCCACTGTGAGAGACAGAATGTAAAAACAAAATCCAGTAAATCACAATTTATAATTTTTAAAGAACTTATTTGTATAACGGCTCCATGCAAGATCTCACCTCGTGGGGTACACATGACCTTGAGAACTGTGAGGAAACAGCCCAGAACTACACGGGGGGTGGGGGGGGGGGCTCCAATGATCTGAAGAGGAGGTAGTTGAAAGTCCGTGTTGCCCAGTGACAGCCCCAAAACATCACAGCTCTAAAGAAGGTATGCATGGAAGCATGGGCAAAAGTACCAGCTACAGTGTGAGCAAACCTGGTGAAGGTTTCCTACAGGAAACGTTAGACTTCTGTCATTGCCAACCTATGTTACTTCACAAAGTGTCGAGGTAAACTTTTGTTATTGTCCAAATACAAATAAATTCTTTAAATATGTTATTTCCTGGATTTTTTTACATTCTGCCTCACCGTTGAATTGTACATCTGACAAAAATTATCGACTCATCTTTTTAAGTGGGATAACTTGCACAACCTGTGGCTTCCAAATACTTTTTTGCCCCATTGTAAATGAGCAAAATACCAATCAAACTATTCCATGTACTTATCACTCATAACTGTTCGCTGCATTCTACTATTCTTCAGGCTATGTCACTGGCAGAGTCGGAGCAAGCATCAGCCATGTTCCTGGATTCAACCATCGGTCAAATCAAAGCTAAAGTAAGTTTTTTTTTTTTTTTTTAAGCAATAGGTTGAGACATTTAATTTGTTTATTGTGGAACATAACCTGTAGACAAGGAACCATTTATGATACAAGCAATGCAACTTGTTACTTCATAAATTTCTCATGATAATCACTGATTACATTACGTTACTTTACTACATTCAGAGTTTGGGGTTTTGTCTGACTTTGATTCCCCTGTTTCACAAAGAAAAATAGCATTTTTGGACCATTGTTCTTTCTGGCTTTTGATGTTGTGAATGATTTCTGCTGATAATTTTTTTCACTTTTTGATCATTTATTGTGGCTGGATTTTGAAGTGGCACTGTTGGCCAGTTATCGAGTTTTTTTTTTCCGATGTTGGTTCCTCTGTTTTCTTGAAGAAGATTGCATTGTTTGAAGCCGGCATTCTTTGTAGTTTTTGGTGTTGTGAAGTTGTAAGAAATTTTGTTGTTAATATTTAGTTTTTGATCATTGTTATAATGCATAACCATGGCAACGGGGTGGTTTACAGCCGGGGGCAGCTGATTAATTCAAATTCAATTCAAATTCAAAAATACTTTATTGATCCCAGAGGGAAATTAAGTGTTGGTATAGCTCATATAATTAATTCTTTAAGGAGTTGTTGTAGATGATGATAGCTGTGGGCAGGAAGGATTTCCTGTAGCGGTCTGTATTGCAGTGAAACTAAAGAAGCCTCCGACTGAAGATGCTCTGTTGTTGTATGACAGTCTCATGAAGAGGATGCTCAGGGTTGTCCATAATTTTTTTGATTTTATGAAGAATCCTTCTTTGCATTATCATCTCCAGATGTTGCACAGTTGTCCCAAGAACAGAACCAGCCTTCTTTATCAGGTTGTTGAGCCTTTTTAAGTCCCTGGCTCTGATGCTGCTACCCCAACAGATGACGGCTGAAGAGATTACACTCTCCCCAACAGACTTGTAGAAGATCTGCAGCATCTTGCTGCAAACCTTGAAGGACCTAAGCTTCCTCAAGAAGTACAGCCTGCTCTGTCCCTTCTTGTAGACGGCTTCACTGTTGCGCCTCCAGTCCAGTCTGTTGTCAAGGTGAACTCCGAGGTATTTATATTCCTCAAACACCTCCACTTCTTCTCCCATGATGGAAACAGTGTTTGACTTATCCCTGTTTCTTCTGAAATCTACAGTCATCTCCTTTGTTTTGTTCACATTCAAGGTGAGAAGATTGTTTCCACACCATGTCACAAAGCGGTCCACCAGCTCTCTGTATTCAGCTTCTTGTCCATCTCTGATACACCCGACAATTGCAGAGTCATCTGAGTATTTCTGCAGATGACAGGTCTCTGATTTGTACTGGAAGTCTGAGGTGTACAGAGTAAAAAGGAATGGTGAGAGTACGGTCCCCTGTGGTGCTCCTGTGCTGCTGACCACCACACACAATTCTTCAGTCTCACAAATTGTGGTCTGTTGGTCAGGTAGTCATTGATCCAGGCGATTGTTGAGGGCTCCACCTGTGTCTTCAGGAGTTTCTGACAAAGCAAATCAGGCTGAATTATGATCGATGGAAGAGATGGCTTGAACTTCCTCTTTCTCTGTCTCCTTTTTCGCTCCTGCTCTGCATCCACGTCTCCTCCTTATCAACTCATCAGGGATTTGTGGCTTCAGTTGAGGTATTATTTCAGCTTTTGCGATGTTAAACAGCTGCTCCCAGCTGTAAACCACAATGTTGCCATGGTTACGCATCATAACAAATTGTCAAAAAGGGAAAAATTTACAGCAAAAATCCTTCCAGCTTCACAGCACCAAACACTAGAAAGTATACAGATCAAAAAAATGCAATCTTCTTTAAGAAAAAAGAGGAACCAATGTACAAAAAACCAATACTTAATATGTAGCCAACAGAGCCTCTCCAACATGCAGCCACCCAGAGCAGCGCAATTCTAGAATAACTCCAAAGCAGTCTTGTGCCTTGTCCACATGTAGCCAGGTATCTCACAAAACGAAGATATTTTCCTACGGTTTGGCCTGTCATCCACACGAAAATGCAGATTTACGACACCGAAAACAAATCTTCTTAAAGGAGTCATAACCTAGTATTACCTTGGATATCCACGCTCTATTATAGTATTTCAGGACCTTCTAAAAAAGAAAAGAGCTCATCTGACCCTTATTTCTGAAGGCATTATTGTCTCGCGAGATCTGATGCGATATTTTGGCTGTCGTGAAAATTACAATTACATTATTACAATGCTGTCGTGGACGGGCATTATAATAATGCAAATGAGGGACGTGTTGATTGGTGGCAGGAAGGAGGGGGGTTGACACGATATGTCTATGGTTGACAAAGCTTCAGCATATCTAACCCATAGATAGCTACTACTGCCGCTAGCATACAATAGCCGCATTAGCAGTTAGCTGCTGTTTGCTACACACAGTAGAGCAATAAAAACACAGCCTTACCGTTTCAGTTGCAGCCAAGTCTCTGATTGTTGGAATGGCCCCTTTTTCCAAACGGAGCTTCTAAGCAAACTTCGCCTGATATTGTCCCAAATTCGTAAAGGATTCCGGCGTAAAAAAATAGAAAACATTTCCATGTTGATTCTGGCAGTCGACAACAGAGCAACTCTCGTGTGCACTACGTTTCTGGCAGAAATGGTTTTAGCTGATTTAGCTGATTTAAAATAAAAGGCTGACATGAATATGTCTTCTTAATGCCTCATTGCGTGAAGAAACTTTCTGCATCTTTCACGGTTGAGTTCTTAGTTCGAATCGGTGATGTCGGTCATGAACGAACCGGCTCTAAGAGCTAACTCTTTGAAGTAAACAATGGGAGCCGGCTCGTCATTTTTTTTTTTTCATTAGGGTCTGGTTTGGATCTAACTGGGATCTGAAGCTGCTGCTGGAGGAACACTGGGAGGACACCTGCTTCTGGATGCTGAGCTAGAAAAGACCCACTGGGATCTACTAAGATCTACTGGGTCCCACTGGGATCTACTAGGTCCTATAGGGTCCGACTGGTATCTACTGGGAACCACTGGGATCTACTGGGTCACACTGGAAGCTACTGGGATCTACTGGGTCCTATTGGGATCTACTAGGTCCTACTGGGTCCCACTGGTATCTACTAAGATCTACAGGGTCTCACTGGGATCTACTTGGTCACACTGGAAGCTACTGGGTCCCATTGGGATCTACTAGGTCCTACTGGTATCTACTAAGATCTACTGGGTCCCATTGGGATCTACTAGGTCCCTTTGGGATGTACTGGGTCCCACTGGGATCTACTGGGTCCCGTTAGAATCTACTGGGCCCTACTGGGATGTACTGGGTCCCACTGGGATCTACTAGGTCCCACTGGGATCTACTCGGTCCCACTGGGATCTACTGGGTCCAACTGGTGTCTACTGGGAACCACTGGGATCTACTGGGTCACACTGGAAGCTACTGGGATCTGCTGGGTCCCATTGGGATCTACTAGGTAGTACTGGGTCCCACTGGTATCTACTAAGATCTACTAGGTCCCACTGGGATCTACTGGGTCACACTGGAAGCTACTAGGTCCCATTGAGATCTACTAGGTCCTACTGGTATCTACTAAGAACTACTGGGTCCCATTAGAATCTACTGGGTCCCATTAGGATCTACTAGGTCCTACAGGGTCCGACTGGTATCTACTGGGTCTCATTGGGGTCTACTGGGTCCGCTTACACCGCTTCGAGGGCTAAGGCCTCTGAACATGGGGCGCCCATCTTAAACCACTGCGCCACACGACGCCCCAATGAATGATGCTTTAGGGAATGAAGAACATATTAGACAACCTAGAGAATAGGGTTGTGCCGATGGACGATGTCATCGTCGAGCCACCATTGTGATGCCACGCCCCCCCACCCTGTCAGACACACACTAATTCTATAGTCTTTTCTATAGTTTAACTAAAAACTTTGCAGGGACTGCTGTGTAAACATTGAGAATATAGGCTAACTAATGCGTATGTGTTGCACTGTGGGAAATGTTTGTATATTTTTGTATTTATTTAGCATGGTTTGTTTGTGTGGATTTGGTGTGTTTTGTTTGCATTTGTTTTCCCTCTGTGAAGCTCCAAGAGAATAACTGAACTTATCTGGATGAGTCAGGAGGAGGAGCGCAGCAATCAGCTGCTTTGTTACAGATGCGCAAAAACTTGTTAGGCTGCACATAAAAGGAGCTGAGGCAGGACAGCAAGGACTGAACCTACTGGCCGGAACACCACGAGCAATGACTGGCCCACACATCTCCAGCTAAACCGCGAGCAGCAGACAGGCAGCGCGAGGCAGATGAGTACGTGCCTCGCCTATGAGTACCGTTTCACCTCTGTTTTGAGAAGCGGGCAAGGATCGCCGCACAACTTGCGCTATGCGCACTATGAGTCAAGGGTGCGCAGATATTGGTGCCTGCCTTTAGTTTTCCAGTTGTTTTTGGTTGAAGGGGGGCGTAATACGCCGAAGGTGGAGACGTGAGACCATCAAAGGAGATCAGCTGTTCGCCTGTCAGCCAACACGGGGGGAGCACGTCGTGGAGCTCCTCGTGGGAAGAACTTATTGTAAGGCTGTTATCTGGGAGGAGAAGGACCTGGAGTAGTAGGTAGTAGTAGATACCCCCCCTTTAAGCCTTTATTATACTCCTCCATCAGCAAGTTTGCACTGGAGGGGGGGCAGACCTTTTCTGGCAGGTCTGCCTACTATTGCAGTGACGTCTCTGGTCCATGACAATATTTACTTCAGCCTGTAAACACACATCCAGTCGAGGAGCAATGGCCGACAGAGAGTGAATTTTGATTGAGCTGGAACTGCATGATCTAGACGAAAGAAAACTTTTATTACAAAGAATTCAAAAAGAAAGCAAGAAGCTTCAAGCCGGAAATGATGGCTGTTGTTGAGCTGACCAATGATAGGCGTGGACTCTCTGTTTTGTTCGACTGATAGTAAGAAAATTGGGCTCTACTCCGTGCATCCTTGCGTCGACAGATAATGGCGTTGTCTATCCGTTCCGACCAGGGGTGAAAGTAGTTTTAAATTCTTGCCGGTACTATTACCAAAACCTTCATCTCTCTCTCACTTCATGCATTTTAAAATAGCAAATAGTCAAAACCCAAACAAAAGCATTTCATTATTTTACTGTAGGCTACCTGTAGGGCTAGGGTTCAGGGTTAGTTGACAAGACTTAAAAACAATTGACGATATTGTAAAATGATGGTTTGGTAGATATTTACCTTGGATTATGACCATTTAATTCTGTGGATTTGAAGAAAAGTTACCTGGGGGATACATATTCTGGCGGACAGAATTATCGTGCCTGAAATCATTTGTATCACCCTCCCCCCTAAAAAGGGCTGTGAGTTTCCCATGTTCGAGTGGTTTAATATATTTTTACTTTGGATTATGACCATTTAATTCTTTGGATTTGAAGAAGTTTGACCTAGGATGAAAAATTTACCTGGGGGATAATTATTCTGGCGGACAGCATTATCGTGCCTGAAATCATTTGTATCCCCTTCTAAAAGTGACTGTGAGTATCCCATCTTCAAGTGGTTTAATATATTTTTACCTTGGCTTATGACACAGTGGATGTTCAGTTACTGGGAGGATCATCCCAGTCAATGCCCCCCGTCCAACAGGGCATTGCAGCCAAGCAGGATACCAGACCAGGTATATCTTCTATGGAGAGAAAAACACTGAGAGAAAACAAAGTTAACAGTCGAAATAACAGAATGTACTGTAATACAACTGGAGAGTCGTAGGAGAAAAGGAAGTAGCAGAGTGAAGAAAATTGGTAAGTCTGTCCTCCAGTGTCTGCCTCACGGACTAAAGCTGGGAGCTGGTTCCACAGGAGAGGAGCCTGATAACTAAAAGATCTGCCTCCCATTCTACTTTTAGAAATCCTAGGAATTACAAGTAAACCTGCAGTCTGAGAGCGAAGGGCTCTGTTAAGAAACATAAGGAACAATTAGATCTCTGATGTATGATGGAGCTTGATTATTAAGGGCTTTGTATGTAAGAAGAAGGATCTTAAATTCTATTCTGGATTTAACAGGGAGCCAATGAAGGGAAGCTAAAACAGGAGAAATGTGATCTCTCTTTTTAATATTCATCAGAACTCTTGCTGCCGCATTTTGGATCAACTGAAGGCTTTTAATGGCATTTTGTGGACTACCTGATAGTAAAGAATTACAGTAGTCCAGCCTTGAGGTAACAAATGCATGGACTAGTTTCTCAGCATCACTCCTGGACAGGATGTTTCTAATTTTAGCAATATTCCGGAGGTGAAAGAAAGAAATCCTAGAAACCTAATTAATATGGGATTTAAATGTCAAGTCTCGGTCAAAAATAATGCCGAGGTTCTTTACGTTATTACTGGGGGCCAATTTAATGCCATCCAGATGAAGTGATTGACTAATCAGTTTCTGTTTAAGAACTTCTGGTCCAAAGACAGCAACTTCTGTTTTGTCAGAATTTAAAAGCAAAAAGTTTAGGGTCATCCATGTTTTTATGTCTTCCAGACATGCCTGTAATCTACCTAACTGACTGGGTTCATCAGGATTTATGGATAAATATAGTTGTGTATCATCTGCATAGCTGTGGAAGTTTATCCCATGCTGTCTAATGACTCTACCAATTGGGAGCATATATATGGTGAACAGAATGGGTCCAAGCACAGAACCCTGTGGAACTCCACAAGTAACCCTTGAGAGTGAAGAAGATTTATCATTTAGATGAACAAACTGGAATCTATCAGACAAATATGATTTAAACCAGCCTAGTGCTGTTCCTTTGATCCCTGCAACATGTTCAAGCCTTTCTAAGAGAATATTATGATCGACTGTGTCAAAAGCAGCACTGAGATCTAACAAAACCAGAACAGACACAAGTCCATTATCTGAGGCCATGAGAATATCATTAGTAACCTTCACCAGTGCTGTTCCTGCTCCATTATCCACTTACGCAGATTTAGGTTAGTCAAACAGGTCCAATAATCTGAAGTACTATCATCCTGAAGCTTGTTAGATTTCCAACACTCAGAAAAAAAATCCCCTTTATCATTAAGGTGAAACACTTTAGAGCATTTCCCTTGAAACTGACCCATCTCTACCTGTGGTCCTGCCCTGGTAACATTAAAACACCAATAAGCTGCGCCCGGTGCTGGTTTTAGAAGCTGGATTATTTCTGGAGCTTCAATTGGTTTAGCCAGGCCGCACGGTTTTGCCCAGCCTCTATTTAGGCCTGCTGTCACGGCAAAAATACAGTGTGAGAACACACGCTACAATTCCTACCCTCAAGTGAGAAATTAACTCTGGGAAGCTCCATGGACCCCTGCTGTGATACTTTGCTGCCTGGTGTCTCACAGAAACTCACACATTCATCTAGGTGCTCTTCAAATGGAATTTGTACATAAAACTGAGGAATAGCAGTTACCATGCAAACAGCACATGACTTACTGGTCACTGTTCTGGCAGAGTAGTTTGCGAACTGGTACCACAGATTCTTTTGTACCCATCCTTGACGGAGGATGTTAGTTGTGATGGACCGTGGCTGAGCCGTGGCTGAGGTGTTCGCCTGTTTTCCCCACAGAGTCCAGAAACGCCCCCTACAACAACACAGAACACAAACAGCTTTAAAATCATCATTTTTGCAACTCTAGAGCCCCAGAGTAACATTGATTTTTCTCCTCTTCTTTGTTCTCCACTTAAGCAAAGGTGGGTTTGTCCAGAATTGTGGTAGTCAGTTTCTTACAGTGGCAGGCATGCACCCAAGAAGCCCTTTCTGCAACCTTCATAGCCGTGTAGGTTACTAGCAGAACTTGAAATGGTCCTTGCCAGCGTTTAGACTTCCAGTGTTTACGCCTGAATTCTTTGATGAGAACCCAGTCTCCTGGTTGGATGGGATGTAGTGGTCCTGCTGCTGCCTTGGGAAGTGCGTCCTTCACCGTCTGGTGGACCTGTGAAAGTGTCTTAGAGAGGTTTTGACAGTAAGAAATCTTTGCGTCGTCACACAGGCCTGTGGAGAAAAAAGGTTTAGTCGGAGCGTTCAGTCCCATCGCAGGCGGCCTAGCAAACAGGATCTCAAAAGGGCTCAGGTTATTTTTCGCACGTTTTCTCATTCTCATATACATCAAGACAATCGGCAGCGCTTTGGGCCAGGCAAGACCTGTTTCTTCACAACATTTTGTCAATTTCAATTTGATGGACCCATTCTCCCTCTCGACTCCTCCCCCGGACTGTGGGTGGTAAGCACAGTGAGTGCTAATGTTGATCCCTAAAAATTCACCCACCTCTGAGATGACTTTGTTCACAAAGTGTGGACCGTTATCACTGGTGATCTTCTCGGGGATCCCGAATCGGGGGACCACCTCAGTTAACAACGCCTTGACCACAGCTCCACTCTTTGCTTGTTTTGCTGCAAAAGCCTCAGTCCATTTTGAGAACATGTCGACCATTACGAGGCAATATTTTTTACTTTCAGCAGGAGTCAGCTGTATGAAATCCATCATCAAATGCTGAAACGGTCTGTCAGGGGGGGATGGGCTGCCGGATGAGTGGTCACCGGCCGCCCTGGATTATTTGCAGCACACACCATGCAAGAGCGACAAAACCTTTTTGCAAAAGAGGTGAATCCCTTTGTGAACCAGTGTGTAGCAACCAGGTCAAACATTCCACCTTTTGACACATGATCCAACCCATGGCTCAGTTTAGAAAAAAATGGAAAGAAATGTTTTGGAAGACATGGCTTGTGATCGGTGGAATACTACACCCCCTTTAATTTAATACATCCTGCCTTCTTCCAGGCGGATGCCTCAGAGGTGGTCGTGAAGCTCTGAACAGCAGTCAGATCTCCCAGATCCGGGTCCCCCCCCCGCTGCTCCATGGCTACACAGGCAGTGTCCAGGGGCTGCTGAGCTGCAGCCTTTGCGGCTGCGTCTGCTCTCTTGTTTCCTAAAGAAATAGGGTCTCGGGAGGAGGAGTGAGCTTCACACTTTATTACTGCTATTCTAGATGGCAATAAAATTGCATCCAGGAGAGCAGCAATCTGAGATGAATTCAAAATGGGCTTACCGTCTGATTTGAGAAATTTTCTGTGTTTCCACAAAGCTCCATAGTCGTGCACGACCCCAAACGCATTCCTACAGCCTTGTTTTCAGCAAGCACACATGCCTCGGTCAACGCGGTCAGCTCAGCAGTTTGAGCTGAGTAATGTGATGGCAGTGGACCTGCAGAAAGAACAGAGTGGTCAGAACACACAGCATACCCAACACGATTTTTCCCAGTAACATGTCTGGATGCTGATCCATCAACATACAGGACCATGTCAGGATTTTGAAGGGGTGTCAGTCAGGTCAGGTCTTGGTGTACATGTCAGGTCTAATACTGCCTGGCAGTCATGAGGCTCACCGTCATCCTCTGTGGGAAGCAAGCTGGCAGCATTAAGAACATTACACCTCTTCACTGTTATGTTTGGTAACTCCAGTAAAACTGTCGTATACCGTAACCATCTAGCAGCTGACAGGTGTGAAGTTTTCTGTTCCAACAGTATGACTGAAACTGAGTGTGGTACTAATACCGTCATAGGTAAGTACATGACAATGTCTCTCGATGCCAGGACAGCCTTTTCTGCAGCTGCAATAGCTCGAAGACAGCCTGGATGACCAGCTGCGACAGGGTCAAGTTTTGCTGAGAAATAGCCCACAGGCCGTTTCTTGCCTCCGTGATCCTGAAGAAGAACAGAAACCATGCAACCCTTTTTCTCATCCACCATTTGAATAAATGGTTTTTTAACATCTGGCAAGGCTAGTGCAGGAGGGTTCTGTAATGCACACTTCATTTCCTCAAATGCCTGCAATGCATCATGACTCCAACAAATGGCGTCAGAGGTCGCCATACCTTTTCCATAAATCAATGCAGACAATGGTGCCTCCAGCAGAGAATAGTTTGGAATGAAGTTCCTGCAATAGGAACTCAAACCCAAAAATGACAACATTTGTTTTTTTGTGGTGGGTTTAGGAAGCTGCTGGAACGCTTTAACCCTTTTTGTGGATAAAGATTTTGACCCCTTTGAAATGACATGACCTAGGAAGGTAACCTCCTCTTTCACAAATTGCAGCTTTGACAAGCTCGCCTTGTGTCCAAAAGCATGCCAATGTTTCAACAGAACAACAGTGTCATCCTCACTCTGCTGTTTTGATTCAGAACACAACAACAAATCATCCACGTACTGTACTAACACCGTACCGGGAGAGAGTGACAGCGTCTCCAAACTCTCTTTTAGTGCCATGTTAAAGATTGTGGGTGATTCACAGAATCCCTGGCACAATCGGGTGAAGGTATACCGTCGACCTTTAAACTCAAAAGCAAACCAAAATTGACTGTCCGGATCAGCAGGAACAGTGAAAAAAGCATTACTGAGGTCCACAACGGAAAAATGAGATGCTGACACTGGGATCTGAGATAAGATGGTATAAGGGTTCGGCGAAATCGGTGCCCTGGCCGTGACACAACAATTGACCCGGGTCAAGTCTAACACGAATCGCCACTCTTCCCCTGTTTCTCTGACCTTCCGGAACGGGAAAAGTGGACTGCGAACCGGAGATTCCGCACATTTAACAACAACCCCTGATTTTAACAAGGATTCAAACACTGGTGTGAACCCACACACAGCTTCTGGTTTCAATGGATATTGACGCTGCACTGGACGGAAGGAAGATTCTGGAGTTATTTTCACAGGTGCACATCCGTTAATTAACCCCACATCATATGAATTGTTTGCCCAAAGATCTGATGGAACCTGTTGAAGGAGGATGAGCATCTCTGACTGGTTTGCTGCAGCTTCCTCATGGAGGAAAGACTGAATCAATCTTTCATCTGAGTCCTCAATTAAGTGGACTGTTCTGGTGGCATGCACGGTGCAAGGAAACGGGCGCTTAAAAATATGAGCTGATTTAGAATAAAGGACTGAGGCGTCCTGCTGTGTTTGGATCCAATCTGTTACACACTGAGCTCTGTGTATTAATGATCCCAAATCTTTCCACTCTCCACCAGCCGGCTTTGAGAGGGAAATGTGCGGAACATACTCATAAGATCTGTACAATGTTTTCTGCTCAGGTGTGAGGCACACAGCCTGAGTGTGTGTCCCAGACCATTGAAGTCACAGACCGTTTTTCTGCTGACTCACGGAACCATGCTTTCTCATAGTCATCATCTGAACCTGTAGAAATGTGTGATGTGCAATGCAAATTCTCCTCTTTCATAAAAACTGATAAAGGACTCACCAAATCCTTTGCAGATTTGAGGAGGGATTTTGAGAGGGTACCTGCTGGCAGTTTCCATTGATATGCATACTTCAGGTCGTGAGGGCTGTACTTAACAGCCGTCAGGACTGCGGTCTCTCGAACAGGTACAATTTGGATGCCTTCTGATGAGGAGATGAGAGAAATATTAAGTTTGCACATCAAATCTCTTCCTAACAAGTTTACTGGACATTGTCGAGAAACTAGAAATCTGTGTTTGAACGCAGGCCCTTCTTCCAAGTGGTAGCGAAGAGGACTGGAAAACAGCTCTCTCATCACCTGGCCAGATGCAGATAGAGAAAAAACATGGTTACCGCTCATCTTCGGCATTGTTTTTAATGCATTATGTTTTATGATGCTGTGCGTGGCCCCGGAATCTGCCATAAAATCCACAGCTGTCTCTGAGACATTCAGAGTTAGCATCGGCATAACTTTGTAAGAATCAGATGTAAATTGGGCGTATGTATGTCTTTCTAAATGAGTTATAGCATCTGTGAGCAGTGTGTGTGGGTTAGTGCACAAAGCATTTTCTTCATTGCAGTTTGTGTGTGTAAGACTTGAGTTTTCACTTCCCTGTTTTTGTGCATCGGAGAATCCTCCCTCTTTTCCCCGACTGGAAGTCCGCCCCTCCAGTCAATCGGCATGCTCTCTGCCCCTGCGTGGAGCACGAGGAGGAAGTGGACATTCGTCTCTCCAATGTCCAAAACTGTGACAGTTGTAGCAGCGCCCCTCATCGTCTCTGCGGCGCTGCGGTTGTCCTCTCCCCCCTGCCTCGAACGTGACGCTTGCCCTTGTCTTTGCTTGTCATTGCAGCATACATGGTAACAGCAGCTTTATGCAGTTCAGTCTCATGCTTTGTTTTTAACTGTGATGTTCTTTTCCTCACCACCTCCTCTGCTTGTAACGCGTGACGACGCAGATCTTCCAAGGTGATGCCCTGAGTAATGCCCACATACCGTTCAGTCACCTCAGTCAGCAGATCTGGGCGGAGTCCAGCGAGTATGCGATCTCCCAGCAGCTGTTTCCATACTGAGCCTTTGGTCTGTTCCGGTCTGGTCACGCCGCTGTACTTCTCAAATGCATGCTGAATGCGGTGAAGGAAGTCTTTGACCAGCTCATCTGGGTTTTGCTTCACAGAATTCAAAAGGGTTAAATTAGGCAGTACCGGAAACTCTGTCTCGATAGCTTTACAGAGTTTCAATACAGCCAGATAATACGGGCCATTCAGTACGTCGTCTGTCTCATCTGTTGGTACTATTTTCAAACGAAGCTCTGGAGCTGGGAGGCTCTGTAAAATCTTGCCAAGATCAGCAGCTTTAAGTCTCTTAGAAACTACTCGCCTGATTTCGGAGCCGGTTGGACGGTAGGCTCTGCAGAAATCCTCTAGCTCCTTGGCAAACTGCACCCCATTTCCGGTCACGCTGGGGAGCTGGGTCATCACCTCCTCATTATCTTTGTCCGACCACCCTCTGAAAACAAGCATAGGGCCATCCGGGCCCCCCACCTCGACCATTGGAGCAGACATGACACGCTCGGTACCTTCATCTTGCATCTCCGGCAATGCTTGCATGGAGGCGGAATCTGCAGATGCTTCCTGCTTCCGTTCGGCCTCCCTTCTTTTTCACATTGGACCATGTGCCTTTCAATGGAGGGGTGGGAGGCTGAGCAAACCTCTGGTGTGAGGTCCCGCAGTCTGGCTGTGTTGCAATTTGTTGTCCGGGCTGCCCCTCATCTTTGAGCCACGCCTCTGGTGGTGGGGGATAGGCTGCGTCTTGGTCGGCTTCCTCTGGTCTCATCCTTTGATAACTCCACGGAGGGTAGGCTGCCTCTCGCTCGGCCTCATCTGGCCTTATTCTCCGATGACTCCGCGGAGGGGCGGAATCCAGGTCCAGATCGGGTTTCGACATGGCCAATGCTTGCATGTCCCTGTAAACAGGAGCATATGGGGAGGAAGGTGAAAAGCTACTGTCCTTGTACGGTGGACAAATACCTGTAATTCTGTCTGTGGTTGCATTTGCATCACATCATTTTTAACTGTCTTAATTTTCCGTGGAGACTGGGCAGCTCTAAGTGAACCGTTATCTTTTCTGCCCGCAACATCACCGCTCAGATCTCTCCCCCTTCCCATATGTGACACACAGGACTTGCGTTCTCTGCGTATTGCCTCTTTTAACCAAATCTGACAGCATCGTTCGTGTAACTTATACTGTTCAAGGTTTCCGGAGCAGAGGAAGGTACCGCTTTCAAACCGTTCCTTCTGCTCATTAATTTTCTCCTTAATTTTCTCAAATTCTCTCACACTTAAAGTTCCCCCTGGAGGAAATCCCCATTCCTGTATCCAGTAATTTACAGTTTCCAAACATTCAGATCCATATTTTTGTTTCATCTGTCGACAAATTGAACTGTCTGGTGGTAAAATCTTACTAGAAACAGACCCCATTGTCTGGCTGAACGTTCAGCTAATAAAAAAGACGTATCTTCTTTATCGCTTTCTAGTTTCCTTAGTGAAACAAAAGCGTAAAAAAACACTTGTTGGAAAATAATCAATCACTTTAATTAATTAACTATTTGTCCAACTGCCGTGCTCCCTGGTAAAAACCCGGAGCAAAAACCGATACTTTCTTTAACACTGATGAAATAATTAACCATACAATTATATATAAGTATATATATTATATTAATTAATCAATCAATCAACCGCGTGTAAGTAAATAAACACGACACCGCTAGCAAATATTTTACCACCTGAGAGTGCAACTGAATTTAATGAAGGAATCAATCTCACCGGATTTTGCCCTCTAGCATGGGTTCTTGGGTCCCAGGCGGCAGTCAGTCTGGCCAGAGGGTCCAAGTCCTCCCTCTCCAAAAAAAGAACTGCGGCGGTCCGGAGGCTGAGAAGCTGGTCCCCTCAGGTTGGCCTTTTACAGCTTGGTCTCCTCTTGTCAGTCCTTCCGCTCGCTGGGATCCACGTAGGCGCCAAAATATTATGGAAATATTATTTAACAAGGATGAGAAAGGATTCCTTCACATACAGCATGGCAGTAACTGACCTGCACCCACATCCTAACATCTTACTATACAGAAATGAACAAAACTCCTCCTTCATAGACAGGGTGTCTGTCTTCAGTAAAATAGAATAACTTTAACCCCGTTAGTAAGACGCCACTCAGACGCTCTGGGTCAGAGTGCAGATAATGGAGTGGTTCCGACGTCCTTCAGTCTGGCATTGTTAGATGCAGACATCTAACAATATTGGTGACCCAAGACACAGAAAGTATCCTTGAGCTTTCACATGTTGGTTCAACATAACAATACATATCTCAGTTAACACAGAGACTTAACCTTTAACTTGAGAGACTTAACCTTTAACACGATCAATATACTTTCTGCCGAATCACCGCTCTCCCATCTTCCTGGTACTGCGTACCACCACAGAATCTTTTAAAGACCTCATGACACGAAGTTGACATTTTTAAACATAACATAAAATAAAGAAATATGAACCCAATGGACTATGTCAAATTCATAAACACGCCTTGTATAATCCTACCGAGAGCAAAAAAACACTGCGGTGACTAGCATTTTACTACTGTATCACTGCGCACTGAACGAGCAGAAAGCCGGAAGTGACGTTAGCGAGAGAACGCATTCTGTTTGTTGGCACATTTGACAGCGGCTTTTCAGCAGTGACTGGGACCGCTATTTTCTATTTTTGACAAAGAAAAGTGATCGCAATGCCTCCACGTTGTGTTGGGGGATTTTGCTCATATACACACAAGGACGGTGTCAGTTTATTTAAGTTTCTCAAAGACCCAGAGTTACTGTCTTAAGTGGGTAAAACTGGTTAGACACACCCGTGAGTAGTGGGCTCCCTCCTCTCTTCTCTGTTCGGAACATTTTGAGCAGAATTGTGTTGATTACTATGATAAAGGAATCCCTGGGTTGTATAGTTCAACACAAGTGTGTGTTGCTGACGGCAGCTGTACATACAGTGTTCCACCGACTGCCCAGTTAGATCTCGTGTTTCCAGAAGCATATTGGCTCATTTTAGCCGGGGACACCAGGGACGTGTCCCGACCACTTTTCTAAACCCGATGCGGAATTTCCTACCAGCGCAGGAAATGCTGCAGCATTCTTTGCAGTGGATACATCAAGGTTTTAGTCCCTAAACCCCTATGTAAAGGTTGATGAATATGATTATATTCTGTTTTTCCACTTCGTCGGCCATGAAATGTTTCGGCTGCGGGGGGGAAGGACATATTTTTAAAGTCTGTCCTAAAAAAGCAGGGCCAGGAGCGGTTAGTGAAGGGGCAAAGTCTCCTGCCCCTGTGGTAAACGGTGAGGTTGATTCATGTGCAGCTGAACCTGACGTGGAAGGACCCAGTGTGGAAAAGGGCAAGAAAAATAGAGTTAGAAACAGGGTTTTAAATTTCTTAGTCGGTGAGGCCAAGTTGGCTATTTACTTATCTAGAAGGGATAAATTGCAAAAAGAACAGGCATATGATGTTGTAACCTTGTGGAAAATCAATGTCAAAGCCAGACTTTGGCTGGATTACACCTACTACTCTGTTTGCCAGAACTTGGATGAATTTGGACAGAAGTGGGCGGAAAATGGAATTCTTTGTACAATTATTGATGGGAAACTAGAATTTGGTACAATTTTACAGTAATTGTATTACTGGTTTTGTAAATTGATTAATGACAATGTGTGAATAAATGGTGTTTTAAAAATCAAAAGAAATCTTCTTCTTCAAATACAAACAAACTTAGGTACAGTATAAATCTCACAAAAGGACTGCACAAGGAACAAAGGAACATGGGGCATTAAAATTCAAAAATTTATATAAAATAACACATTTAAGCAAAAGGGTAGTCATATAAGATTGTCTATAAAGGAAGCCAATGTCTCTGCATTCTTAGAGTTAATCAGTAATAAAGATTTATTATGCAGTTTCAACTCATTCCTCCAATGAGTGATATTTGGTTTGGTCTTGAAAAAACGACATTTATGAATGTAATGTTTAGCTGGAAAATTAAATTGTTAATTCCAAAATCATTGCAATTATTACGATGAATTCCAAATTTAATGTCATTAATTGTTAGATTAATCATTTGAATTCCTTTGGAGACAAGCCATTGTTGAAAGTCCAGCCAAAACTTCTGTACAACATCACAAAGACTAAAAAGGTGGTCCAAATCTTCAGGTTCACTTTCACAGAAGCTGCAGTTGTCTACATCCAATTTAAATCTCTGTTTCAAGAATTCATTTCCTGGATAAATCTTATTGATCATTTAAAAAAGAATTGCTTTCGGTGGGACTGGGTATTTTAAGTATATACATCTAATCTTTTTGCCTAGAGGTGTCAGGCAGGGTTGTGCCCTGTCTGGGATGCTCTATGCTCTTTCCCTGGAACCCCTCCTCTGTAAAATCAGATCAGGCATGCGTGGTTTGGTGTTACCAGGTTTTAATGATAAGTTTGTTTTATCAGCATATGCTGACGATGTCGTTGTTTTTATAAAGGATCAAAGTGACATTAAAATTCTAACTGACATTGTAAGTAAATATTTCTCTGTCTCCTCTGCTAAAGTAAACTGGGAGAAAAGTGTCACTCTTGCTGTTGGGAGGTGGGTCTGTGGCCTTCCTGTCCTCCTTCAGTGTCTACAATGGAGGAGGGATGGGATCAAATACCTGGGGATTTATCTGGGGAATGAACAGGTAGTAAAAAAGAACTGGGAAAACATCTTTGACAAAATCAAAGGGAAACTATTAAAATAGCGATGGATTCACCCACAGTTGTCCTACAGAGGAAGAGTATTGGTGGTAAACAACTTGGTAGCAAGATCGTTTTTATTGTTTTTCACATCATTTTAATGTTTTTAAAATGTGTAGAATCCTACCTGTTGGTTTTACTGATCATGCGTTGGTTGAATGTAGTGTGTCCTGTTTGTATATTTCACCTAGAAGTGCATACTGGCATTTTAACTCAACTATGGCTGCTGACCGATGTTTTATGGAGGCTTTTATGTTTTTTTGGACATGTTTTAAGCAGAGAAAGAGTGAGTTCTCTCTTCTCTGAGACAATGGTGGGACCATGGGAAGGTACAAATTAAATTGCTTTGTCAACAGCACAGTCGTAATGTCACACGTGACATCACCAGATCTGTCTCGGATCTGGAGACTGATATTGTGGAACTTGAGCGATTGAGTGAATCCACAGGAAATCAGGGATATATTGAAATCCTTAAAACTAAAAAAGCCCATTTGGCTAACCTGCTAGAGAATAAAGTACAGGGTGCTCTGGTTCGCTCTAGGGTTCAAAACATCTCCCAGATGCCTCCTCCAGTTTTTTCTTTGGCCTGGAGAAGAAGCACGAGGAGAGGAAGACCATCCACTCTCTTTTGTCCAATGAAGGACAGGAAATAACAGAACCGGCGCTTATAAGGCAGAGGGCAGTGAGCTTTTATTCCTCACTGTTCCAGAGTGAGTACATGGAGAACAGAGACTTACAGGAAGACTTTCTTGCTGGTCTGCCAAGGGTCTCTGATGAGACGTGCTCCAGGCTGATTGGTCCTCTATCAATTGATGAACTTCATGCTGCGCTACGAACAATGCAGGGCCAAAAGGCCCCTGGTATTGATGGACTCACCGTTGAATTTTATAAAGCTTTCTGGGACGTTATTTCAAGTGACCTCCTTGAAGTATTTAATGAAAGCTTTATGTATGGAATGCTACCACTGTCCTGTCGCAGAGCTGTAATTGTTCTCCTGCCAAAGAAAGGAAATCTGCAGGAAATCAAGAACTGACGTCCTGTTTCCCTCCTGTGTACGGACTATAAGATCCTGTCCAAAGCCTTGGCCCTACGAATGCGGGAGGCCACGGAGGAGGTCATTCATCGCGACCAGACATACTGTGTGCCTGGCAGGTCCATGGCATACAACATCTACCTGATTCGGGATATTTTGGAGGTCTCCAGTTCATTGGAGGCCGGTGTTGGTCTGGCATCGTCTAGCGTGCCTAGAACCACCGAACGGGTTGTTAGCCAAGATCCAGTCAGAAATTGTAAATTTTTTGGGGGATAAATTTCATTGGGTACCCCAGGCTGTCTTGTTTTTACCACGAGAGGAGGGGGGCCAGGGCCTGGTCCATCTGGCCAGCAGAGCAGCTGCTTTTAGATTGCAGTTTGTTAAGAGATTTTTAACAAACTCCACAGATTTGGTATGGAGAAGTGTGGCATGCTGTGTTCTGAGGCGTCTGGGTGAGCTAAATTAAGATTCTGCGTGGTTTTTAACATGTTTTAAATCTTTGCATTTGGAAACTTTGCCTGCTTTTTATGGGGGTGTTTTTAAAGTGTGTGGCCTTTTTAAATGGACTCAGATCGACAACAAGTCGCTGCACTGGCTGATGGAGGAGCCTCTAATTTGCGGAGCAAGACTTGATGTGAGTGTTTACTCCTTGCCAGGTCTAACACGAGCATTGTGTCACTCCAAGATTGTAAGCCTGAGACAGCTGGTTCACATAGCAGGACCAGCGCTTTCTGATGCCGCTGCTCTGGCTTCAGCTTTAAAGGTAACATCAATCAGACAGATTCAGAAGACTTTAGACCTATGGAAAGAGAGACTTCTTAGTTCTGAGAGGATCCTTCTTTTAAAGCACAGCAGCGGAGAAATTGCACCAAACCCATCAGACGAGTTCCCTGACCTCAATTTGTCTCCTGGGTTCTCGGACTCGACTGGTCCTCTCCTGCAGGTAAAAAGTCCAGACGAACTGACTCTTCATAGAGCAAGTAAACAGACTTTTTATATGAACTTTGTAAAGACTATAAACGTGAAGAACCTGTGTGGAAGTAAGCCCACAGTCTGGTGGGACAGACTTGGAGGACAGAACCCACAGTGGTTGGTCCTTTATAACCCTCCTTTAAAAAAACGAACTGGCGATCTCCAGTGGAGAATCCTTCACGAAGCGATTGCCACAAATTCTTTTTTATCAGTATTTAATGTTGAGGTTTTAAATGCATGTCCGTTCTGTGGTTTGTCTGAGAGTATTTTCCTTCTTCTCCTAAGAAGAAAAAGGAGTTGTCATCATGGTCACCAGCTGTCCCTTCAAGCTCCTGCTCCATCTGCTGGGCCTGGGTCACTACACCTTTGTTCTGCATTCAATAGATTATGGGAGTCATATAAACTGATCTACAATGGAAGATGAATCAAATATGAATAACAAAAAACACCTGTTGTGAGGTCCTAGTTTCCAGCTCCTCTTGTAGTCTGGTCCACACTTCATTGGCCACTTTCGTCTTAAATCTTGGGTTTAAGGCTGTGCCCTCCTCCAAGAACTGCCTGATGCTCTCATCCTGCAAGATAAAAACATACTATAGTAGTCAAATCTCTGAGTGTACCTTATGAACGCAACTTAAAAATCCACAGGATTATGCTACGACATACTTGGTATCGTTTTGAGAGGTCACCCCAGATCTTGTCCTTGATGGTCTGTGTAAAGGAGTCCTCATCAGTCACTGTGAAGTGTTGCTGGAGTTTCCCCAAGATGGGCAGAATCTGACCGAAAGTTGGACTCCTTTCAGCAGAGATGCAGATGGTTGAAGTACAGAGTATCTTCATTACTCTGACAAACTGTTCTGCTTTTCTATAATCCTCATCAGAAAGTCTCTCTAGTCTGAAAAAAAAAATACACATTGTTTTATTAGACCACAGCCCAGCACATTAGTATACATTGATAAGAGAATAAGGTAATAACAATGTCCATCCTTAACTATACCTGTACTTCTCCATTGATTTTTTATTTTTATTTTTTTTAGCCGAGGGTCCATGGAGGCTGCCTGGATGGCAGGAAACTGCTCCAGAAATCGCTCCTCCATCAGAAACAGGCTGTTCCACCTGTTCTTTACATCCAAAATGATGGCATGTTCAGGAAGACCTAGAGAGAGACAATCAGCACGTTTACATGCACAACCAAATCGAGCTTTTTGGAGTAATTGGACTAAAGACTTCCCTCCTGCAGCGAGCCGAGTCCCAGTATACATGTTACTCCGAAAATCGAATTATTGAAAGAAGTGCGCCGACCACCGCAACGGTAGGTGGCGACATGCAACCCTTTGTGTGGCATTGTTCCGGTTCGCGTCACACACTCAGGGTAAACAAACACTTGTGGAAGAGAAGCAGACATCGTTTTAAAAAAAAAGGGTGACAACAACGCTGCCGCGCTGTAGATTTGTTACATTCTGTACTGTTTGATCGTATTACATCAATTACAGCGTATTATTACAGTGTAATACATCGCTTTTTTTGTTGATTACGGGGCTTTCGAGCTCATCATTTCCTGGAGGGGCAGGGCACAGCTCTGGCGAGAGTATACATGCAGAGAAATTCGAATTGCTTCAGTAGTCGAGCTTCTGAAACTCCAGTTCGGTTCGACTCCAGCTGGAATAAGGTGTATAACATTCATTTTTAAAGTCTGATTTCAGTCGGACTAAGGCAATAATTAAAATTTCTTTTGCGGCATATAAACATACTGAGTGTGTGCGTGGTTGTCAAACGGGTTGTTTATTTGTAGTAATAATAGTTTAGTAATTGTTTTAGCCATGTAATGTTGCACTAGGTTTATTCTGTTTTGATTTACACTTACCGAGAAGACGCTGCTTCTCTTTAAGGACAGGTTTAGCCAAGCTGCACCACTTTAACCACACCACCATTGCTCTGATTCTTCCTGCCCACTTTTAGATGGCAGGTACTGTGTACAAGTTTTGAGCACCAATGTTTAGTGTATGAGCAAAGCAGCCAATTTTTCTAATGCTCATCTTTTTTACTGCTACATCCATATTAGCTGCATTACCTACAGTGATGGCAACAACTTTTTCCTTTATGTTAAACTCATCCAGAATATCCCCTATCTCCTCAGCTATTAAATTCCCTGTCTGTGATGTATAGACTGCCCTGGTATGTAGGATTTTCTCCTTCATGGTACCCTCTCTCACAAAGTGGACTGAAACTGTCAAGTAGTGTCCTTGTGCCACACTGGTCCACCCATCCGCGGTCACAGCCACATCTCTGACGTCTTTCATTTCTCTCTTGACATTTCCCTTCTCTACTGCATACTATGCAGGTATGAGAGTATTTGACAGCATGTCTCTGCTGGGGGGCTGATATCTGGGGTTTAGGGCTCTTATCATCTCACTAATTGACATTAGAAAACAAAAAAAAATCAACAATAACATGGATGTGTTATTATATTATTATTATATAGGCTGAGAGATAAAGGCTTCAACAATATCCTTTACAGCTTACTTACTTGCACCATGGAGCCTCCACTGTCGAAAAAGGCAGCAAACCTTTAACAACAAAGTTTGTGACTGCCCTGTGACACTAATCTTGTTTTTCTTTGGTCATTTTTCCTTGTTCTACCAGTGTGAATGGATTCACACTGGCTGGCCTTGTCCCCCTCACATCAGGGTCAGAGGCTACTGAGGAGAAGATACACATTATGTGAGCTGTTTAACCAGCTGACCCAATTCTTGATGAGCACATCTTAACAAGCTAAGCTTTATCTGTTACTGTCAATCTCTAGTTAGCTTTTAATTAAGCTAACTACATAGCCATAAAATAAAGCTACAATATTTATCTTAAGTTAGCATCACATGGACCCCACTTTAACTCACCGCCCGATGCGTGTATTAAGTTACAGTAACATAACTAAACGTACCTGTTGATATCCCAGACATGGCACCGTCGTTGGTACTCTCAGATGAAGCGGAGTCCGGTGGTGGAGATTTTGAATCAGGCCACCTGGGCTCTGTAACGTCCACAGGCGGACTCGATTGCTAAGAGGAGGTTGGCGGCGGTCCTCTCTTCTTGCAGTCAAACACGGAGCAACTTTCTGCTCTCAAATTGATTCCGTAACCATAAAACGTCTGTCAGGAAGTCATCAGCTCCAACTCAGACCAGCCGTGTCTGATGAGCTTCCTGACAATTACTCCACTCTCCCCTCAGTTTAAAAGACCCTTCCACTCACCTTCACATCGCTCAGTCATCGGTAATCCAATGCCCAGAGCTCCTACTCGTCAAACCAGAAGTCTTCCTCCTACCAGTCGTTGACCAGTTATTGCCATCCAACCTAACCAGTCTCTTTCATCAGCTCAGCAGCCTGCTCCACCCTGCGCCTTTAATCCAGGGGGACTCCCATCCGCGTCTGGAGCGCCAAGCTTCACCCGATCGCCTCTCCCTGTCCACCGGCGATCCTGACAGGATGACTGAGCGCTCAACGAGCGCTCCAGCGGAGGTAGAGGCCCTTCGGTCTGAGGTGATACACCTCTGGGCTCTGGTGGATCGTCTCAGTGCCAAAATCGACACTCTGTCTGAGGCCCATATCAGGCTAGCCGGGCTCGTCAACACCCTCCAGCAACGACCGTCTTCCACCACCGAACCTAGGATCTGCCTCCCGGATAAGTGGAATGGGTCTGACGGCAAGCCAGACGGTTTGTTAGCCACCCTGGACATGATTTTTGAGTGTCAGCCCTCAATGTACGCCTCCTCCGCTCCCAGGGTAGCTCTGCTCACCTCCCTCCTTTCCGGGCAGGCACAAGAATGGGCGGCTGCCCTCTACAATCGGAGGTCCGTGCTCTGCAACGATTACGTCCAGTTCGTTGCAGAGCTGCGCAAAACTTTTGTGCCGCCCTGCAGTGAAGTGGACGCGGAAACTCAACTCCTTCATCTCCGTCAACAAGACCAGCCTGTTCACCTCTTCGCTGCAGAGTTCAGGACGCTCGCGGCTAAGCTAGCCTGGGGAGATGCGGTCCTGCGATCGCTCTTTTTGGAGGGTCTCGCCAACTATATCCGGGACGAGATGGTTGGCAGAGAAGCTCCCAAATCCCATGACGAGGCTGTCAATCTGGCTCTCGAGATCGACCGTCGAGTCATGAGCCGCCCTAGAACACCATCCCGTCTTCCACCACTGCGTCCCGCTTCACTCCGCTCAGTTGAGCCCAGCACTGCTCCCGACCGCTCCTACTCCGGCGACAGAGAGGAGCCGATGCAGCTAGGGCATCTGTCACCGAAGGAGCGGGATCAACGTTTCCGGGAAGGGCTCTGCGCCTACTGTGGGTCGCCCAAACATCGCCGCCTGCAGTGCCCTCTCCGACCGGGAAACGACCAGGCCAGGTGAGACTCGGAGGGGTCCTACCTGGCCCGACAGGACCAGCTCGCTTCCTTCTTCCTGTCCAGCTCATTCATCGCAAGCCACAGCATACATTCGGCGCTCTGCTCGACACAGGAGCGGCGGAGAATTTCATCTCCACCCAACTAGCCACGAAGATCCAGATACCGCTGGAGACCCTTTGCAGTCCAGTCCCGGTGACTTCCGTCGACGGACACCCCCTGCAGCCCTACCCTGTCCGACATCACACTATCAAGATCCGCCTGTGGGTGGGGGATCACACAGAGCTCATCCAGTTCCTCGTCATCGCTTCCTGCTCTGCGCCACTTATCCTGGGCTATCCTTGGTTCCATACACACGATCCGCACATCTCCTGGTCGGCGCAGCGGATACTCAGCTGGGGTCCCGACTGTTCAAAGAGGTGTCTCCGTCCCCCATCGTCAGCCCCGCTCGAGACCATATCGGCGCCCGCCCTGGAAGATATCCCTCCGCCCTACAAAGACCTGGCGGAGGTCTTCAAGTAAAAGCCGAGCTGCCAAGTTACCACCGCATCGATCCTATGATATGGCTATCAACCTGATGTCAGGGGCGGAGCCTCCACGCACCCGTCAGTTTCCTCTCTCACAAGCGGAATCTGCCCAGATGGAGACCTACATTGCCGAATCTCTAGACCAAGGATTCATCCGCCCATCCACTTCTCCAGCATCGGCCGGCTTCTTCTTTGTTAAAAAGAAGGAGGGGACGCTGCGTCCCTGCATCGATTACAGAGGACTAAATCAGGTCACCATAAAGGATCGCCATCCACTCCCCCTGCTGAACACTATTCTGGACTCCCTTTCCCATGCAACAATTTTTACTCCGCTCGACCTCCGGAATGCCTACAATCTGGTTCGCATTCGAGAAGGGGATGAATGGAAGACGGCGTTCAGCACCCCCTCTGGCCACTGGGAGTACTTGGTGATGCCATTCGGTCTCTGCAACAGCCCAGCAGTGTTCCAGCGGCTGCTCAATGATGTGCTGAGGGACATGCTCGGACGGTGGGTATTCGTATATCTGGATGACATCCTGGTCTACTCCACCTCTGAGATGGATCACGTCCGACATGTCCGAGCCGTCCTTGAGCGCCTCCTCCAGAATAATCTATTCTGCAAATTAGAGAAATGCGCTTTCCACCAGTGCTCCACCACCTTCCTAGGCTACGTCATCTCGGCTGAAGGGGTAGCCATGGATCCCCAGAAGGTGGCAGCAGTGAAGGAATGGCCACTGCCCCGGACCCTCAGACAGCTCCAGTCCTTCCTTGGCTTTGCAAATTTCTACAGACGGTTCATCCGGAACTACAGCACGATTGTTGCTCCACTCACCAACCTTAAAAAAGTCGACCGACCGGCCACGCTTGTTCAGTCTACCCCCCGAGGCCCGACAAGCGTTCAACCAAGTCATCACGCTGTTCACCTCAGCTCCCATCCTCATCCATCCAGACCCAGCCAAGACCTTCACCGTCGAAGTGGATGCCTCAGAGGTTGGGTTCGGGGCAATCTTGTCCCAACGCGGCCCGGACCAGAAGCTACACCCTTGATGCTTCTTTTCTCGGAAGTTCACTCCCACACAGCAGCGCTATGGGGTTGGTGACCGTGAGCTTCTGGCGGTGAAGTGGGCTCTGGAGGAGTGGCGCCATCTGCTCGTAGGGACGTCCGAGCCATTCCTAATCTGGACAGACCACCAGAACCTCCTCCACATTCGTAATGCCAAGCAGCTAAACCCTCGCCAGGCTCGCTGGGCGCTTCTCTTTGAACACTACAACTTTCACCTCTCCTACCGGCCCGGTTCCAAAAACGGTAAGGCTGACGCCCTCTCCCGTCAGCACTCCCAAGCCACCGTCCCGATTCAGCCAGATGCCATCATACCCCCCCACCGCATCTTGGCGTCTCTCCAGTGGCCGGTGGAGGACTCTATCCGATCGGCACTGGTTCAGGAACCAGCACCGCCGGAGACACCACCAAACCGTCTCTACGTCCCAACCAGTTGCCGCCAGGAGGCTCTGCTTTGGGGTCATTCATCAGCCATAGCCGGTCATCCAGGCATTGCTAGGACCCTCAAATTCATCCGCCGCGCCCTATGGTGGCCCACTATGGCACAGGACGTCAGCAGCTTCGTCGGCGCTTGCACCACCTGTGCCAGAGCCAAGTCCACCACCCAACCACGATTGGGACCCCTTCAACCTCTACCTGTTCCAGCTCGCCCTTGGTCCCATATCGGGGTGGACTTTGTGACGGGACTCCCCACCGCAGATGGCTTGAACACCATCGCCACCTTCGTAGACCGTTTTTCCAAAGCGGTCCCCCTCGTTGCACTGCCTGGCCTGCCCACGGCCAAAGGAACAGCCGAGCTGGTCCTGGAACACGTGGTGCGGTTGCACGGCTTCCCCCAGGACATTGTCTCCGACTGCGGGCCCCAGTTCTCCGCTAAGTTCTGGAAAGCCTTCTGCCGTCTTATCGGAGCAACTGCCAGCCTCTCGTCCGGCTTCCATCCGGAGACCAACGGCCAAACAGAGAGGGCCAACCAGCAGGAGGGAAAATACCTCAGATGCTTCGCCTCAACGCAGCCCTCCACCTGGCCGCGTGCGTTGCTGTGGGCTGAGGTATCCCTCAACCTCCAGGTCTCCTCCGCCACAGGCATGTCGCCTTTCGAGGTCTGCAACGGCTACCAACCATTCATCTTCTCTCACCAGGAACCAGAGGTAGAGGTGCCAGCGGCCCAACAACTGATACGCCGCGCCAAGGCCATGTGGATCCGTGCTCGGGCCGCCATCAGACGGGCAACCTCCGGTTATGTGGAACAGCACCGCTGTCGCCACCGTTCCGGTCCCACCTTTCACCCAGGGGACCTGGTCTGGCTCTCCACTCGGCATCTCAAGCTGCCGACTGACTGTCGGAAGTTGACCCCCCGCTTCATCGGCCCGTATCCAGTCCTTCGAAGCATCAACCCAGTCACATACCGTCTCCGCCTTCCAGCCTCCCTTAAGGTCCACCCGGTGTTCCACTGCTCCCTCCTCAAACGCCACGTCACCTCGCCTCTGTCTCCGCCGGCAATCCCCCCACCCCCCCCTCGTTTCATCGACGGTGGTCCGGCCTACACAGTGAGGCGGATTCTGGACTCTCGACCCCGCGGCAGGGGGTACCAGTATCTGGTGGATTGGCGGGGCTATGGTCCTGAGGAACGCTCCTGGGTGCCGTCCCGACACGTCCTGGACCCCTCCCTCATCTCTGACTTTCACAGCTGTCATCCAGACCGTCCAGGCCCTTCAGGAGCCGGACCTAGAGGGGGGGGGCTCTGTCAGGAAGTCATCAGCTCCAACTCAGACCAGCCGTGTCTGATGAGCTTCCTGACAATTACTCCACTCTCCCCTCAGTTTAAAAGACCCTTCCACTCACCTTCACATCGCTCAGTCATCGGTAATCCAATGCCCAGAGCTCCTACTCGTCAAACCAGAAGTCTTCCTCCTACCAGTCGTTGACCAGTTATTGCCATCCAACCTAACCAGTCTCTTTCATCAGCTCAGCAGCCTGCTCCACCCTGCGCCTTTAATCCAGGGGGACTCCCATCCGCGTCTGGAGCGCCAAGCTTCACCCGATCGCCTCTCCCTGTCCACCGGCGATCCTGACAACGTCTCTTTCTGGTATCCAATGACAGTATCACGTATTTTTCCTGCACACATAACGTTACAGCCAATCACAGGCAGCATTATCAGGTCTTGATCACATGATTAACCTTTGGGTACTTAAACTTAGCACTGAAAGATGAGGCATGTTTTGATACTTGGTACGACCGAAGCATTTCGGTCGGTGCCACAAAAGAACCAAAGTTCGGTACCCAGCCCTATCCTCAGTGCTAGATATCCAGTCCAATCTGTTGTCGATCACGATACCCAGGTATTTATAGTACTCCACCATGTCCACTTACTCCCCCCTAGTCTGTAGTGGCTGTGAGGATGTCTTCTTCCTCATGGAGTCTGTCACCATCTTCTGGTGGTTCAGTCCAGTCTACAAATTTGTTCACCATTCCCTTTACTCCTCCTCCTCTCCCTTTCTTATACACTCTACAACAGCTGAGTCATCTGAGAATTTCTTTGGCATGACTTGGTGCTGTACTGAAAGTCAGTGGTGTATAAGGTGAAGAGAAAAAGAGAAAACACAGTCCCCTGTGGAGCCCCTGTATCATTGACACATTCATATTTTGTAAGTGTCTGTAACATCAGACAGAACACTGCCCAGACGGACAAACCGTGGCCTGCCTGTCAGCTAGTCAATCATCCAGGAGATCACTGAGCTGTTGACACCCATCATCCACTGCTAACCCAGCAGCATTGACTTAATGTTATTAAAAGCATTGGAGAAATCAAATAATGCGATTCTCACAGTACCTCCTCCACCATCCAGGTGCAAATGAACTCTTTGCACCAGGTAGATAGCATCTTCATCTTCTAAGTGGGGCTTGTAATCAAACTACAGGGGGTCCAGTATTGACTTCACCTTTGGCCTCAGGTGGGCTAACATCAGTCTCTCCAGAACCTTCATTACATGAAATGTGAGGGCTACTGGTCGATAGTCAGTTGGGTCAAATTTTGATGACTTCTTGAGCCTTAAATTGTGCCTTACACTAGTGGAGTCTCAAGCTGTTCCCTAACCTGATCTGTGGTCTCAGTTACAAGGGGTAAAGACCGGTTTCCCCAGTGGAGTGGGAGGGGTGGTGCTGTTGTTCTCAGCGGAGGGGGGGGAGTTTTGATGAGTGAGGAAGAGGAAGAAGAGAGGTGCTTTTCAGGAGAGTGGGGGGGTTGAGTGGGTCCAGTGCATATGTGGGGGTCTACTGGAATCTATTAAAAAAAAAATTATGAGCCTTTTTACACCGAGCTGGTTCCAATGCAAGTTCGGTGCCAAGACATCTATTGTTAATTGGAGCTATATAAATAAACTGAATTGAATGTTATATATAGGATGATACATTTACATGCGAACATTTAACCACAGGTATGTGGGTTATAATATATATGGACATACAATCGGGTATATCAGTTTACAATATCTGCAAATTTGTATATATGTGGATATCCCCTTGTTGAGTTAGATTTTCAACAGAAACTTTTGGCCAGAAATGTACTTAAAAAGTTTTACTTCACTTTACTTGTACTTGAGTAGATTTTTAAAGAAGTAACTTATACTTCATACTTTTATATGTATTCACACACTTATATATGCATACAAACAAATGATGTAACTTGAGAGTGGAAGTGATCCTGACAATTGTTGCCAACTGTCTCCGAAAGAAAGTAGCTGAAGTTGCCCCAGAAAGTCGCTAGATGTTGCCAGATGACGTCATACGCTAATTTGCATATTGATGTCATCACGTGATGACGAATGAAATAGAAAGGAGGAAATAATTATATTTAGATTATGATTACAGGGTTAAACTATACATTATTTAAACAGGGGAAACATGCTACAGGGAAATGTGACTTCTGTCTTCAAGAAGAGACTGTGGAACATGTTCTATTATTTTGTCTGAAGTATACTGTTGAGAAAACTGGTACAAAATTTACAAGATATCAAATTGCAACTGGACATCAAAGGCCTTTTAAAGAAAATATAAAAATCTGGAAAAAAATTTTTGCAGATATCTTAAGAAGACGAAATTAATACAGAAACCCGTTGAAGGATCGGTCTTATAAACATGCAGATTTATTTTTTACTTTTGAATTAACATTAACTAAAAAACAACTTTGTTTGTGAGTGGGTGAAATGAACCGAAAAAGGTTAATGATTGGTCAGTCGACATACTCTGATCATGCTACATACACATGCGAAGATCATTATTCCCTTTCTGAGGGTCTGGAAGGGGCAAGCTGGGTCTCTAAACTGCAGGAAATATCGGCGACAAAGTTTCACAGAAAAGAGCTAAGGGTGGTCAGAAATGTCGCTAGATTTGTCGCTAGGCGCTTTTTGGAAAAAAGTCGTTAAGGGGGTCTGAAAGTCGTTAGAAATAGCGACAAAGTCGCTAAGTTGGCAACACTGATCCTGACTTTCATCAGGTTCAATTGTATCACCATGCTTCTCACAAATATTGAATAATAATAAATCCGGAACAATGTAATTCCACCAGTGGATCTAAGGTGGGACCAGATTACAGACGAGCTCCGCATTGATACCCATTGATAACAGCATCTAATAAAACAGAAATAATTGTCAGAAATAGAATTACAGTTCTAAAGCTGCTGTTAAACTGGAAAGAAATATAGCCAGTAAGGAGGGGCTACATGATTTAGCGAACAACAGCTGAAAACCCTGTAATGCTACCTTTTTCCACTGTAATGCTACTTTTCTGTGCAGACTATTCATCGCACCGCTATTCACTGGGACTTATAATTAAATGTTGACGGTGCACCTAGCACATATTATGGACTCATCTTTGCAAATCCAGCGGTGTGGGAGCACAAAAGTGTCACGATATACTACTCCTTTGGTAAAATCTCTCTGTATGCACGCTTCCTGTTTTTAAATCCCCATGTGGGCATATAGAGTTGCGTTGCAAAACTTTATATGATGTTCTGACATAGCACCGACTACGCCCCGCATTGGTGGAAATGGAACCAGTTCTTTGAAAGAAACAGCTAAGAACCGGCTCTGGCATCAGCACGGCACTAGCAGCTCATCAGGTCTCTCCAGGCCCATTGTCTGACTGTCTCTCTCCCCTAAAACCCAGTGATGTGCTTCATTCCAGTATACACATCCTTGACATTGTTTTGCTGTAGCTTGGCCTCTAGCTCCCCCCTGTAGTTGTTCCTGCATGTCCAAAGCATGTCTCTGACTTCATGCTGCACTGTCTCCAGGTAGGTCATTTTTCTTGTTCAGCTGTCCTTTCAGTTCGCTGGTGATCCACGGCTTGTCTGTGAAGCAACATGTGGTCTGGACTGGTAGGGTGTTGCGTTCACAGCATATTCTCTGTGATTCAGTCCTTCATATTGTATATATCCTCCCCATATGAGTCAGTGAATCCCAGTCCATTGTCTGAAAGCAGTTCTGTAGTGCACTGTGCACCTCAAGACACACTATCGTGCCTATTTTAGATGTTTCCCTGCTTCAGCACACCCGATTTCAATTGATAGCCTCATGTGTCCACTTCCGTCACTGTTCTTGTGGGAACAGGTTGCCTTTGTACCAGGGGAACATACCTGTGAGTCAACAAAACCAGGTTGTGTACTGATCTGCCAAGGACAGGTAGGGCAGTGACGATATATGCATCTTTGATATTAACATACAGCAGATCCAGTGTTTTATTGTCTCTGGTGGGACAGTCAACATACTGATGAATTTCGTCAGAACAATGTTCAGTGAAGCATGGTTGAAATCCTCAGTAATGACCATGAATGTGTACGGGTGCTTTGTGTCCGGGTGCTTAGCCATCAAAGGAGCAGTTGTGAGGCTGATGACGTCGCAGGCTACCACTGCAGTAGCTCATGAAGGGATGTAATCAGCGATCACAGCAATGAACATGAACTCCCATTCCCACAGCTAGCAGTTCAATGCAGTGACATTCCTTAACATGTGCTGTACATGTCCGGGATTACACCACCTCTCATTCACAAACAGTGTTATCTCCCCTCCCTCTTACCTGACTTATATTTCTTAATAACCTTTTTTTCCGATTTGCTTGTACTATTCTTTTGTCTTTGTTCTGTAATGGGAGCCAGGAATATGGATTAACCAGTGACTGAACCTTCTAGACACACCTGTCTTCATACTACAGTCACTTGAGACGCATTCATTTCAATCAGGTGATCTCTATTCCATTTATTGTAAGACAACTAGCACCATTAGGCTGGACTTCTATTAAATTTGGTCAGTTTCTTTAAAGGCAGTCATTTATGTAATCACTTTTAATTTGGCATAACATAAAATATTACATTTAATCATAAGGTGATGATTGTAGATTTCAAAAGAAACGGGGTTGAGTCAAACACATGTTGTATTATGGAAGAAGAAGTGGAGGTGGTTGAGGGGTATAAATACCTTTGCGTTGGCATGGACAACAGACTAAACTGGAGACTCAACAACGAAGCCGTCGAGAAGAAGAGACAGAGCAGACTGTATTTCTTGAGGAAGCTTAGGTCCTTCAAGGTTTGCAGATGTAAGATGTGGCATATCTTCTACAAATCTGTTGTAGAGAGTGTAACCTCTTCTGCCATAATCTGTCTGTTGTGGTACCAGCGTCAGGACTAGGGACTTAAAACGGTCCAACAACTGGACAAAGAAGGCTAGTTCTATTCTGAGGACTACTGTTCAACCTCTGAAGATGATGATAAAAAGAATGAACATTGTGGATAACCCTGAGCATCCTCTTCATGAGACTATCCTACAACAGTTTTGCTGTAACACAGGCCGCTACTGGAGTTTCCATCTGCCCTCAGCCATCAGCGTTTACAACAGCTTCTTGAGGAAACTCAAACTATGAGTTAAAACAACAACTAATTTCCCTCTGGGATCAATAAAGTATCTTTGAATTGAATAGAATTTTTTGTTAAATATTTTTGTTTGTCATTTTGTAGATGTCAATTGCCTTGGTGTGGTTAGTAAAATGGAACCAAATAATGGGATTAGTCATTGTTAATACATAATTTTAAACATTTAAAGTTATGATTACATTTTCACATGGGCCAGGTTGGAATGGGTAGCTGTTTTCTATTCATCAGTTGAAAACTGCATTTTGTATTTGTCTAGATCATCTTTGTCTGATTATTAAAATGTGTTTCTTGATTTGAAACAGAGTACAGAGAAAAGGCATAAACAAAAGAAATGCACAAGGGGGCGAATATTTGTTTTACACACCACTATATGCAGTAGATGTGCCTTGCTTAGCTTCACGTCTTAGTCTGGACATTCCTTCCATGTTTTGTAGTTTATGTAAAAAAACAAAACAAATAAAACTTAAGGAAAATCTGTAGTTCCATCCACGTGGTTCTAAATCTGTACAGTTAACACTCACTTGACCTTAATCTATTCTGTGATAAAACTGACATTTTAATAAAATAATTATCATATAAATATCCAAATTTGCCTCACGCACTTCCTTGTTTTTATTTCCAGGATTAGAAGAGTAAAAGTCATGCGAAACCAAGTTAACCTGGAATCTACGCTGCCAAGTGAAACAGAAGCTATGGAGAAAAGAAAGGGCTCAGCTGGAGTGAATCAGAGAGCACTAACCTCCACATGAATTATAAAATTTTACTGGTAGATTAATTATATGCACATTAAAGTTGGATTAAGTGAAAAAGGGCTGTAGTCTTTTTATTGTCATTTGTAAAGCATTCCAATAGTGACGTGTCGGTCACGAAAGAAACTGCTCTTAGAGCTGGCTCTTGGAAGTGACCTTGTTGGGAGCCAAACCGAGCCGCTTGTTTTTTTTCCTGTTTAAGTTGCACGTGATTAGTCAACTCCACGGACCAGGAGGGAGTGGGAGAAGGAGGGGTGTACAGACACAGATAACGGCACAAACACAGGGAGAAACTGGAGGGAGAGGAGAACAAAGCGCTACAGACAAAACGTGAAGTTTGAAAATGAGTGACAGCAGGTAGATGCATTTCAATTATATTGATTATTCAGAAGGCCGAGTGTGACATGTAAAGTTAAAATATATCTACATTATCTTAGCTTTTCTATGTTGTTTCACTCTAAATACACTCAACAAAAATATAAACGCAACACCTTTGTTTCTGCTCCCATTTTTCATGAGATGGACTTAAAGATCTAAAATTCATTCAAGATACACAATATTACCATTTCTCTCAAACATTTTTCACAAATCAGTATACATGTGTGATAGTGAGCACTTCTGCTTTGCTGAGATAATCCATCCCACCTCACAGGTGTGCCACATCAAGATGCTGATCTGACATCATGATTAGTGCACAGGTGTACCTTATACTGCCCACAATAAAAGGCCACCCTGGAATGTGCAGTTTTTTGCTTTATTGGGGGTCTGGGGACTCAGAACCGGTCAGTATCTGGTGTGACCACCATTTGCCTCATGCAGTGCAACACATCTTCTTCGCATAGAGTTTATCAGATTGTCAATTGTGGCCTGTGGAATGTTGGTCCACTCCTCTTCAATGCCTGTGCGAAGTTGTTGAATATTAGTGGGAACTGGTACACGCTGTCGTATACGCCGGGCAAGCACATCCCAAACATGCTCAATGGGTGACATGTCCGGTGAGTATGCTGGCCATGCAAGAACTGGGACATTTTCAGCTTCCAAGAATTGTGTACAGATCCTTGCAACATTGGGCCGTGCATTATCTTGCTGAAACATGAGGTGATGTTCATGGATGTATAGCACAACAATGGGCCTCAGGATCTCATCACGGTATCTCTGTGCATTCAACATGCCATCAATAAAATGCACCTGTGTTCTTCGTCCATAACAGATGCCTGTCCATACCATAACCCCACCACCACCATGGGCCACTCGATCCACAACATTGACATCAGCAAAGTGCTCACCCACACGACGCCACACACGCTGTCTGCCATCTGCCCTGAACAATGTAAACCGAGATTCATCCGTGAAGAGAACACCTCTCCAACGTGCCAGACGCCATTGAATGTGAGCATTTGCCCACTCAAGTCTGTTACGGCGACGAGCTGGAGTCAGGTCAAGACCCCGATGAGGACGACGAGCATGCAGTTGAGCTTCCCTGAGACGGTTTCTGACAGTTTGTGCAGAAATTGTTTGGTTATGCAAACCAATTGTTTCAGCAGCTGTCTGAGTGGCTGGTCTCAGACGATCTTGGAGGTGAACCTGCTGGATGTGGAGGTCCTGGGCTGGTGTGGTTACACGTGGTCTGCGGTTGTGAGGCCGGTTGGATGTACTGCCATATTCTCTGAAACGCCTTTGGAGACGGCTTATGGTGGAGAAATGAACATTCAATGCACGAGCAACAGATCTGGTTGACATTCCTGCTGTCAGCATGCCAATTGCACGCTCCCTCAATGCTTGTGGCATCTGTGGCATTTTGCTGTGAGACAAAACTGCACATTCCAGGATGGCCTTTTATTGTGGGCAGTATAAGGTACACCTGTGCACTAATCATGATGTCAGATCAGCATCTTGATGTGGCACACCTGTGAGGTGGGATGGATTATCTCAGCAAAGCAGAAGTGCTCACTATCACGCATTTAGACTGATTTGTGAACAATGTTTGAGAGAAATGGTAATATTGTGTATCTGGAATGAATTTTAGATCTTTAAGTCCATCTCATGAAAAATGGGAGCAGAAACAAAGGTGTTGCGTTTATATTTTTGTTGAGTGTAGTTAATGTTTGTGTAACCGGTGGACCTCTGCGTTGCGTTTTTGACGGAATTTGTGACACTTGACTTGGTGCGAAGACTGTTTATTCTGTTAACAATAAGTGATAGCAAATACAGCACAAAATTAGCAGCCTGATCCAGGTCCTCTACCACAGGAGAACTGTACAAAAGGGCATACAACTACCAACATACCTGTTAACAATGAGTGATAGCAAATACAGCACAAAATTAGCAGTCTGCTCCAGCTCCTATACAAAACACACAAAGGTAGGAAACGGACATTAGCTCAACCTGTTACAACAGCAGGCTAGCGGCTAACAAAGGCTAAAACGCAATGGCATGCAATAACTGTTGTATGTCTTGGAAAATAATAAAAAGAAAATTTTTAACAGGAAATGTAAGTTTCTTTAACACAAAAGCAACAAGGAGCTCAAGGAGCAAGTTGCGGTAAACCACGCGCTCATTGCCGTCCCGATCTCTGACACGGTAGATGTGCTGGCCAGGTTTCGAAGCCACCACTGTGTAGACAACTGGCTCCCATTTATCAGCAAGCTTTTGCTTACCCCTGACGCCTTTATTCGCCACAAGCACTTGATCCCAAATAGACAGAGGCAGGCCTTTCACCCTCTTGTTATACTGTTCTGACTGATGTTTCTGTTCCTTGGTGTTGCAACGCTGAGCTCGCAGCATGGCAGAGCTCAGGTCATCCACCAGAGACTTAACATAAGTGCTGTAGTTACAAACAGTTACATCCTGAAGAACACTCTCGATCATAAGGTCAACTGGCAGCCTGGGGACCCTCCCAAACATCAAATAGAATGGTGCAAACCCTGTGGTCTCATGCACAGTGCAGTTATATGCAATTGTCATTGACTGGATCATTTGTGGCCATTTCTGCTTTGATCTTGGGGGCAAAGATCTCAACATATTCCCCAGAGTGCGGTTAAACCTCTCAGTTGCTCCATTTCCCATCGGGTGATTAGGGGAAGTGTGGGATTTGCTGACACCACTCAGTGTCAAGAGTTCAGCCAACAGCTCACTTTCAAAATTTGCTCCCTGATCAGAATGGATGCGTTGTGGAAAACCATAAACACAGAAGAATCCATCCCAGAGTGTCTTCGCCACCCTCTTCGCAGTCTGGTCCCGGCACTGAAAAGCATAGGCCAGCTTGGTGAAATGGTCGGTGATCACAAGTACATCTACAGATTTGTTGTTACTATCCTCGGTTGACCAAAAGTCAATGCAAACAAGCTCCAATGGAGCAGTGGTCTAAATGCTCTCCATGGGGGCTCTAACAGCAGGCTCCGGGGTTTTACTGAGGACACATCTGTGACAACTCCTAACGGGATTGCGCACATCTTTCTCCATATCATACCAGAAGAAGCACTGGCGAGCCAAAGAGAGGGTACGTGGCTGACCCTGATGGCCGGCGTTATCATGAACCCCTGACAACACCACAGACTTCAGAGAATTAGGGACAACAAACTGGAACCTCAGCGGGTCCTTCAAGACACGATAGAGGATTCCATTCAGAAGTGTTAGTTTGTCTCAATGCTTCAAGAGCCGCAGAGACACCAGACTCTCATGGCAACCCTCACGTCTAGATGGCCGAGGCTTCCGTTCAACAAAATAGGACAGGAGATAGCAGGGTCCAGATTCTGGTGGAACAGGATCTCAGCAGCAGACAGCGTGGTGGAAGCATCCACACTGGGGATGACCATGTCTAGGAGGTGGTCAGCCAGAGATGCTGCTCGCAGTTGGGGAGCTGAGTCCCAGTCACTGATGGAGGACAGAACCGAGGAGACATCATCCTCAGACATAGACACATTAGCAGCAGTGGAAAGGTGGACATCCTCCCACACCTGAGGCTGACATGTCAACCGGAAAGCATCTTGTACATTCCCATCATCAATGTCACATACTTGCTTCAACAGTTCAGGGTAGGGCTCTGACAGTAGGCGTTGGGCCAGCGGTTTCACAAATGGAGTCCTACTTAAGGCATCCGCAACAACATTCAGGGACATACTTGATCTCGAAGCAGTATGGTGCAAGCTTGGAAATCCAGCGCTGCTCACAGGCATCGAGCTTTGGCTTGGTCAGGATGTATGTGAGTGGATTGTTATCAGTCCAAACAGTGAACTTATGGCCTTTCAGCCAATGACTGAACTTATCACACACAGCCCACTTCAATGCCAAGAACTCAAGCCTATGGGCAGGGTATCTGGCTTGGCTGCGACTCAGAGATTTGCTTGCAAAAGCCACCGGTCTTGCTCTTTCCTCACCAGCTGGGACTTGGGATAACCCATCCATAGATGCATCGGTGGAAAGAATAAATGGTTGGTTGAAGTCAGGGTGTGCCAACACCACACAGCTCAAGAGTGCAGCCTTGAGTTCCTCAAACGCCCTCTCACACGCAGGTGACCAATCTTGTGGCATTAACTTGCGGTAAGTCCCTGCTCTCCCACCTTACTGGCCCTTAATCTTCCTCTTCTGGCCTGCTGTGAGTGCATAGAGAGGCTTTGCTACACAAGAACATGCCGGAATGAAGTGTTGGTATACAGTGCCATACCAAGGAAGGATCTCACTTTCTGTTGAGATGGGGTGCAGCCATCGGGTTCCATTAGGTCCTCCTTCCGGAAGTTGGTAATGACCTGTATCTTGTCTTGATCCACGGAAACACCATCAGCGTCCACCACATGACCCAAGAATCTCACCGACCGCCTCAAGAAGTGACATTTTTTCTGTGCAAAGCTTCAGGTTGTTGGCCCGTAGACGGTTGAAAACCAGTTCCAGTCTTGCCAGAGCCGCTTCCTCCGAGGGTGCAAACACCAGCAAATCATCCAGATAGCACAGAAGACTAGAAAAGTTCAGATCACCAAAAATGCTGAGCATCATCCTCATAAAGATACACCTGGTCTGGTATCCTGCTTGGCTGCAATGCCCTGTTGGACGGGGGTCATCGACTGGAATGATCCTCTCAGTAACTGAAGATCCACTGTGTCCTGTTATCAACTTTTTCCTTTCTGTAACATAGAAAGTTCTCTTATATCGGATCTTCTGTTCCTTCTGTGTTCTGCTCTGTCTTCTCAAACCCCCAGACGGTCGTGGCAGATGGCCGCTCCTACTGAGCCTGGTTCTGTTGGAGGTTTCTTCCTGTTAAAGGGGAGTTTTTCCTCTCCACTGTCGCTACATGCTTGCTCAGTATGAGGGATTGCTGAAGGATTGCTGTGGTTGGAAATCTGCCCAACCTCACGCCAATGACTGACGCAATCTGCTGGGATTCCTTAAATAGGAAACTTTTTAACTGATTGGAATGTTTGTATAAATGTATTGAAATGACTTCTTGTTAAGTGCCTTGAGATGACATCTGTTGTGAATTGGCGCTATATAAATAAACTGAATTGAATAAAGGATGCTGGACTGTTACAGAGGCCTTGGGGCAGGCGGTTATACTCATAGAGTCCCAGCGGAGTGGTAAAAGCTGTGTAATGTCTGTCAGACTCATGGAGGGGAATGTTATAGAATCCCGATGTGAGGTCCATGGTACTGAACAAGACATTACCACCCAAGGCAGCAAGACAGTCAGCCTTATGGGGCAGGGGGTGAGCATCCTTCACAGTCTTCGCATTAAGCCACCGGAAATCAGTGCATATTCGCATGTTGCCAGACTTTTTCCAGACCATCAATAAGGGTGAAACATATTCACTGGTGGACTTACCAATGATGCCTTTAAACTCCATGTCAGAAAGCACTTCACACAGCTGCTGATAGTGTGCTGGTGGCACCCTACGATAGGGCAGCCGGAAGGGACGGTCATCTGTGAGGTGGATATGGTGGACAAAATCCTTCGCCTCACCCCAGTCCAGTTTATCCCTAGAAAACACATCTTGATAGGACAACAGAAGCTTAGCCCGTTTCTTCCCATCACTAGAAACCTCACAACTCTGTGTCAATCTCCGTTAAGCCACAGTCCTTTAGCAGTTTTATGGGATCTTGCACCTGGTGTGGCAGGGTGAATGCACCATCTGACTTTCCAAGCTGGGCCTTGCATGTTCCCTGAGAAAAAGCCAAATCTTCAGCAGCAATGCACGGAAAAACATCAGCAACTTTCGCATTGCGCCGCAGTGTAACAGCCTCGTCAGTAGCATTGAGGACCTTCAGGGGGATCCAGCGGTCACCCCACATAAGTGTAACAACCTGGCCTACCATGATGTTTCTCCGGGTGGAACGAACAGACGAAGGTTCAACAACCACAGTGCTCCCTGGTGATACAAGAGCAGAGGGTGGCAACTTTCCCCACACCACATACTCCTGCCGAGGCAGCAAGGTGACAGTCTGTCTCAATCTGACTGTACCAATCTTATCTGGTAACTGGTTCTGACCAACGTGAAACACAGCTGAGGGGCTGAATGAACTGTTCGCAGCTTTGATCTCCAGTACTGGATGATATGAGCTCCCAGTACTTGGGGTCAGACTTCATCTTCTGAATAACCGGCCAGAGTACATTACTACCAATGATCAGGTCATCTCTTTGTCCGGGCACCAGGAATGCTGGTACTTCGAACTTAAATCCATACAGTTCGATATTCAAAACATAGACACACTTCGGTTGTGTGAGAAGGCCACCACACCCAACAAGAACCATACTCTCTGGAGCAGGGACAGGGTTAAAAACAACACCACCTGCCCTTAGCTTCTGTTCTGCTTCTTCGCTCAATGTCCAAGACATGCTACCTGAATCAAGCATTCCCCTTAGTATGAACCGGTCACTAATCAAAACAGATGTATAAAACAGCTCACTAGCTTCTTCAACCCTCTGTGACCCTACCAAGATAACAGTCCTATCGTTGCTCAGTTTTTCACAGCAATCTGCATACACGGAGCGAGCATCTCTATCATCTGTGAGGGTGTTATCAGCATTGCCCATGTTACCCCTGTCATCCCACGGGCTAACTAGTTTAAATCAGCATTGGTGGGAACAGATCCTGACTTTGGCAAATGCTGAACAGTCTGTGTGCAGTCGCGCTTCATATGTCCCGAGCCAAAACAGTTAAGACACAACCGAAACAGTCTACAATGTGCATGGGTCGTGTGATCACCTGACCCACAAACTTTGCACGGAGCATGTTGAAAAGTCTCTCAGTTTTGGGGATGGCGAGGATGCTCTCCATTGCCAGTGGTGAGGGATGCAGTGCACATGGAAAGGGCTTTAGTAAATATGTCCACCACCATATGAACAGCAGGTTCAATAGTCTGGGGGTCGGGAACATTCGGTGTCGATGGTGCAGCCTGTGCATATAAAGGTGAATAGACTGATGTACATGGTCGACGGTAGAGTGGAGGGTTTGAAAGCTGAGGATGACCAGGAACGGCAGTGCTTTGGAGAGAAGGCACATGGCGACATGGATCATCAGTTGGATGAGTCATTACGGCACCACTAGATGGGAGACGGAAGGTAAGGACAACCACCCTCAGCTGAGATGCGTCATTATGGCTGGAGGGCCGGCCATGCATGGGATGTGACTGAGTGGGACTAGACTGGTACATAGCATTGAAGTTAGCAGTAATGTTCTCACCAATTTGTTGCGCTAACCCAGTAATCATGGTGCTAAGCGCCTCAGATGTGATAACCTGAGTGGGTGGAGACTGCACATCAACAATGGGTGTTGAGCTAGCAGCAGGGGCCAACAGCGGGTTCATGTTCAACTGGTCAACAGTACACTCAAAGTTACTGGGGACTACTGGCCTGCCCCTCCCCAATGTGAAATATGACTGACCCCTCCCAAAGCTAAAAGTACCCCCATGATCCAATTTACTCTGTCTAGACATTGTACAAGTAACAGTGTCACACTCACAATAGATAACACTCTGCACAGGAAAATTTGTTAGCAAATGGGGCTTAAATCATCAAAGCAACAATGTGAAAATGACAGAATGAAAACACTAAGGCACAATCAGCCCACACACAGCCCGCCCCCCAAAAAAAAGATTCCCCCTCATGAACATATCAGGATAACTTATCACAGCACAGTTCATATCTGGGCTGACATAGCACATAAAGACACCTGCAAGTCAGCGACCGGGGCAAAGCAGCGAACATCCAGCAACTCACACAGCAAAAGCAGCCTTCAGCGTCAGAGCGCAGACTTGTAGACAGGAGGAGCAAAGAGCCAGCCACAGCACACAGCAGGGCTGTCATAGGATGGGTAGAACGGCACCAAGTGTCACCGGTGGACCTCTGCGTTGTGTTTTTGAAGGAATTTTTGACACTTGACTTGGTGGGAAGACTGTTTATTCGGTTAACAATGAGTGATAGCAAATGCAGCACAAAATTAGCAGCCTGTTCCAGCTCCTCCTCCACAGGAGAACTGTACAAAAGGGCATACAACTACCAACATACCTGTTAACAATGAGTGATAGCAAATGCAGCACAAAATTAGCAGCCTGCTCCAGCTCCTACACACGCGCGCACACACACACACACACACACACACACTCACAAAGGTAGGAAACGGACATTAGCCCAACCTGCAACAACAGCGGGCTAGCGCCTAACAAAGGCTAAAACGCATTGGCATGCAATAACTGTTGTATGTCTTGGAAAATAATAAAAATAAAATTTTTAACAGGAAATGTAAGGGAATGTAAGTTTCTTAACACAAAAGGAATTATAAACAATGTGAGATGACATGACAGAGAATCAGACACCCACCTCGCCCTCAGAAGAACTGTACAAAAGGGGAGAGGTGGAGGTGTCCCCATGACTTTATAGGGAGCACCACCGAAGAAGAAATACGGGGTGGAGCTCCTAAACTCGACCGAATACGCATGAAATAATGACATGAAATGAGCTCTGAGCACTGTCTATGTAGCAGCCCAGATTTTGTGTAATTATAACAATTTACATTCTGGACCCAGTTACATTTGTAATATTTTACATACAATGACTGTTTTTATACGTTAACCTAATTTGTTTTGCAGCGCTCTGTTGAATGTAAGCCATATAAATAGTAAGAATTTTATACAATTATGTTTGTAGATTAGTAGTTAATTTTACACATAGATTTACATTATTTTTTCATGATAAATTAATTTAAGAAACAACAAATGTTAAGAGCCCTTTGGAAGCTCTTTTCAGTGAGCCGAGCTGTAAGAACTAATAAACTGGAATTCCCATCACTACGTTCTAACCAAAGTGTCTTTTATCTCTGGCTTATTTTTTAAAGCAGAACAAAGTCTAACCTTCTAGATGTGATTAATGGAGATGTGGTCCTTGGATATTACAGTGGCTATTCATCTTTTCAAAACAAATTACAAAATAGGAACATCTATCCTTAAATTATTGGGAATTTCCAAAATATTATATCATTTTAGAGACTGTGGTGGAAGTTTTCTATTGACTGATTCGGCGAAATAACTGGATGTCGAGCCGCCGCCATTACTGCGGGGACCGCTCCCAGTCAGGCAGCCATAGGACCTGTGTGCCAAGCAGCATTTGAATATAAGCAGCAAGAAGTTTTCCTTTTCCTCTAATTGAACATGCCTAGGAAGGCTGGAAGGACGTGTTCAGTTATCGGCTGTTCTAGTAACAGCAGAAATCTCCAGATTTGAAAGAAAACTTCTGCGAGATACACAGGCCCTTACTTAACGAGGACTTTCCATGTTGTAGACCGTATGGTTTACACAGGCGTCTTGAGGACCAAGGTGTTCACCACAAGTGGATCAAGAACATAAACAGAAAGGATTTCGTTCCAAATAAAAACAGCCCGGTGAGTGTTTCTAAGCATGCCACAATAACTAGCATTCAGAATAGCAGAATTCAGAACAGCAAACGGCTAACTTAAGCCTAGCTATCGCTGTAGGCTAATGTTAGCTATCTAATGTTTACACTGTGCAACTTGTATCAGTTTCCAAGCCGATGGTTACACCTTTCATTTCAAGTTGGCCCCAGTGCATGGAAAATACTGTTGTCTGTTACGGTCAGGTGTCTTAATAATGTATGAACCACTCAACTGAGGCTGCCGCAAATAAAACCCCTTATGTTACTCATGTGCTTAGCTTAACGTTAGTCATGGGGATACAGTGTTTGTTTACCTACAGTATGAACAAATAGGCCTGCTGCTTAAGTATTAGAAGTACAAGCAAAAGTAAAATAGAGTTACATGTACCAACATGTAGACTCTTAAGTCCAGACAATTATCAGCTGATTATCTGATAGCTAAACTGACGTTTCTTTTGAAATGGTTGGTTTAATGTGCCACCCCTCTGATCAGTAATGATATAAATAAAGATGTAAAATTTCCTGGCCAAACTCATGATTCATATGGAAGCATGATTTAAAATGCTGAAACTTTTGAATTTAAAAAGAGTATTTCTATAATGATTTTTGTAATTAGGCTCATTGGAGCAACCTAAAGACCAATATTTAACGTATTTAAATATGGGGTCATCGCTTCTCATCTTTTTCCTCCCACTCTCAAGGTGTGTGGAATACACTTCCCTGGTGGCAGACCAACGAAGTAACACCCATACCCTGTATTGAATATGGGGTATGAACATCATGTAAGTTTCATTTTAATCTTTACAGTTTTATTAATTTCCCTCCATAATATGACATTTAAAAGACTCAAATTAATCAATAATACACAGAATATTTGGAGAGATTTGTAAATCATTATGAAAAAGTTATGTTAATAATAAATAGTTTTTTCCTCATTATCAAAGCATTAGTAAATGACATTAAATAACTGATGAAAATAACTAAAGAAATTACAAATTATATCATCATTTTCTTATCATTCACACATTTTTGCTAATGAGGAAATAGCTCTTTAATATCTCAATAGAATTTCCTAATCCTATAGAAATCTCACTAAATTAATTTTTTACTAAGAGTTACTAATGCTTTATAAGCAACTGTTGTACTACAGTGGTGTTCTAAGTGTTTCAAATATGTTGGTGCGTTTTTTTCCACTTCGTGTACTTCCTCAGGAAACGCTGTCATGTGTACCCCCAAAGAGAAGATGTTTTGAGCCCTTAACAGACCATACATCACAGGAAGAACCTCAAGAAAAGGATTCTGAAGGCAAAGCAAATGTCACCAATTTGGAAAATACAATGCCTCAACAGAACTGTGATGTTGGCACCCAGTTTCCTGAAACTATTGACAATAACTACTGTTTTGACAAGTCAACAAAAGACAGTGCTACACTAACTGATCCTACACCGTCAGTGTCAGCTTGCAACTTGGATGACAAAGACTCAAAGTTTTACACTGGCCGAGGTATTGACAGTTTTTGGCAACTTTTGTACACCATCAACGCTTTTCTACCACAGAAAAAAATGTCCAAGTTGGCGGTCCATGAACAACTATTACTAGTGCTAATGAGGCTTCATCTTGGTTTGATGTTTACGGACTTAAATAAACAGTTTGGGATAAGTAGGACCACAGCCTGTGAGATCTTCACAATGTGGAGACTGGTACTTGCGAACTTTATGAGAGACAAAGTTATTGCTTGGCTACCTAGAGATACTCTGAATAGAATAAGACCTCAGAGTTTTATTAAAAACTATCCTAAAGCAACATGCATCATAGACTGCACAGAAATATTTGTACAAAGGCCAAAGAACTTAAGGAAACGATCTCAAAAATACAGCAACTACAAACATAACATCTACAAAGTTCTTTATTGCATAGCCCCCAATGGTTATGTGATGTTTGTTTCAAAACTCTTTGGTGGCAGAGCTAGTGATACTTTCATCACGAAGAACAGTGATCTTCTTGACCATTTCAGTCCTGGTGATCAGATTTTGGCAGACCGTGGATTTACCATTACAGATGTACTGCCTCAGGGAGTGACTTTAGCTCTTCCAGCATTTACACGTGGTTCTAAAGAACTCTCAGAGCATCAAGTTACAGGAACACGTCATCTGGCCAATGTCAAAATCCATGTTCAACATGCAATCAGAAGATTAAAATGTTTTAAAATTTTGAGTAATGTAATCCCTGGTAGCATAAAACATGTTGATGATATTGTAAGTATTTGTGCGGGCCTGTGTAACCTGCAACCTGAGCTGATTCAGGAGAAAAATGAGGAATACAAGGAGTTAGACATATATGATGGTAAAGACATTGAAAAGGAAGATGAATATTTATGGGACATTGCAGAAGACATTGGGGAAAAATAAGATTCATATGACAGTATTAAATGTCCTTTTTTGTTAATTTTCTCACAGTTTATTTTCCATTTTCCCTACAATATATGTCATGTGAACAGATAGACATCAATAAAGTAAAATTGAAGTAACATTAAATTATAAAAATATTTGTCTATGAACACACAAACAATATGAAAATAAGAAAGTTATGAAATACACAGTATTATTTTTTTAAATGTATTTTCTTTTCTATGTTAACTTTTTGATAAGTTTAGAGATGCTAAAAATAATATTTGTTTTACTGATATTTTTGCTGTAGTCCTCATTAATGTCAGAAAAAACTACTTGAGTCCATGAACTTTCATTACCCCATGTGTTATTCTTGTAGCTATTGCTGGTAGGACATTTTGAAAGTAAACCTGCCTCAGGTGGGAGATTTGTTCCACTGCCAAGTCCCTCTTGTAAGGAACATCAAAAATTATCTGTTCAGATGGGCTCCACACCAAGAATTTGCCGTTTGTTTTCTTTGCACAATGCATTGCAAGTTGTACCTGACAGTAGTAACCCAGTACAGCTTCTCTCAGGACATATGATCCATTTATGTATCTTATGTCATATTTACTTGATTTAATTATTTGTACCTGGCTGTTATTGTGAGCCTCCAGTTTCTTCAGTGTAGGACACTTAATTTCAAGTATTGTTTCTGAGTCCATCAAGGCTGGCAGCAAGCCAGTTTGCTTCCTCATCCACAATGAGACCTGTAGTTTCGACTGTTTGTCCTGTGTTATCCTGGAACTATTTTCTGGCCAAAGGCTCAGATGTTTGACCATATTTGGTAGCTTCATTTCCAATAAATTTGCCATTTATCTTTCTCTCTATCCAATTGGCTGGGTCTTTTTTTGGGGCACTTTTGCTGCTTCACTACTTGTGATTTAAATTTTTCTTTGGTCAATCCACAAAGTATTACGTTGTCCCTTTGTTTTTTGTTGAATTTGTTCCCTCATATCTTTGTTTATTTTCACATATGTTTGAAACACTGAATTACAGACTTCAAATTTTTGTTCGGCACAATTTGTATGCTCTTTGCGGAGTTCATTATGTGCACTTTCCTTTGGCTTGGCGCTCAGCAATTGATTTAAAACTGTTCCAGGGATTCTGGCCAAGCCTTCCATCTCAGGAGAGGTAAGATGCTGGATGACTTCTGTATCATTTGTGAATGTGTTTGATACTGTTTCTAAACGTTTACTGGGTCCTTCAGAAGGACTCTGTATGTTTTGTACAGTGTCAGGTATCACATTTTGCCACGTAGATTTGTTCCACGCACAGAGCTGGTCCGTGCAGGACATGCCTGTCAGACCCTGCTTGACAGCTTCCTTCACCTTGTACAGGAGTGCTGCAGTGTGGCTGCAGCAGCACCCTCTGCCTGCCATGCAGTCACAACAGACACGTTCTACCTGTCCACTCTCTCTTTTCACAGTCACTTCCACATTGTGGTGAGAGTGGATGGCCTGTGAATGTCTCACAGATCCCTTCAATGTGATGTGGTTGTCTAAAAAGCGGTGTCAAATTTGCCCGACCCATCCAAAGCTCAGGTAACTTTGACCTGTTGTTGCTGTTTCTCTGGTCATCAGACGCCAGCCGTTCAATAAAATACTCTTGAATATCTAAAACAAAACACAAACTTGTGTTGTGGTTTTTTTAAAGTCGCATTCCCTGTCCATAATGATTAAATGTCACAGTTAGCTTGCTAACCTATGCACACAACGCATGCTATATGCGCAGCATTTAATGGTACAGTCTTTTATGTTATAATATCTAATAATAGCCTTTTTTTGTATTGTTTATTGCTAAAAAAAATTTAATTCATAAATTAATATAGGTATTCATTTAATATATCTTTATCAGTTACTGGAGGCCACTGTCGAACATCATCAATCCAGGTATTCATGATACTGTCATGTAAAGGGTCAGTTTACAATGACAGCACAATGAATAAGTATGGACACTGGTCACCGCAGTAATGGTGGCGCCGCAAGATGGCTGCCTCCGCAAATCGCTCGCCGAATCGGTCTAAAATAATAAAGAGATTCAACGGCAAAGCTCTGTGTCCAGAGAATTTATTTAACCTGTATAGCTGAGAGTCACACATCTGACAGTCAGCAGAGCGAGTCTGCCCTTCTTGTAGGCAGGTTCATATTTATTGCAACAAGTACCTTTTTTCACGTACACAATGTTTCATTACACCTTATCAAGGAATCGAAAACAGGAAACGCCCCAGCACGGTGCGAACAAGATTAAGTTGATCTAGTAAGAATATTAGAGATAATTTAAATTTTAACTTCATTTCCCCCCTTTGATTAAATCACACATTTAAATCATTCATAGGATACATTTTCTTTTAAAAGATAAAAAGTACTTTAAAGGGGCTATATGCAATTTTCTGAAATTTAAACTCGCGACTGACCCCATGTGGCCAAAAACGGAACTGCTGGGGTTGGGATGAGCTGCTGCTGAGATCTCGCGAGAGCTGTGCGTAAGTAATATGGCGGTAAACTGGTAAAACAAACAAATTTGGGTAAAAACAAAGCATAACATTTGAGCCAAATATAGCAAACGTTTAATAATAATAACCATTATTTTGTATTTCTCCATAAACAAACTGGACGAGGAAACCTTGCACAGCCTGGAAAGCTACTTGGACGAGTGCTTTGACAACATTGTTATGGTAAAGCCACAGAAATCCACCTCTGCTATGCCGACAAGCACACCATCACAAAAACACACTCGTTCTGAGGCCAGCACCTCCATCATCTCTCCAGAGAAAACCTACAGCGATGTCCTGGACTCAATAGATAAGAAGCTAACCAGCCTAGACGCCCGTCTGGGCCTGGTTGAGGTTCTCCATAAAGAATTTCAAGCTCTAAGGGAATCCCTGGAGTTCAGCAAACAACAGGTAGCATCGCTCGCAGAAAACCAAACGCTTAGGGAGAGTGTAAAGAAACTCACCGAGGGGATGACGCAGCTCTCCGGAGAAAGTAAGAGGATGAAATAAACTATCTTGGATATACAGGCCAGGGGAATGCGGGACAATCTTGTTTTTTCCGGGATCCCAGAACAGACTGAGGACGACGCTGAATCCACCGTCCGAGATTTTCTCCAACATCAGTTAAAGTTCCTAAGCGACAAGGTTAAAAAACATAACTTTTCACTGCGTTCACCGCCTAGGAGGTAGGAAGCCCAACAACAGCCGGCCGCGTCCAATTGTTGCTAAATTCGAGCATTATAAGCAAAAAGAGCAGGTCAGAGGCCAGGGCAGAGACCTGCGGGGAACGAATTACAGCGTTAATGATCAATATCCGAAGGAAATCCTGGATAGAAGGCGCGTTTTGTTCCCAATCAGAAAGAAATATATCAGTGAAGGCACCAGAGCTACAGTAGCGGTAGATAAACTGTATGTTAATGGGAAGCTGTTCAGGGACCCCCAGCTTACTCCTTGGCTTTATTAGTCATGTAACACTGGTCAGATAAGAGTTGTTTTATCAGTCAACTATAATGTAATGTTAGCACAGCTCTGTAAAGTTGTTTACATTACTCAATGTGGGCGGGGCCAGGGCTAAGCACTGGGATACTGGCTCTTTTTTCTTTTCTCATCTTCACATGGCTATCACCAAATGTCTTTGTCAATCCGTTTTCCTTCTTTTATTACTCACACACACACTGAGAATTTTTTTATAATATAACTATTTCTTTCTCTCTCACCCTCACCCTTCACACCTTCACAACTTTCTTCTATTTCTCTCTTTCTTATATCTCGGCTCTTGGATTTTCAATCAGACAACCCCAAGCACAAACTAATAATACACCTGTGTTTATCAGTTTCAATGGTGATATGGACTTTACAACTTTTATCTCAAAACTATGACTACTCTAAGGTTTGTCACGTGGAATGTTCATGGAGCTGGCACCAGAGAGAAAAGAGTTAAGATTTTTAACCAGCTTAAAAGATTGAAGGCAGATGTCGTCTTATTACAAGAAACCCATAAATCTACCTCAGCTGCAGATGATCTTAAATCCCCTGAGTTTCCTAATGTGTTTTCTGCATGCTATAACTCTAGACAAAGGGGAGTAGCAATATTAATAACAAAAAAAATAAATTTTACAGTAATAGATACAGTTACAGATCCAGAGGGTAGATTTATTATAGTAAAACTACCTATACATAACCAAAAGTTATGTATTGTCAGTATATATGGTCCAAATGTTGATGACCCCTCATTCTTTCATTCCTTCTTCTCTGTGCTCCTTGAACACATGGATTGCTCACTTCTTCTTGGGGGCGACCTCAACTTTGGTTTAAATGAAGAAATAGACAGGCCCAGCACAGCAGGGACTCAGCGCAGCTGGAAATCTATAGATCTAGTCAAACAGTACATGAACGATTGTGGACTTTTTGATGCAAGGCGATCTCTTCACCCCAATGACAAAAAATATACTTTCTTCTCAAATGTCCACCGTTCATATTCTCGACTGGATTATTTGTTAGTCAGCAGCTCACTGTTGAGTGACATTTCAGACACTGAGATACACCCTATAGCTGTTAGCGATCATGCTCCTGTTTCTCTAACTTTAGTAAATAAAACAGAAACACCTCAAAGCAAAAATTGGAGATTTAATATATCCTTACTTAAGGATAAAGAATTTATTAAATATTTCGAAAAAGAGTGGGCCTCATATTTGGAATATAACGACCTCCCTGGTACGTCGCCATCCATTCTTTGGGAGGCAGGAAAAGCTGTGATTAGAGGTAAAATAATCTCATTCTCATCAAATAAAAAGAAAATGGAAATGGAAATGGAAAAACGTATTCAGGAATTAGAAGAAACTATTAATTCATTAGAAGCTTCTCTAGATGAGGAGAGACTAGGCAAAATCCGTAAAGCAAAGCTAGAATTAAATCAAATTATTAATAAACAGACCCAGTTGTTAATTCAAAAACTTAGGATAGAAAACTTTGAACAAGGTAATAAATCAGGTAGATTTTTGCCTAACCAGCTTAAAATTAATAAAGAAAAAACAACTATATCTGCTATTAAAGATCAGACCGGGAATACAGTATATGATCTTGGAAGAATAAACAACACATTTAAAGAATTTTACAAGGCTTTATACGCACCAGAGATAAATCCATCAGATCATGAAATTGAACAATTTCTTGATAACATAACACTACCTAAATTATCTGAAAGTCAAGCGATGGCCCTGGATTCACCACTAACAGCGGCTGAACTCCAGGAGGCCCTCCAAGGCATGCCCAATAAAAAGGCTCCAGGCCCAGATGGATTTCCAGCAGAGTTCTATAAAGAATTCTGGAATATTCTGGCACCAACATTCCACAGAATGTTGCAGGAAACCAAGGAAAATGGCCGACTCCCACCAAATATGAATTCTGCCTACATTAGTCTTCTACTAAAATCAGGTAAAGACCCTTTGTTTCCAACCAGCTATCGTCCGATATCCCTTATTAATGTTGATCTTAAAATAATCTGCAAAGCCCTCGCAAAAAGGATAGAGAAAGTAACCCCTCTTATAATACATCCTGATCAAACTGGTTTTATTAAAGGGAGACATTCATCCACAAATTCACGTAGATTAATAGATTTAATAGATTTTTCTTACTGTAAAAACATTAAAACTAATATATTATCTTTAGATGCAGAAAAAGCATTTGATAGAGTTAACTGGAAATTCTGATTTGTAACCTTACATAAATTTGGCTTTGGAATTTTTTTTATTAACTGGTTGAAAATATTATACAGTTCACCAACAGCATGTATCAGGTCAAATAACCAAACATCATCTAGGTTTTATCTTCAGAGAGGTACCAGGCAGGGATGTCCTCTCTCTCCCTCCCTGTTCGCTATTTTTATTGAACCACTAGCTGCAGCAATCAGGCAAACTCACAATATTAAAGGCATAAAATGCAATAACATAGAACATAAAATCCGTCTTTATGCAGATGATGTATTACTTTTTCTCCAGCAATCACAAACCTCTTTCTCTCAGGTAATCGGGTTGATAAACTCTTACTCAAATGTTTCAGATTATTCTATAAATTGGTTAAAATCTACAGTTCTTCCAATCAATTGTTCTGTCCAGAATCCAACTAATACACAACTGCAGTCAGGGAATATTACTTATTTAGGTATCAATGTCTCACCAAGACTGGCAGATTTAATAACGCTAAACTACATCCCACTTTTTAAAAAAGTGGAAGATGATCTTGCTAGATGGAAATCCTTACCCATATCACTTATGGGAAGGGTTGCTTCAATAAAAATGATGGTTTTGCCCAGAATCAACTACTTATTCTAAATGATCCCAAGTAAACCATCACTAGACTGGTTTAGATCTCTGGACTCCTCTATCTCTAAATTTCTTTGGAAAGATAAACCCCCACGTATCAGCTTAAAAACACTGCAGAAGACCAAAGAAAAAGGAGGTCTAGATCTACCAAACTTCCATCATTATTTCAGGCTCCAATACATCTTAAGATGGTTAAAACATAGCTACCTAGACGAGTCCTGGATAGACGTAGAACAGACACTATGTAATAAGATAAAACTTTCAGACCTACCATTTATTAGCTCAAATATAAAAGAATATGAATGCTTTAAAAGCATAAATATCAGCTCCTCTCTGACAGCATGGTGGGAGTTTCTAAAAATGACAGAGTCCACAATAATCCCATGCAGACGTATACCCATCTGGAATAACCCCGACATCTTGCAAAAAAAATGTATAAGTTTTCCAGTCTGGAGGTGCAATGGAATTGAATACCTGGAACATATATTTGAAGGAACAGACTTTATCCCATTTAATACATTAATTACACAATATGGAATTGATGAAAACAAATTCTTAGAATATCAACAAATTAAATCTATTATTAAAGGTAAATTTAGGCTCAATAGAGCTGAATTACCAATTCCAGCAAGAGTTTTAGATTTTCATAATCTCAACCCCCCCAAATTTCTGTCTAAAATATACAAAACTTTATCTACATTAGATGAATCAATAGCCATCCCTATTTCAAAATGGGAGGTGGATTTATCAGCCAGCTTTGACCAAAACGCCTGGTCTCAGATATGTTTAAGAACCTTTAAAATAACAAAAAATCCTAATTTGAAATTAATACAATACAAAATCCTTCATAGAGTACACTATACAGGTCAACGAATGTTTAGGATGGGTTTTACATCGTCTAATACCTGCTTACAATGCACAAGCAATATACCAGATCTGTATGCTCATCAGGAGATGTTTGGGTCATAAATGGTCAAATAAAAAGGCTATTTTTACATTTATTTTGGGGAAAAAGTTGCATATAGCCTCTTTAAGATAAGATGTAATAAAAGAGCAATGTAGAATGTAAAAATATAAAACCGGAGTATACATTTCAATGTCCTCTCCATCATCCTCCTCACTCTCAGCGAGGGCTGCAGGGGGCTCTGCAGTAGATAGCAGAGTTATAACATAGTAGTGGTGAATATGCGGCTTACGTATCAAGGGAATTATACAGCAAACTACAAGAGCAAGTATAGGAACAATAGCGAGGAAAGTTCCTATTTTAATCAACCAGGCCTGCCAGCCCCCAGGAGTGAACCTTCCCAGGGGGAATCTGAACTCTCCTCCCGTTGTCACTCTAACAGCTTCAGTATCCAGTACGGATGTCTGACATGTTATGTGACGAGTCAGGTTTGTGTGTACAGCCCTGACCCCCAATTATTTTGCAAAGCCCACCCTGGGCAGCCAGACGTAAATCGAAGCCCATGCAGTTCTGCAGAAGCATAGTACGCATTGCCTGTTACTTGTTAGAGAATCAATCCCTTTTCTATCAAATAGATTAAGTTTTTTAATTCCTCCCCCAACTCACTTATTGATGAACATTGTTAGCTGTTCCTTAGGAGGGGGAAATTATACTCAGGATGCCCTTAAATACTCCTACTCGTTAACGTTTATTTCGATGGTTAGAGGTGGACCTAATCTTCTCAGAAACAACAGTTGTGTTATAAATGCTAAATGCAGGCTGTAGGTGAGCTAGAAATGCAAGGAAATGCCATCAGAGGAGCCATCTGCCCCGGCAGCGGTAGACTAACAGCAGCAGCCGAGGCACTGACACAGGGCACCCAGTGGAGGCAAGGCCAAGACCCCCACCTCCACCCAAGCTCCACCTGGAGAGCACCCAGGCAGCCACAGCCGACCACCGCTCCCGGGGCAGAGGGCTCCCACAGAGGAAACACTGGAACGGGGATTAAGATAAATTAAAGTATAAAAATAAACAGTAAATTAATGTGCTAAGATTAAATTGTAAAACTGATAAAAATATAATCATATAAAACATGCAGAGCAATTAAACAAACAGTAATAAATAATAATCAGCTAAAAGCTAAGCTAAAAAGGTGAGTCTTGAGCCTGCTCTTAAAAACATGAACGTTCTCTGCAGCCCTGAGGTCTTCTGGCAGCCTGTTCCAGAGGTGAGGGCCATAAAACTGGAAAGACGCCTCGCCATGCTTGTGTGTCCTGACTTTTGGGGTGACAAGGAGACGGCTGCCAGAGGAGCGCAGAGACCACGAAGGTTTATATGGTAAAAGCAGTTCAGAGAGATAAGAAGGCCCAAGACCATTAAGACACTTAAAAACCATTAAAAGAACCTTAAAGTCGATCCTCAAATGCACGGGGAGCCAATGCAATGATTTTAAGACCGGTGTAATGTGCTCCCGCCTCCTGGTCTTCGTCATGACACGTGCTGCTGAATTTTGTAGTAGTTGTAAACCTGATATACTCTTTTTGGGAAGACCAGAAAGCAGGGCATTACAGTAATCAATTCTACTGGAGATAAAAGCATGTATCAGTGTCTCCGTATTGGCCCGAGAGAGAATGGGGCGGACTCTGGCGATGTTCTTTAGTTGATAAAAACCTAATTTAGTCATATTTTTTATGTGAGGAATAAAAGTCAGCTCAGAGTCAAAAATCACGCCCCGGTTTTTCACTTGTAAAGAGGGATTAAAAGACAGTGATTGTAGTTTTGGTAAAAGTTTCTCTCTCTGAGCCTCAGGACCGATGACTAAAACTTCAGTTTTGTCCTGGTTGAGCTGGAGAAAGTTTTCTGCCATCCAGGAATGTCTAAAATGCAGTTAAAAAGTGCATCCATTGGCCGTGTGTCATCGGGAGACATGGAGATGTACAGCTGTGTATCATCAGCATAATTGTGAAAGTTGACTCCATGTCTTCTGATGACACAGCCAAGAGGGAGCATATACAGGTTAAAAAGCAATGGGCCTAAAATTGAACCCTGGGGCACACCACATGTAATCCTATGGACCCTAGAGGAGCAGGTATCTAAATTTACCATAAAAGTCCTGTCTGTGAGATGGGATGTGAACCATTTGTGAACAGCACCAGAGAGGCCAATCTGTTTTAAATGGGTTAAAAGAATAGTGTGGTCTACTGTATCGAAGGCAGCGCTTAGATCCAATAGAACCAACACTGTCACCCTCTGTGCATCATAGTTTAATCTAAAATCATTTAAAATCTTTAGAAGGGCTGTCTCTGTGCTGTGGTTCACCCTATAACCAGACTGAAATTTCTCCAGGACATTGTGCTCATTAATAAAATCATTAAGTTGAGTTAAAACAAATTTTTCTAAAATTTTGCTTAAAAAAGGTAAGTTAGATACCGGTCTAAAATTGTTAAAATCATTAAAATCTAAATTGCTCTTCTTCAACAGGGGCCTCACTACCGCCCCTTTAAAGGCGGCAGGAAAAACCCCCGTCTGAAGGGAGCAATTCATCATGGTTAAAATATCATCTCTAAAAGATCCATAAAATTGCTTAAAAAAGAAGTGGGAATCGGGTCCAAAACACATGTGGTGGGCCTCACTGAGGAGAAAACTTTATCAAGAGTCCCAGCTTCTACCAGGACAAAGCTGTCCAGCGTTTCCTCTGGTAAAGACACACACTCAGATTTGTCTAAAACCATGTTACTCTGAGAAGATACAATCTTACATCTGATGGTGTCTACCTTCCCTCTGAAGTGGTCTGCGAACTCCTCACAAAGAGTGTTTGAGGAGGTTTTAGGAAATGCAGTAGTAGCTCTGTTAAAAAGTTTATCAATGGTGGAAAAAAGGATTTTGGAATTATTTTTATGTTCCGAGATGATTTTGGAGAAGTTTGAATTTCTTGTATTTCTTACTGCATTGTTGTATAATTTGAGAAGATCTGTGTATATTTAATGGTTTATTGTGGTTTTACTTTTCCTCCATTTTCTCTCTGCCGCCCTACAATTTCTCTTCATTTTTCTGAGGTTTTCATTTTTCCATGGCGTTGCAGCTTTAGATTTTAAACTTTTAACTTGTAGTGGAGCAAGCCGGTCAAGAGTGGACTGAAGCCTTCTGTTAAAATCCTTGACAATAAAATCACAGGGGGCAGGTAAAACAATAGGAGGATTCTTTAAAAAAATTCCAGAAAACCTGCAGCCACTTCAGGGGTTAGATGCCGCTTCCTGACAGTTCTCACAGAGGTCTCCTGCTGAATAAAACTGGTGATGTTAAAAAACACAGTAGTGGTCAGAGACAGCCAAGTCAACAACAGAGGACACACGGTTGGACAGGCCATGCGTGATGACCAAGTCCAGGGTGTGTCCTTTGTTGTGAGTAGGCTGCATGACATGTTGGGTAAAATCCATATAAGTCAGGATGTTTAAAAATTCTGTTGATAAAGGATCTAAAAGGTTATCTATATGTAGATTAAAATCACCAGCTAAAAGGATCCTTTCAAAGGAGTTGTGCAAAATTGATAAAAACTCTGAAAATTCTTGAATAAAAAGTGCACTCTTTTTAGGAGGCCTATAAATTGTGACACATAAAATCTGAGTGCTAAAAACATTTGCATTATATTCAAAAGTAAAATAGTTATCAAATAAAACAGGTTTGGCGGAAAGTGTTGATGAACTTATAAAAGCAGTTCCGCCTCCCCTTTTGCTACTCCTCGTAGAATAAGTGAAGTTAAAATTAGGTGGGGAGGCCTCTGTAAGAACAACAGGAGCATCTGCACTCAGCCAAGTTTCTGTTAAAAATAAACAATGAAGATTATGGTCTAAAATCTGATCATTTATTATAAAAGTTTTGTTCAGCAGAGAGCGAACATTAAAAAGTGCCATATTAATAGTGATTGGAGATGGAGGGACTATTTGGATTGCATTTGTTCGGTTTATGATTTTTAGTCCGCTCTCTGCTGATAATAACAGGTATGAATGAGGTAGAACAAGGTCCAAGTCCAGTATGTGAGTTACTGTTAAAATCAGGGGTGAGTTCATAGGAGCAGGGACCATTTCCACATCAGAATGTGGCGGAGGAATCAGAGAGGGCAGGGGCAGCTGTGGCCAGTGCGTGGACATGCCAGGCTCAATGTCAGTGTACGAGTGCCTTGTCTATTTAGATGGAGCCCATCTGGTCCAAACAGGTGCTTCCTGCCCCCAAAAAATTGTCTATAAAACCAATATTGTGAACAGCGGTGATGGAGGAGAGCCAAGTATTAAGGGATAAAAGTCTGCTAAAACGGCCAATTCCTCTGCCGACAGTGGGAGTGGGGCCAGAAATAAAAACAGAGACGTGTGTTTTCTAGAAGATTAAAAAGGTTCAGGAGCTCAGACTGCTGTTTATAAATGTCATTGGTGCCAGCATGAATCACAACTTTATTCACAGATTTGTGTTGATCAATGAGCTGCAGGATCTGTTCGGTAATGTCCGTGACAGTGGCTCCAGGGAAACACATTGTAAGGGCTCCTCTCATCCTCACGTTTCTGATTATAGAGTCCCCGATGATGAGTGTGGTGGGCGGCGGGTCTGCAGGCAGATGTTTGCGCTGGGCAGAGGATTGTTCACCATCCAGGACTTGCTGCATGGCAGGTGTAGAAGCTTCCCCAGGACTGCAGCGATGTTTAATCGGCGCCGAGGGCTCGTTCCGTGGGTTCGGGGTGAAGTGGAGCACTCCTCGGCGATATCTGGCTGCAGCCCGGGGTATGGCGCGACGTGGGGGGCTGCGGGAGTCCGGCTGTTGCTCCTGCTGCTGGGAGGGATTAGGCGGCGCTCCTACGGAGCTACGGCGACCAGGGGCTGTCAGAGGAGGGAAATCCGCATCCAGGGCGCTGAAACGGTTTGATAGAGGCAGGCAGGTTGGAGGAGAGCGGTGGCGGTTGCTCCAAGCGCCTCCACCGCGGCCTGGCCCAAACGTTAACCGGGCACCCTGGAGCACCGGAGTGGAGCTGATGGGGGCTTTTGGTTTAGCCCCCTGCTGGAACCAGCGGTCCTCCTCTGCTGCAGATGTTACGCGGGCGTTTGGCACCCCGAGTCTGCCTGGAGGCCCAGCGATGGATCCTCCCCCCACAGCTTCGCCGGGCTGGCAGGGAATGGTGTCAGCTGGCGGCGGCGAAAGTCCGCCAAAGATGATGTCCACATCGCGCTCATGGTCCTAGATTTGGTGGAGTGTTGAGATCCTCTGCTCCAGCTCCAGAACCCTCTGGCTAAGTTTTGCGCAGCCATCACAACCAGGACTGCAGGTGAGTGGAGGCATGGTGGGGGAGAAGTAATCCGTGCTTCCCACCGATTAAAAGGATCCGGTAAAAAACGTCCTGGTTATTAATAAGTCAGTGTAGTCAATGGTAGTCAACTATGTCGTTCAGTAAGTAAACAGATGGAGATAATGCGAAGTCTAATTTTAAAACTGATTTCGTAAATGAATGAATTATATTCCAGAAGCCATTTAATTTATTGCATTGCCAAAACGTATGTAGAAATGTCCCCTCTTTTATTTTACATCTTGGGCAGTTTGGAGAGTTTTCTATGTAAATTTTATGCATTTTTATAGGAGTGAGATAAAATGTGTGAATAAATTTATAATTAGTTTCTTTAATTTCATTGCTTGTAAATGGAAATTGTATTCTGTCACAAATGTTTTGCCAAGTATTCTCATCTATTTTAATTGCTAGATCTGTTTGCCAGGCTCTTTGATAGAGTTGTAAAAACTGTTTGGCATTCCTAATTTAAAATAACATAGGTCTTGCTAATTATACCTTTGATTAAGGGTGAAGTTTTTAATATTTCTTCCACTTCGTTCAATTGAAATTTTATCTTATTTTCTTTGAGAAGTGAACCTATAATACTCTGAATTGGTTTAGATCTAAATAAATCCAAATTGGGGATGTTAAATTCAATTTTTAATTCATTGAATGATTGTAATTGCATGTTTTTATGGAACAAGTCTTTAATAAGATTTATCCCCAAGTGTCTTCATCCTTTGATATCAATTACCGATAAGTATTTTTGTAAATCAGGATTTTGATGAATGGGTGAGTGGACAGAAATACATTTAGTGATATCAAACTTTCTTGAGCAGTCCTTCCATGCTAATAGTGTGTTAACAAGAGTAAAGTATTCGCGAGTTTAATTTCTTCAAACCGGCCCCCTGTTCCTTTAAAATGCTTTATGAATATAAGTGAATCTAAAGGTAATGGATAAACATAACCTGCTTCTATTTATACCCAGCGTGAGTCTGGCCTTTTTAACATCCTTGTGCTGACCAAAAATAATATTGGAAGTTGGGTAGACCTAGGCCGCCCATGGATTCAGGCTTCATGAGAGTCGATAATTTAATCCTTGGTTTCTTTTTAGACCAAATACATTTTGAAATATGTTTATTTAATGTCTTAAAAAAGTGTCGGTAAATAACAGGGCAGGGTTTGAAAAAGATTAAAGTTTATTCTTGGAAGGATATTCATCCTGATGACGTTTATTCTTCCTAACAAGGATAGAGGTAGATTGGCCCATTTACATAAATCTGTGTTAATCTCATTTGTAAGAGGAATGTAATTAATTTCAAAAAAATCATTTAGTTGTCGTGTAAAATATATTCCTAAATATTTAAAAACCTCTATAGACCACTGAAACGGATATGAATTCTGCATTTTATCTGTTAAAGGTTGAATATGGAACATTTGCATAAAAAGCTATTTAAAAATAATAATAATAATACCTCCACGGGTGTTTCAAATGGTGCAAAATGAAATCATTTTAATTTAAATATAATAAAATAGTATTAAAATATAATAAAATATAAATTTTAACGGGCACGACAATGACGTAATGTTTACACCTACCGCCAGTTGTGGCCGCCGGGGTGCCAGATACGGTCTCTATGATCCAACTATGTGGTCGTACAACTTGGCTGGAATTGGGAAAAAATGGCTGAGTATGCAAGTCAAGCAGCATCTTCAGAGCCCTAAAGGAGATATCGTTGTCCGTCTCAGGAGAGGAGTGACCGGAGAAGAACAGAAACTAGAGTAGTTTTAGGGGAAGCCTACACTAGATGGACCCACATAAAACATGTCCACGGCGTCAAACACACGTGAAACGGCGACTTTCCTCCTGGATCGGTAAGCTAAGTCACTTGCTAACTTTAACTGTCAGTTAAACTGCTCTCAAATACATTCCTCACTGGACGCAGTTCAGGCTGGTAACTGGGCGTATCGGCAGCGAACCAGGACACCCAACAGCTGGAATTATTTTTCCATTGTTGTAGCTACAACTTAGACCCACTAGATGTCGCTATAGTGTTCAAGTTCCATATCCAACCTTTAAGTTTGTATGTAGGAGACAAGCATTCGATTTATTGTAATTTATCTTGAATCCTGAATATTTTCAAAAATGTTCAATTGTATTATACAAGTGTGGTAAGGATTTTTCTGGGTTTCTAGTGTATATCACTATATCATCAGCATATAAAGATATTTTATGTTTATCTCCATCAATACACACTCAATATATTATTATCTCGTAGGTTTGTAGCCAATATTTTAATCACCGCCACAAACAGTATGCTTGACAGTGGAACACCCTGCCTAGTTCCTCTCATAAGGGGGAAGAAGTTGGATGTTATAGTTAGTTATATTTAGCAGTCGTCTAATGTTATCAGCAGCATATGTTCCTTTAATGAATCCAGATTGATCTGGGTTGATTAATTTGGGCATAATATTTTCAAGTCTATTTGCTAGAACTTTGGTAATAATTTTATAATCATGATCAAGGAGACTGATTAGTCAATATAATGAGCATTCCAATGGGTTTTTGCCAATTTTGTGTAATACAATACTATTTGCTATGTTCATTGTTTGTGGCAATACCTTATGATGAATAAAGTTGTTAATCATTGACATAAAAATAGGTTTAAAATCCGTCCAAAATTCTTTATATAATTGAGCCGGTATGCCGTCCGGGCCTGGGCTCTTGTCAATGGGCATTGAGTTGATTGCTGACAATGTTTCTTGTTCAGTGAAAGGTGCGTTAAGACTCTGTTGATCAGATTCTGAAAGTCTCGGTAATTTAAAATTTTCTAAATACAGTTGTGGCCAAACGTTTTGAGAATGACACAAATATTATTTTTCAAAAAGTTTGCTGCAAAACTACTTTTAGATCTTTGTTTTAGTTGTTTCTGTGATGTACTGAAATATAATTATAAGCACTTTATACGTTTCAATGGCTTTTATTGCCAATTACATGACATTTATGCAAAGAGTCAGTATTTGCAGTGTTGGCCCTTCTTTTTCAGGACCTCTGCAATTCGACTGGGCATGCTCTCAATCAACTTCTGGGCCAAATCCTGACTGATAGCAACCAATTCTTTCATAATCACTTCTTAGAGTTTGTCAGAATTAGCGGGTTTTTGTTTGTCCACCCGCCTCTTGAGGACTGACCACAAGTTCTCAATGGGATTAAGATCTGGGGAGTTTCCAGGCCATGGACCCACATTTTCAACGTTTTGGTCCCCGAGCCACTTAGTTATCACTTTTGCCTTATGGCACGGTGCTCCATTTGGCTGGAAAATGCGTTGTTCTTCACCAAACTGTTGTTGGATTGTTGGAAGACGTTGCTGTTGGAGGGTGTTTTGGTACCATTCTTTATTCATGGCTGTGTGTTTGGGCAAAATTGTAAGTGAGCCAACTCCCTTGGATGAGAAGCAACCCCACACATGAATGGTCTCAGGATGCTTTACTGTTGGCATGACACAGGACTGATGGTAGCGCTCACCTTTTCTTCTCCGGACAAGCCTTTTTACAGATGCCCCAAACAATCGGAAAGAGGCTTCATCGGAGAATATGACTTTGCCCCCGTCCTCAGCAGTCCATTCACCATACTTTCTGCAGAAGATCAATCTGTCGCTGATGTTTTTTTTGGAGAGAAGTGGCTTCTTTGCTGCCCTTCTTCACACCAGGCCATCTTCCAAAAGTCTTCGCATCACTGTGCGTGCAGATGCGCTCACACCTGCCTGCTGCCATTCCTGAGCAAGCTCTGCACTGGTGGCACTCCGATCCCCCAGCTGAATCCTCTTTAGGAGACGATCGTGGCGCTTGCTGGACTTTCTTGGATGCCCTGAAGCCTTCTTAACAAGAATTGAACCTCTTTCCTTGAAGTTCTTGATAATCCTATAAATTGTTGATTTAGGTGCAATTTTAGTAGCCACAATATCCTTGCCTGTGAAGCCATTTTATGCAACGCAATGATGGCTGCACGCGTTTCTTTGCATGTCACCATGGTTAACAATGGAAGAACAATGATTTCAAGCAACACCCTCCCTTTAACATGTCAAGTCTGCCATTCTAACCCAATCAGCCTGACAAAATGATCTCCAGCCTTGTGCTCGTCAACATTCTCACCTGAGTTAACAAGACGATTACTGAAATGATCTCAGCAGGTCCTTTAATGACAGCAATAAAATGCAGTGGAATTTTCATGGCAAAGAAGGACTATGCAATTCATCTGATCACTGTTCGTAACATTCTGGAGTATATGCAAATCGCTATTATAAAAACTTAAGCAGCAACTTTTCCAATTTCCAATATTTATGTAATTCTCAAAACTTTTGGTCACGACTGTATATAGGCTGTGTCCAAATTCAGGGTCTGCATCCTCCAAAGGATCCTTCCTACCCGGTTGAAAGAGGGCGGGTCCTTCAACGACCCAAAAGCCGGAAATAAGTGTATGTGAATTTGGACGGCCTACCTATTGAAAAAGAATAGACACCGCATTGACCGAGCGCTGATGAGCCGTGGGGCTGCCATCTTGGGCTGGTATCCCCCGCTCCACTTTGTAATTTGTTTGGCAGACGCAATGAAGCGTCAGCGCGGTTATTAAATCATAACTCACTAAATACTACAACTGATTTTCATGCTGTTTTATTTTGTCTGCTAACTGCAAACATTTTTGCTATGATACAGGACAGATGGTTTGGCCTGTTTCTATATTAATTGGCTTAACAGTGATAGAATATTCTGATTTACTCATGAAATGTATGCAAAACACACAATGCTATAAGATAGAGGAGCAAAAAGTACAACTCCAGCGATTTTAATAATATCTAAAATATAATTCATGAGTAATATACACATGTATAATATAGATAATATAATAGATATAGATGATATAATGGCTAATATACAGATAATAAATATATAAAATAAAGATATAGGTAATATATAATATCCAGATTTTATATATATATATAATATTACATTATAAATATCCATCCATCCATCCATCCATCCATCCATTTTCTTCCACTTATCCGGGGTCGGGTTGCGGGGGCAGCAGCCTTAGCAAAGAGACCCAGACTTCCCTCTCCCCCAGCCACTTGTTCCAGCTCCTCGGGAGGAACCCCAAGGCGCTCCCAGGCCAGCCGAGAAACATAGTCCCTCCAGCGTCTCCTGGGCCTTCCCCTGGGCCTCCTCCCGGTGAGACGTGCCTGAAACACCTCACCAGGGAGGCGTCCAGGAGGCATCCTGACCAGATGCCCGAGCCACCTCAACTGACTCCTCTCGATGTGCGGAGGCTCTACTCTGAGCCCCCTCCGGATGACTGAGCTTCTCACCCTATCTCTGAGGGAGAGCCCAGACACTCTGCGGAGGAAACTCATTTCAGCCGCTTGTATCTGTGATCTCGTTCTTTCGGTCACCACCCAGAGTTCGTGACCATAGATGAGGGTAGGAACGTAGATCGACCGGTAAATCGAGAGCTTCGCCTTTTGGCTCAGCTCTCTCTTCACCACGACAGACCGGTAGAGCACCCGCATAACTGCAGATGCCCCACCAATCCGTCTATCGATCTCCCGCTCCATTTTTCCCTCATTCGTGAACAATATATATATATATATATATATAATATTACATTATAAATATCTATATCATGGCAATTCTATTACTATTTCTATCTTCTATTTTATTCATATTTTCCTATTTACTTCTATCAGATTTCTTAGAACCTTTCTTTAAAAAAAAAGAGAAGGCATTTGTGTTGATGACACAGCTGCTAAAATGATCAGTAAGCTTGTTTGCCATCTGTTCAACAGTCAGGTGGGTGAATAAGAGAGATTATATACCAGTAAAAAAAATATTTATTTCTACATTAGCATTCTTGTGTCAGATGTAATCTAAGTCAGTTGTTTAAAAATATACGATTTTTCTCAGCCTTCTTACCGTACTTAAAGTGTAACTAAACCCCATGAAAAATCACAACCCCGCCCCCAGACAACATTTGAAAAATTCTACAAAGTGGACGGTGCCAGGAAGAACGGAGGGGTGTGGCCAAGTGTGGAGGATGAGCGGAGGGGGAAACGTGGGGGTGTGTTCAGGATTACAGTGACACCTCACTTAATCTGACACTGAAACATGGACAGTGACCAAAGCGACATTGGCAGTTTTGCAACTGATCGATCTGATCGACGTTCATCTGTTTTGAACGTTTGCCTATGTTAGCATTACCACTCAGAGACTGAACTCCTCCTGTCTCCCTCTGCCTCAGCAGCGCCGGCCTCGGGCAGCGCTGGCTCGGTGCCCTGAAACAGCGGATCTCGTCCGTCGTCACCGGAGATAGAGGGAGGCTTTATGGAGCCCAGCGACCGCGAGCTGTATTAATTCGAGCCGCTGGCTTAGGGCGCTGAGTCAGCGCTGCTGCCTGGGCGGAGGGTGGGTCCAATCTCTGAATGGTAATGCTAACATAGGCTAACGTTCAAAACAGTATGTTAGCTATGCTAACTAAGTGCTAATGTGATAATAATGGTAACCTGAAAAACGCAATCAAAGTCCAAACTCGCTACAGGGCGGGTATGTCTGATTGTTTTATACCCAAACCCACGGGGTGTGTCTGAGAGACCATGCCTGTGACACAGTCGATGCCTGTGACGTAAAGATGTACTGCTCTCCACCAATCACAAAATTCAAATGCACTAGCCACTGTTCAACCCTAAGCAGGACTAAGACGTTTTTAGACCAACAAGTGTAGAATTAAACAAGTTTACACGAAAATGTAAAAAAAATCCCAGAAACTGAAAGATTGCATTGGTAAATAACCATTTATACAGTTTAGAAGCAACCAATCTGGAAGCATGGTTTGGGGACTTTGGGTCGGGCTCTCCAATCTCTGGTGCTGAGGTCACAGAGGTCGTTAAAAAGCTCCTCAGTGGCAAGGCTCCTGGGGTGGATGAGATTCGGCTGGAGTTCCTCAAGGCCCTGGATGTTTTGGGGCTGTGTTGATTAACGTGGCTCAGCAAAATTGCGTGGACATCGGGGGCAGTTTCCTTGGATTGGCAGACCAGGGTGGTGGTCCCCCTGTTTAAAAAGGGGGACCACAGAGTGTGTTCCAACTACAGGGGGCTCACACTTCTGAGCCTCCCTGGTAAGGTCTATTCAGGGGTTCTGGAGAGGAGGGTCCGACGGATAGTCGAACCTCGGATCCAGGAGGAACAATGCGATTTTGGTCCTGGCCGTGGAACACTGGACCAGCTCTACACCCTCAGCAGGGTCCTGGAGGGTGCGTGGGAGTTCACCCAACTGGTCTACATGTGTTTTGTGGACTTGGAGAAGGCGTTCGACCGTGTCTCTCGGGGGGCCCTGTGGGGGGTGCTCCGGGAGTATGGGGTACCGGGTCCCTTGATACGGGCTGTTAGGTCCCTGTATGACCGGTGCCAGAGTTTGGTTTGCATTGCCGGCAGTAAGACAGGCTTGTTTCCGGTGAGAGTTGGACTTCGCCAAGGTTGCCCTTTGTCGCTGATCCTGTTCATAACTTTCATGGACAGGATTTCTAGGCGCAGCCAAGGTGTTGAGGGGATCCGTTTCGGTGGCCTCAGGATCGGGTCTCTGCTTTTTGCAGATGACGTGGTCCTGTTGGCTTCATCGGAACTTGATCTACAGCTTTCGCTGGAGCAGTTTGCCACCGAGTGTGAAGCGGCTGGGATGAGATTCAGCACCTCCAAATCCGAGGCCATGGTCTTGAGCCGGAAAAGGGTGGGGTGCCTTCTCCGGGTCGGGGATGACGTCCTTCCCCAAGTGGAGGAGTTTAAGTATCTAGGGGTCTTTGTTCACGAATGGGGGGAAAATGGAGCGGGAGATCGATAGACTGATTGGTAGGGCATCTGCAGTTATGCAGGCGCTGTACCTGTCTGTCGTGGTTAAGCGATTTATCGGTCGATCTACGTTCCTACCCACATCTATGGTCACGAACTCTGGGTGGTGACCGAAAGAACGAGATCACAGATACAAGCGGCTGAAAGGAGTTTCCTCCGTAGGGTGTCTGGGCTCTCCCTTAGAGATAGGGTGAGAAGCTCAGTCATCCGGAGGGGGCTCAGAGTAGAGCCGCTGCTCCTCCGCATCGAGAGGAGTCAGTTGAGGTGGCTCGGGCATTTGGTCAGGATGCCTCCTGGACGTCTCCCTGGTGAGGTGTTTCAGGCACGTCCCACCGGGAGGAGGCCCAGGGGAAGGCCCAGGACACGCTGGAGGGACTATGTTTCTCGGCTGGCCTGGGAGCGCCTTGGGGTTCCTCCCGAGGAGCTGGAACAAGTGGTTGGGGAGAGGGAAGTCTGAGGCGCACACGGTAAATGTTCATTTTTGTTCTATTACTTTCTACATAAAGTTAACATGGCTTAATGTTGTAACCTTTATTACTTTTTATTGTGTTGTTGTGTATTAAAAATTATTGTGCTGTTTAGAGGATACCAGCTAAAATATCCTCAAGAGATTTGTGATATGTAACAACTGAGCCAAATGTCCTTTAATTTGTAGTTTTCACAGTGTTTACTGAGGAAGAGAGTACGGAGGAAGAATAAAAACCTCGAAAGACACCCGTATGATGCGTAGCCATTTATTCGTCTGACCTGTGCCGTTAAAGTGAAAACGTACCGCCAAAACTGGCTGTGGACAAAGGAAACAACAGCGTCAACAGGGAAGAAACCCCGACCGTTAGAGCACCCGATCCAGCCGTCACCGGGCAACGGACTACAGAGTACGATGAGCGCAGTGGCCATTTATGGTGATTTGCGGGTGAGACGGAAGTTTCTGTTCCAGACGTCTGGTCGGGAGTAGCGTGGTTCCGCCAGAGGAGGGCACTGTTCGCCGCAAAAGATTAAGGACTTAAATTGACTCTTTCTGACCTCAGCAGTTCTTCTGGTAGTAGCAGGTTTGATTTTGCTAAACGAGCATGGACATTTGTGGCTAGTAAAGTTAACACAAAACAAACAGACAACAAAAAATTTATAAAATAAACAACAAATAAAGCAAATATCATTGGGGAATTTAAAGTTGATAAAAATTCTTGGTTTGCATTTGTTATAATTAAGTCAGCAGGCTATAGTTCAGTTTTGCTGACATTACAATCGACTCTTTGATCTGAATGTTTAAGTGATTGTTCCCATACCTTGTAATGGGGAGCTATATGTTTAAACTCAGAAAATAATTTTTATACATAGATTGCACTGAAATCAAAATTATCTTGGACTGTTGCTCACATTTTTTTTTAAACGTGTGCTGTTGCTCACATTTAAAATTCAAGCTAAAACATTAATAAGACAGATATAACCGAGCCTGAGAATATTTCAGAAGAAAAGGCTGAGTCTAGAAAATCATCAAGAAAGAGAAAGTTGACTCCCAAAATGCATGAACTTAAGCATCAAGAGATTAGTTAAATGGAGACCAAATTCAACAAAATATATAAAAAGTGGAAGGAACAAGTCAGAGCTCCATGAACCAAACTCAATAGTGAATGTAATGACGAAGACTTGAGTAACATGATGGATGATGTTGAAGGGCTTGAAACACAAGTAAGAGAAACGTATGAACATATACGACCTAATTTTGCACCATCTACTGAAATTAGAAGAAAAATGAATTCCTGCACAGCAATAACAACAGATTTGATGGGATTAATGAAAATAAGAAGGAGTGAAGTGGAAATCGAAGAGTTTGATGCAAGTGCAGAGAATGCCTGGCTTTGTATGGTGCTTGACAAGGAATATGCCCAGTCAATATTTGGGTCAACATCCTCCAGATCCACTGTTTGTAGTCACCACTCAAGCTTTCCATCAGAACGATCAAATATCACAGCAAAAAGGGCAGAATGTGCTGCAAAACAGGCTGGAATAAAAATGGAAGAGGCCATTGCTGCACAACGACAGGAGCTTAAAAGACTGGAAGATGAAAGGGACCTTCAAATGATAACTGCAAGACCAAGAATGTACTCTGAGGCAGATCCAGTTGAGGCTTTTGAGAACAAACTACATGCTTGTAGTAATATGGCTGATGTTCCTTCAAAGTCCAACGTGGAAGTCAGAAAAGGAACAAATGCTGCTGAACAATGAAAACAAAAAAACTAGCAGTGAAGCATCCTTGGTTCAAGACATATATGATACAACAGTTCTGAACAGACTTCCTATTCCAGAACCTACAGTCTTTACAGGTGATCCGCTGAAATTCTTAGAGTGGAGCACAAGCTTCAAAGCACTCATAGAACGAAGATGTTTAAATGCAGCTTACAGGTTGTACTACCTACAGAAATACATTGGTGGTGAGGTACAATCTGTGTTGGAGGGAAACTTTTTATAGACAGGATGATGAAGCATAGGATCAAGCATGGGAAGCACTGCATGCCCAATATGGTCATCCATTTGTAATCCGTCGTGCATGCAAACAAAGATTGAATAACTGGCCAAGAATTGGTTCCAGAGAATCAACAAAGCTGCGACAATTCAGTGACTTTCTGACAGTTTGTAGCAATGCAATACCACACATTAAAGGGCTTCAAATATTAAACGAATGCGAAGAAAACCAAAAAATACTCCAAAAACTACCTGACTGGGTTACTTCCCGCTGGAATCGCTATGTGACAAAGCAGCTACGACAAACACAAGTGTATCCCAGTTTCAAGGAGTTTGCAGATTTTGTGGCACAGGAAGCAGAAATTGCATGCAACTCTATATCATCCCTTCATGCTTTAAAGACTTCAGAAGACAGGCCTGCTAAAGAAATAAAACAGTCAAAGGCTAAAACATTTATCACAAATGTAACATCATCCAATAAACCAAGCAGAGATCAAAGACAATACAGCATGACAGAGAACATGTTTTATGATTCTCATGAAGCCAGTGATGAAAATGAACTCCTGTCCCCTTCAAACTCAGTGTTATGCATGTACTGTGGTGAAAACCATTCCATCCACAAATGCCATGTCCTTTTCAACAAGCCTCAAGAGGAGAAAAGAAAGTTTGTGATTGACAATAATCTGTGTTTTAGCCGTTTAAAGAGGGGCCACAGTTCAAAGGTCTGTAAAAACAGAGCTACATGTTGAAAATGTAAAAAAAAATCATCCAACTCCCTTGCATGAAGAACGTCCTATAGCAGAAGAGAGACCACCTCAAGCATTACAAGTACAGGAAAATTAATTTTTGCTTTCTTGCAGCATCTGCAAAGAGAATGGTGGGAGCACCTCTATGATAGTGCCTGTATGGATATATTCATACAACAATCCCAAAAGAGAGAGTTTGGTTTATGCCTTTTTAGATACTCAGAGCAGTAACACCTTTATAGACCAAGGGGTGGCGGAGATGATGGGTGTAGGATTTGAGCCAGTTAAGCTAAAGCTTACCACTATAATGGGAAAATATTCCACTGTTCAGAGCAAAAAGGTATGTGGTCGTAGAGTTAGAGGGTTTTCCTCACAAAGTCTTATTAACCTACCACCAGTTTATACTAGAGACTTTATTCCACTGGAACGTTCTCACATTCCCACCCCGGCAACAGCCCAAAGGTGAGAACATCTCAACCACATCGCTCAGAAAATACCAGATCTCATGGATTGTGAAGTTGGACTCCTAATAGGATATGACTGCTCTAGAGCCCTAGTACCACGGCAGGTGATCACAGGAGGTGACGACGAGCCATATGCCATCAAAACAGATCTGGGCTGGAGCATTGTTGGAGGCTCTCCTTCCACCGCTATGTCTAAAGAGATCACAGCGTTGTGTCACCGCACACATGTGAAGGAACTCCCAATCTTGACACCTGCCACAGTCATCAGAGCCTTAGAAGCAGACTTTAGAGACACAGACTCTGGGGAAAGGTGCATATCCTAAGAAGACATTCAGTTCACAAATATAAAGTGATATGTATAATTACACTTTTCCCTTGTTCCACCCTAAACATCTTGATTTGTAATTTAAATTTTTCACCCACTAAGTCCTTCAAAAAAAAACATTTTAAAATGAATAGTTCTTCTATTGTTGTTTTCAGGGAGGTCACCAATGGTTGATATCAAAGGGAGCTGCTGTTAATGATACCAAGGATGAACCTACCTTAGGACATCAGCACATTTCCACACAATCATCTGGGTTATAGATACATGAGTTCATAAGAAAATAAATAATTATAGAATGATGTCTTCTACCGAAAAGAATTCATCCCAGGTCATCAGTCAACGCGTAGACAGCTGCATATTTTCCTCCAAGTTATTTAAATCTGGTTAAAAACATGTAACTTGGATCAGCCTGACATTCAGCTAATTTTCCATCTGACAGCAGGCAGAGAGAACACAGACTGAATGTCATCTGCTAGACCTATAGGGTGTTTTAGGAGTAAATCCTGGGAACAGTGATATCACATGCTTTGTTGAAAGATGAAGATCTGAAGGTAAGCTGGAGTAGAGGTCTTAACCACTGGCATGTTTTAAGTGTATAGGAGGACAAGGTATGGCATTACCATGCTAACATTTAGAAAACAGGCTATAAATTGGGTATTAATACTCCAGTTTAGGGTTTCTTGTGGCACATAAGGTTATTAGACATGCCTATATTGAGCAGTGTAGTGCATATCAATAAATATGATCGGTGATCTACATGCATTCTACATCCCTCTTAAAATGTAGAACAGTGACGAATGTCTATCCCTATTGAAATGCTTTGATAAAATGAAAATGCATAGGCTTTTCAGTAAAAAGTAATCAGTACCCATTAGTAGTCAGAAATGATCAAAAATCAGCAGGAGAAATTAGAAAATATTCGATTTTGTGTTCTGTCCCGCCAGAAGCTGCTCAGACTGACTGACAGAGCTGGGATGTCTGAAACTATTGAGAGCTCCATGAACCACGTGACCGCGTGTCGGCTAGTTCAAAGTCTGTCGTAACTCTCTCTCTCTATGGCACTGCAGCATCATAGAGAGAGCTCTGCGGTAGGTTTAGTTTTGTGTTCTATGGAGTACTCCATATGTGTTCCACCGCCATCCCAATGTCTTATACAGGAGGGATGACACAGGCGGCGCCAACAACCTACGCTGTTCTGGGGTGGATATTACGTCAACATAAACTCTGTCACCTTTTTCTTTTTCAAATTTACAATGTGTACTTTAAAGTTCAAAACTGTTTTCAAAAAAAAAATTTTTCTTCAAATTTACAATGTCTATTTTTCAAGTTTACAATCTGTTTTTTCAATCACTTTAACAAATTTACAATGTATATTTTTCAAGTTTACAATCTGTTTTTTCATTCACTTTAAGCTGATCCTTATTTGACCCCATAGGCTGAGGGGAAATATTCAAGCGATCAATCAAAACGCATCCTCCGCTCACATGATTCCAAGCTGGCAGCCCCTGTTTTTACGTCAAAACAATGAATGAAACGGAGAAAGATATGGATTTGGAGGAAATGCTGCTTCTCATTTTGTTTATGAGGCGTCGCCGCCGCCACCGTTCGAAGGCTAGGAAAATCCGGGTTACGGTCGAGTACCCACGAGTTTATCTTCTAAAATGTAATATTGTCTGTGGGCTGCTATATTGAAATCATGTGAGCGGAAACCGGATTTTGAATGGTCACTTGAATATTTGCCCTCAGCACTCAGCTCACAAACAGCGCACACAGGGAGTTTTTCACCTCACGAGGCGAATAATATCAAACCTGTTTGATTTTCACCTCAACGCCTCGTGAGGCAGAAAACGCCCCGAAAATTAGCCGCACACAGCAAACTATCTGCTGAGCAAATGGCCTCGAATGACTTTTTGCTCAGCAGATAGCTCTCGTGTGCGGCAGCAAAGACATAGAGGGTAGACGCCGCATTGGCTGCTGGAAACGAGAAATGCGGCCGCCATCTTGCACCGGTCATACTCTGGAATTAATTACATCGGGTAGCAGCACTTCTGCTGCTACGCAATATAATTTATTAAATAAATAAATGGCAGCAGAAGTTAGAGAACATGCCTTGAACACTGTAGAATATTCCTGCTCCAATTGGCGGACCATCGAAAGCAGGGCTCGGAGGATTACTTTTCACAAGAAAGATTTAACATTCCCACCGAGCATTTTTCAGGCTAAAATACGTCTAATAAACGTCTAACGGTCCGACGTCTGGGCTAAAATCGGTCTACCACTGGTCTGAAAATTAAAGTACTTTAGCCGTACACCTTTAGGTTTAAACACATTGCCAAGCTCACCTCTCTTGAACTGCAGAAAGGGAGCAGGAGAAAAAAGCTCTGCAAAAGAGTCCCGTTTTAGAGGTTTTAGTGTGTGTGTGAGAGAGAGAGAGCGAGCGAGAAAGAGAGCGAGCGAGCAAGAGAGAGAGCTTCAACTTATTAAAATACCTTTACCATCACTATCTGTTTCTGCTTCTCTATCATATTTATAGTGTGTGATTTGCAAAATTCCTATCATAGCCTACACCAGTGGTCCCCAACCCCCGGGCCGTGGACTGGTACCGGGCTGTGGGTCATGTGGTACCGGGCCGCGAGCAACACATAAAGAATAAATAACTTCCAGTATTTCCGGATATCCCCGTTACATAGCTCAGTCTTGACACGTCAAGAGGCTTGTATTGGTCATGTGATAGTCACCGCTAAAATTAATCCCACAAGCTAGGTAGATGGATAAAAAACAAACGTCTCTCGACCGTTTCTTTAGAAAGGGGAAAAGGCCCAAGGCTCTCACTAATTCAGCGTTGTGGTGAGTTAGATTTTTCATGAACTTTGTATATGTTTTTGTGGTAAATCTTGAACTATTAAGGTATGTTTAAATGTTACCATGGCGACCAGAGAGCGTTAGGGGGCTGAGTGTTACTCGTGTTATGTTGTGTGTTCGATGTTAGGAAGACGTTGTTAATAAAGCTGCGAATACACATTGGATTTACGTCTATTGTTATAATTTTAAAAATACCCCATTTTTATACCGTCCGTTATCAGTTATCCGCCACACCTTAAAGGCCGGCCCGTGAATATATTGTCTGATATTAAACCGGTCCGTGGCCAAAAAAAGGTTGGGGACCACTGGCCTACACCTCATATGGTTATGGTTGCGCTTTTGTCCAAAGTGACATATAAATACCAAACAATATAATACTTAAATTTAACAGGGAACAGATTGAGATGTTGGTCAGATTATAGCTAATAAGGAGAATAGCAAAAATGAACGTCAATTCAGTCAATAGCATAATGAAATAAACAATGAAAATGAGGGAAAACAGCAATAATAAACTGTCAATTCAAGCTAAATATAATAACAGCATGGTGAGACTACATTAAGGAGAAAAGCAGTGATGAACAACAATATCAAATTAATAAACAGCCTTATGAAAATAGAATAAAACTATACAAACCATAACGACCATAAGTGCTTAATGAACTAAGTCCATGTTGTTGTAAGTCTTTAGACCCTCTTAAAAGACCCAATACTATCACAGGAATGGAGATATTCATTATATTACTGTTAAGCTCACTATCATTATTAAAAAAAGGCCAAACCATGTGTTATGTATCACAGCCACATTTATGACCTTTGCAGCAAAAAGAACGTGTGAAAATCAGTTCGGTATTTCGTGAGGTATGATTAATTAAATGCATTGACAGCTCATCACACCTGCCAAACAGATTACAGAGTGAAGTGGGTGACCAGTCCAAGATGGCCGCCCCACGTCTCTTCAGCGCCAGTAGGGAGTAGCGGTCAATGCGGCATCTACTCTCTATATATGTCTATGTGCGGCAGGCTTAAAGTTGAACTGAACCCCATGAAAAATCATAACCCCACCCCCAGACAACATTTGAAAAATTCTACAAAATGGGCATTGCCAGGAAGCACGGAGGGGTATGGCCAGGTGTGGAGGATGAGCGGAGGGTGGAACGTGGGGGTGTGTTCAGGAGGACAGTGACAGCTAGCTTAATCTGACACTGAAACATGGACAGTGACCAAAGCAATGTTGGCAGTTTTGCAACGGATCAATCTGATGGACGTTCATCTGTTTTGAAAGTTAGCCTATGTTAGCATTACCACTGGACTCCTCCTGTCTCCCTCTGCCTCTGCAGCACCAGCAGCACCGAGTGTGTCTGAGAGATGGTTTTTTAACCCATGGGGTTTAACCCATGGTCTGTGAGACCATGCCTGTGACGTAAAGAGTGGAAAAGATGTACCGCTCTCCGCCAATCACAAAATTGAAATGCAGTAGCCACAGTTCAACCAGAGGGCAGAACTAAGACGTTTTTAGACAAAAAAGTGTAGAATTAAACAAGTTTACACGAAAATGTAAAAAAATCCCCAAAAACTGAAAGATTGCATTGGTAAAGACCCATTTATACAGTTTATAGGCAAAAGAAAGTTGTTTTGGGGTTTAGTTACTCTTTAAGACCGCGGATCAGTGAATATAATTTGCAAACCCTGCAGCGCCTGTCAGAGTTTAGGAGCGGCCGCTCTAAACTCCTGCGAGTCCACAGTGTTTCATCACAGAGTTATGATGTTTCAGTGTTTTAAGCACGTGTGCATTTATCTCTAGGAATTCAACCTAAAGAAGGAATAAATCTGGAACCAGGAACATTTACTATAAATGAATTTAAAATGTTCTTAAAACAGGAAATAGTATTGTCTGTTTTTATTTTTTGTTTCTTTTTATCCTCCGGAAAGAAACAACATAAACTATGAAAAAGGTTGGAACCAGGAATACCTACCATAAAGGTGAATGATAATACACAGAAACTTCTCTTGACAATTTATTTAAAAAGTAGCGATTTCCACAGGCATGGCAAGTTATTTATAGAGCATAATTCCTACATTATATAAAAGTCCCTTATGTAGGAATAGATTAAAGTGAGGATAATTTATTTGTCATGAATTTAGTATGCTTAACAGTAATCATTGTACGTTTGCAGATTTTGAACATGATGTGGAAATGCAAGTACTGCAAATTCATCTGTGAGAAGAGAGGACAGCTCTTTAAACATTTAAGGCTAACACATGGGACATTCACAAGAACTGAGCCTTTTCCTTGCTTACATCAAGAATGTATATGTACATTCAAGTCCTTAAATGCACTTAAAATACATCTATCCAGATCTCACTGTAAAATCACAGATCAGCAACTAACAAACCCTAATGTAAATTTCCGCTGCATGTCATGCGACTTTGTGTCTTGCGACTTTGTGTCTTGCTCTGAAAGAGAATATTTGGGTCATCTACAAAGTACATATTTAAAAGTAAATCACAATGTTCAATTCCCATTTAAATATTGTGACTTTCAAACAAGCGTGTATGCCACATTTAACTCACACGAAAGTAAAATGCACACAGAGCAATCTTGGAAGGCATATGAAACGGTTACCACCGGAGCTTCTCTCAAGGGGGCCCACGATGTCCATCCCTATTCTGTCAAAGGGTGTGTCTATAATGGGCAGTGGCTGCAACTTAGCACAAGCTACACCTTTATTTCAAGAAAGCTGACTTGTCTTACATGATGCAGAGACCTGCTGCACCTGAGTGAACATGCCAGGCCATACAAAGTGACAGGCAACCCTATGGAGAGACTTGAGGACAGGGGACCGTACTCTCACCATTCCTTTTCACTCTGTACACCTCAGACTTCCAGTACAAATCAGAGACCTGTCATCTGCAGAAATACTCAGATGACTCTGCAATTGTCGGGTGTATCAGAGATGGACAAGAAGCTGAATACAGAGAGCTGGTGGACCGCTTTGTGACATGGTGTGGAAACAATCGTCTCACCTTGAATGTGAACAAAACAAAGGAGATGATTGTAGATTTCAGAAGAAACAGGGATAAGTCAAACACTGTTTCCATCATGGGAGAAGAAGTGGAGGTGGTTGAGGAATATAAATACCTCGGAGTTCACCTTGACAACAGACTGGACTGGAGGCGCAACAGTGAAGCCGTCTACAAGAAGGGACAGAGCAGACTGTACTTCTTGAGGAAGCTTAGGTCCTTCAAGGTTTGCAGCAAGATGCTGCAGATCTTCTACAAGTCTGTTGTGGAGAGTGTAATCTCTTCAGCCGTCATCCGTTGGGGTAGCAGCATCAGAGCCAGGGATTTAAAAAGGCTAAACTACCTGATAAAGAAGGCTGGTTCTGTTCTTGGGACAACTGTGGAAAATCTGGAGATGATAATGCAAAGAAGGATTCTTCATAAAATCAAAAAAATTATGGACAACCCTGAGCATCCTCTTCATGAGACAGTCATACAACAACAGAGCATCTTCAGTCGGAGGCTTCTTCAGTTTCGCTGCAATACGGACCGCTACAGGAAATCCTTCCTGCCCACAGCCGTCATCATCTACAACAACTCCTTAAAGAATTAATTATATGAGCTATACCAACACTTAATTTCCCTCTGGGATCAATAAAGTATTTTTGAATTGAATTTGAATTGAATTGAATTGAAATGCAAGGTGGCCTGCCAACGACACTGAATGACCCATTTCCATTACTTTCTGCCTAAGAGGTTGTGGTAAAGCAATGGCTTTAGTTTTGCCTTTAAGCTGGTAAAGAATACCATCTCTCACAATGTAAGTAGCATCTGCCAAAACATCAACTTTGCCCTGCTTGTTCCCATTAACCTCAGAGACTTTATCAAATCATGACTCTAATGTGGAATGTGGAATCAGCCCTCTGGAGCACTGATATATCTGAAGGCACATCAAAATCAAGACCTTGACTAAGTCTTCCTGGCTGCACATGTTCTAACTTAGGTGAGCCCAGAAACGTTTCCCTTCTTCTCTGAACTTGAGACTTAACAGGTCTAACCATACCTGACTTTAGTTCCTCATTATAAAATGGCAGCTCTTCAAGAGGATTACTAGCCTTCTGTACTCTTGTGGTGACAAAACTGCCACTGGGTCCTGTAAATCCTGGGTCTAAATTCAGGTGCCAGCCCTGATTGCTTGACTTGACATCTTAATAAATAGCAACTTTTTGAGTTTCAGTTTTTTACATTGTGTACCAAATCTAGCAAGGTGGGAACATCCAGCCCAAGAATAACTGCATAGGGCAACTTAGATGCTAAAGCCACAGGCAAAATAAATGTCTGGCCACCCACAGTCAAATAAACTTCAGCAACATGATAATCTCTCTCATCACACACAGCTTATTTTAGTCTTAGCATCACTCCATAACTCTCTTGGCACTAAATTGGACAGAACTACAGACTGTGAGCTTTCTGTATCTACGAGAGCTATTTCACGCTGACCATTTACAAGTACTGGTGTTGTTTGTGTCAATTCATGCGCCAAAACTGCATGAAGGGGCCTAGGAACTGAACATAAAAGAGATGGCTTGCTGTAAGTAGTAGCTGGACAGGTATACTGAGTGTGACCAATCTGATTACACTGATAACATCTCACATCTGGTTTTGCAGCTGCAGAAAATTTCTTAGAGGGATTGTATTTACCAGAAGTGAACTGTGTGTTGGTGGAATAATTCCTACTCTGAACTGTACCGCCACCCCTTTCACGCCCATCAGACTTACTTCGAACAGCGGAGAGGGTGTCCCGGCCAAAGATCCTCCTGGTCCCCGTTCTGGCTGAGATGAAGGTCTCCGCTAGTTGTGCAGCCTCTTCGGCTGTCTTAGGGGCACGTTCCCTGATCCACACTTCCAAGTCGGGATTTACCATCCTGAGAAACTGCTCCATGATCATCAGTTCAGAGATGTTCTTCACATTGGATTTTTCAGGTTTCACCCATTTATAAAACATGTCCTTCAGACGAACATAGAGCTCTCTTGGGGTCTCACCCTGATTAACGTCCAGGGATCTAAACCGTCTTCGGTAAGTGTCAGCAGTTATCTCATATTTGGCCAGAATGGCATATTTCACTTTGTCATAAACTTCAGAGTCTTTAATGTCCATGTGAACATAAGCACTTCGTGCTTTACCAGTGAGCAAAAGTGCAGCCCACCCTTCTCTGGGCCAACGGCAGACTTGAGCCATCCTCTCAAATGTCAGAAAGTGCTCAATATCATCCTCTGCTGTGAGTGGAAGTAACTTGGGGTCTCTGTGCAGAGACAAGAAACTTGGCCATGCCAGCTAATTCATCCAGTCTGTCACTTGGACCAGCTGCAGCACCAGCTTCATTTTCTTCCTCCTCTCCATTGGAATCAGCTTTTTTTCCACTTCTGGTCATGATGTCCTTTTTTTTTTTTTTGAAAGAAAATCCACACTCCTGACACCACTTGTCACTTTGGCCGCCGATCACGTCACAGTTTTATGAAGAGACGTGAGGCTTGGGTACATTTCAACCAAGACTGGCTTCTTTATTAGCACTTCTGACATTGACCATCATTACATTCCCTTCTTCTTCTTCTTTGTGACGTTTCACGGCGGTTGGCAACCAACTGAAAGATGCATTACTGCCCCTTACTGCTCCGGAGTGTGGATCAGAGATTAAATTCTATTAATAAGTCCAGTTTCTATTCAATAGTTCCTAAAAAGTTTAAAATTATTAACCAAGATCTTCATATTTAAATCATAAATTCCCTCATTCCTTAATCTCACCCTCAGCCATGATCTATGTACATTATATAAGGTGCAATCAAATAAAACATGATAAATACTTTCTTCCACCTGACAGTTCTCACATAAACCTGTAAGATGTCTCCCCATAAATCTTAGAGAACTATTTAAATATGTGTGCCCCAACATAGATCTATTTATTACTGTTTGCTCTTTTCTATTAAAATTCTTGTATGGTATTAAACTATTTACTTTATCGATTATATTATAAAAATATCTACCTCTACTCTCCTCATTCCACCTTTTCTGCCATTCCATTCTGCCATTTTGTTCCAAACATCTACTTTTCCTTCCTTTTCCCCCAAACTTATATTTATATCAATGCTGTCCTTCCTCATTGCTTGCTTTGCATATCGATCAACTTCTTCATTTTCTCTTATACCTAATTTATATGACCTGGGACCCACATGAATACTACCTTGTTGATTAACTCTTAAATTTGCTTTCATTATTTTAAACATTATGTCTGGACGACTTAATTTCATACTTATAATACTTTTTAGTACTGATACTGAATCAGAACAAAAAGTAGCATTAAAATTTATATTTCTTGCAATCCACTCTATTGCATATAATATAGCAAGCATTTCTGTTGTATATACAGATATATTTTTAGCAGCTTTATATTTCTCAATATTTATATTTAGGGACGTAAAAAGCAAAACCCGTGTCCATGCTAACTGGATCTTTTGACCCATCTGTATATATAATTGTATAGTTTAAATAATATGTTTTAATATGTTCTAAAAATACTGACTGCAAATTTATTTTATCTTTATTCTTATTCTTAAAATCTAGAAGTTTTAAGTCAATATTAAGAGATTTTAAGGTCCAAAGCGGCAGTTCTGGAATACATTCTCCTGAGCATATATCAACCTTGCTAATTCCCAATTCCTGTGCATGCTTCCAACTAATTGAACCATAACTATTTCCTCATTCTCCTGATACCCCTTCACTAAATCTTTGTTTGGATGATTACCTTTCTGGCCTTTCAGATTTAACCAATAATTAGCTATTAATTGCTTTCTCCTCAACTCCAAAGGTATTTCTTTAGCCATCACTTGTAATGCCGGAATGGGTGTAGTTTTAGTTGCTCCATAACATAATCTTAACGCTTGATTTTATATTTTATCTTGCCTTTTTAATTGGGGTGTTGATGCTGAATTATAAACTATACATCCATAGTCTAATATTGCTCTTATCATTGTTATATAAATTATTTTTAAAGACACTTGGTTAGCTCCCCATTTAACCCCACTAAGACATCTCACGAGATTAATGATCTTTTAACATTTTTCCACAATTTTATCAATATAAATTAGTTACACCAATTCAACTTTGAATCAAAAATTACTCCTAAAAACATTTTACCATTTTTATCTCTTTCTTATATATTTATACTTCATATCAGGTAAATTTTTTTCTTAGTAAAAACTACTGATTTTGTTTTTTCAATTGAAAATCTAAAACCCCATTCAGATCCCCATTTCTCCACAACATTTATAGCTTCTTGCATCTTTCTTTTGATATAAACTAGATTTCTTCCTCTTTTCTACAATGCTCTGTCATCTGCGAAAAGCGATTTCCCCAAATCATTTTGAATATTGGAGAAAATATCATCAATCACTATAGAGAAAACTAAAGGACTAACTATACTTCCCTGTGGAGTGCCATTCTCAGTTTTAGCATAACTTGATAAAACATTACCAATTTTAACTTGAATTATTCTACCCATTAAGAAACTTTTAAACCAAAAATATATTTTCCCACTAGCTCCTAACCTCCTTAATTTAATTTAAAATCCCTCTATCCACATCATATCAAAAAAGAAATCTAACACCGTTTCCTTATTTCTTTGAGCTTTCCTAATTTCATTTTCTAAAAATACTACTGAATCCATAGTTCCCCTCCTAAATCCATTTTAAAATTTATTTATAAAACAATTTTTTTCAACAAAATATGTCAATCGTTGATTAACCATTTTCTCCATAACTTTACATATTACAGATGTTAATGCTATAGGCCTATAATTTCCTGGTTTTGAAAGGTCTTTCCCTGGCTTCCTAATAGGAATAACAATTGCTTCTTTCCAAGCATCTGGTATCTTCCCCATCTCCCATATTGTATTATACAGACTCAAGAGTTCCTTAAGAGTTTTGGTTCCTAAATGTCTTAACATACTATAACAAATTTGGTCTTTCCCAGGAGAACTATTTCCTGAATTATTTATTGCACTTTGAAGCTCTTCTATTGTGAAAAGATTATTAATTGGTTTATCATCTATAAAACTAACATTTTCAATAAGATGTAAGAACTGTTTATAATTATTATTTCTAAATCTTTTCTCTTCCTCAAACAAATTCCCAGACCCATGTACCTTAGCAAAAGTTTTAACCAACATTTCTGCCTTTTCTCCATCTGAAACAGCTTTTTTCCTTCAACCTCTAACACTGGGTATCCTCCTTCTCTTTTTTGTCCTCCCATTCTTTTAATCATACCCCATAAATTCCCTAATGGAGTTATTCTTCCTATCTTCTCACCAAAACTCCTCCAGCTTGCTCTCTTTGCTTGTCTCGAAATCTTCCTAACTATGGCTTGTGTTATTTGATATTTCAGTAAATTATTAAAAGTATGTGTTTTCTTTAACACTTTATAAGCTTTATTTCTTTCTTTTACAGCTTTAGAGCACTCCTCTGACCACCATGGCACAGCTACTCTATTCATGTTTCCTTTACTTTTTGGTATTATTAAATTAGCTACTCTAATTATTTTATTCCAAAACTTTGTATTTAATTCATCTAAACTCAGCAAAAAAAGAAACGTCCCATTTTCAGGACTGTGTATTACAACAGGCCTAAAAGCCCTCATTCCAGCCTCTGTCAGCCTACTGCGGACAGTCTGAGCACTGATGGAGGGATTGTGTGTTCTTGGTGTGACTCGGGCAGTTGTTGTGGCCATCCTGTACCTGTCACGCAGGTGTGATATTCGGATGTACCGATCCTGTGCAGGTGTTGTTACACGTGGTCTTCCACTGCGAGGATGATCAGCTGTCCTTCCTGTCTCCCTGTAGCGCTGTCTTAGGTGTCTCACAGTGCGGACATGGGAATTTATTGCCCAAGCCACATCAGCAGTCCTCATGCCTCCCTGCAGCATGCCTAATGCACGTTCACGCAGATGAGCAGGGACCCTGGGCATCTTTCTTTGGGTGTTTTTCACAGTCGGTAGACAAGTCTCTTTAGGGTCCTGCGTTTTTAGAACTGTGACCTTAAATGGCTACTTTCTGTAAGCTGTTAAGGTCTTAACGACCATTACACAGGTGCATGTTAATTAATTGATTATGGTTAATTGAACATGTATGAAAACATTGTTTAAATCCTTTACAATGAAGATCTGTAAAGTTATTTGGATTTTTACAACATTATTGTTGAAATACACAGTCCTGAAAAAGGGACGTTTCTTTTTTTGCTGAGTTTTATATCCATCTCTAACCTTACTAGTTCATTCATTGCTTTGAGTTTAGTCCAATCAGCCTTCCCTAACAACCATCTTCCTCCTCTTTGAATATCACCTCTTTCTTTCTCAGCCCAAATTGTTATCATGATTGGATATTGGTCATTTCCCAAAGTAACTTCTTCCAATACAACCCATTTGCTTTTCTCTGCTAAAATACTTGAAGCCAGTGTGAGATCCAGCCTAGATTCTTTCCCTGTACGCGCATCATATCTTGTACCTTTTCCATCATTGATGCAAACTAATTCTTTTTCCTCTAATAGTTCTTCTACCACTTGCCCATTTATGTCCAGTTTCTAACCTCCCCATAATGTGCTATGAGCATTAAAATCCCCACACCATATAACCTCTTTTTCTTGTCCCTGAATATTCAATAACATTTCTAAACTCAACCTCCTACAAGGGTTATAAAAATGTATAACTACTCATTCTTTATCATTACTCCATATCCCTACTACTATGGCTTGTCTTTCATTTTTCTTCAATACTCTATATGGAATGCCTTCGTTAATAAAAGTAACACAACCTCCTCCATTCCCTTCTTGTCTATCTTGTCTCACACTTTCATATCCTAATATCACAAAATCTAAATGAGTTTTTAACCAAGTTTCCTGTATACATATACTATCTGGTTTTGTTTCTAATCTGTCTATATAAAATTTTAATTCCTGTCCATTTGATATAAGTGATCTAGCATTCCATTGCAGGATCAGAATCATTAATATGATTACCCACATTTTTCTTGTCGTGTTTGAAGTTCATCCCTAACTTCTTCCCAAGATAACCCCAACAATCCCAGATGACGAACAGCTGGTTTCACAATGAGTTGTATTTTCTGAGTTTTGGACTCCACCCCAGCTGTACTATTGATAACCCCTGCAATGAAAATAACAATATTCTTTTTTTCCTCTTCAAGCTGCTTCTTTGTGATCCCATTTTCCTTGACTTCTTTCCTGTCTTGATACAAATATCAAGACAGGATATGGAAACAAGAAACATCAAAATGTTTTTTGTTTCCATGACCTGTTTAACTGCTTCAGAATAGCTCAGATTTTGTTCCACTCTCTTCTTCTAAATTTCTACTTGTTGCTGAAGTATCTTACATCCTCTAAAAGCTGCACTATGATTTCCACCAGTTGCAACATTTTTGCTGAACTCCTGTTCCACATTTTCCATATTCATGATTGCCTCCACATCTTGCACACCTTTTTTTCTGTTTACAGAATGTGGCTACATGACCAAACTTTTGACAGTTAAAGCATCTAACTGGTTTTGGTACAAATTCCCTGACATAGTAGCACATGAATCCTATCATCCCGTTCTCTGGTAATATATCCCCTTCAAATTCTATAACCACTGTTACTGAATCTTTCCTAATTCCAGCCTTCCATATTTTAATCCTATAAGCATTAATTATTCTTCCACCTTTCAAGTTGCTTTTGATTTCCTCAATGCTCAGATTAGTAGAAACTCTGGATATTACTCCTTTTCGCCTCCTTCTGATTCCAGCACGACCTTCTACGTTACTCACGCTTAATACTTTAACTCCATTTATTTCTTTAAGATTGTTCACTTTCTTGACCTGATCAGAATTTGCACATCCAATCATTAAATTCCCATCCCTCAACATTTTTGCAAACTCTGTTTCTAACAATGTTATTTAATATCTTTAAATTTAATTTTTAATTTGAGAGGACTGATTCTGCCTATTTCTTCTGATTTTTCCCCGAGCCTAACCACAAACTTTATGCAATCCTGTCTTTCACCATCTGATCCTTCCGAATTACCCCTTTCCTTCCTTTTTTCCCCTCGTTTTCTCCCCACTTTCTTCCATTCCTGATTTCCTTGTTCTTCCTCCTCCCGTTTTTCCCTGCTATCATAATCGTTTCCCCATTCTTGTGTATCATTCTCTGATCCATTCACGGAGCAGTTGTGCCTCACCATCGCTAATCTTCCTCCTGCTGTGGAAGCCGCCATTCTACCATTCAAAATTGATCAAATTCCCAACAACTTTGTCTGCTCCTGTTGTTTGAAATTTCTCAGTCTTCCAAAACTCCTCGCTCCAAAAATCACGACACACCTCTGAATCCAACCCCAACTCATTACATTCCCAAAAGCATTTGAGGGTTTTATACCCTGCTGCTACATGTAATTAGCTGGGACATCCCATTGAGGTGGGACTAAAATACCAAACCTCTAATAAATGTATATACAACAACAACCTGCAAAACAAAACATGAGGAATAAATATTTACATATATTCATAACTATAAATAATTCAATTAATCTGACTGTACAGCATAATTCATATAAACATTTCATTACTCCAAACTACTTCCCCCCTCCTCGTTAACTTGGTTTGCTCCATAAGCTCTTATCTTAAGCAGGCAATTGGACCTGCTTCCCTCCTATACCTTTCCTCCCCTGCCAAGAAGACAACAAAAGGTGAGTAATTCCATTACCTTGCTGAACATATAATTTTACCTAGTGATGGTGAGATGACGCCCCATGAGGCATTAAACCACTTGAGCCAATTGGTTCAAGAAAGGGTTCTGCTCATGGGGCTTCATGTGAAAACAAATCCCCCCTACTGGTCAGGTACATAATCACAGGCAGCTGTAGCTCTTAACCACTTAATGTGTGATGCATTAAAGTTGTCCGCTATGGTTCTTGGGAATGACTGAGTTCCACAAAAATAATTTCTCTACATAAAATAGTACAAATGTGAATAATAAAAATATTTTTGAATGTATTCTGTCTGTATATTATCCCAAAATGGTAGTATCATATGTTATGGCAGGTGGTTATGGCAATAATGTTTTTCTGTCATTTGAGGCAAAAGGCATGGGCTTAAGCTGGCGGGGAAAGTGAAAATGCTTGTGGAACTAGGAAGAGGGCACTGAAGAAGATTGTGTAACTTGGGCAATGATGTACAAAACAGGGTAAAAACATTTTTATTCAACAATAGTTGGCTCCATCATCTCACTTATCTCTCTCTCCTTACTCTCCTATATTAGGGTGACCATGTTTGGATTTCAAAAAAAGAGGACACTTGGCACAGTCTTGAAACACTGTCATGATTGTGACCAGACTTTTGATTTTAACATATTTAAAGCATGCATTCTCCATGTGGTTAGAATGAACAGTTTAATAACAAACTTCAGAAGGGCTTTCACAAGTGCAAAAATGACTTTAAAATCTCTAGAAATTAATTAATAATAGAAATAATTACTCTTACGAATTAGAAAATGTACCGGAAACAGTAATAGTTCGCTTTACTGGACAAAAATTAAACAACAATCTGAAATAACATTCTGAGAAAACAGGTAGGCTATTATTTTCTTTTCAATGTAATAATAAAATTAAAAAGTGGCAGTCTCAAAAACACAATAATGCCTGCTCCATTTTTTAGATTTTATCTTCATCCTCCTCAGTCAGTTTAGATGAATTATTATAGATTTCATTTCCATGTGGACCTACTAGATCTTTGCCACTTTTGTCACACACAGAAACACATATGCCAGCTCTGTTTGTCTGTAAAGCTACACTTGCGCTTTAATATCTTGTAAACAGTCACAGCACGGCCAAGGGCAAAGTGGTGCACCGCATCAAAGCCCGCTGTCTGTTAGTCTATGAAACGGTTCAGAAACATCCACGAAAAGCATCTATCGTTCTCACTGAGAACGATAGATGCGAGGAAATGTGTCGTATTGCATGCATCGCACCAGTCACTTTAAGTATGCTTATTAGTCCCCTTAAAAACGATGAAACCCAGGAAATTTTCATCAATCTATGAAATCCCCCCGGACGCCCTGGACAGCACGTGAAAAGTGGACATGTCAGGTGAAAACAGGACGGTTGGTCACCCTACCTAAATCCTATCTTTCTCTCCTCACTCTCCTAAATCTTCAAACTATCTGTCTCTATACTCTCAAAACTATCTCCAAATTATGTAAACGCGAACCAAACTTTCCTATCCAAACTCCAATTGCTCGACACACGCTTCGTAGCCTCGGCACACATTGTAACATCACTAATTTTACCCATTTCAGAACACAGCATAAGTAAACATTAGTATAAATGTTTGTCACAATCTGCACATACTAAATTAAGTTTTACTTCACAGGCAGGATGGCCAGTCCCCCTCTGCAAACAAACAACAAACATTTAACCTTGTTTACTACCTAAATAAAATGATCAATTAATTCATCTGTGTGCTTATTAAATCAAACTCTGCCAATCATTCAATATATTCCTGTAAGAACTCATTTGCAATAAGTAGTGATGGAGCAACAGGTCTCCATCACAGGAAGCTTATGGTTACTCTCAAGCAATTTGTACTTTGTTAAAACAAATCAAACAAGAAAATCCTTGTGGATAAATAATCAAAATCTGACAAATTAATACAGCCGAACATGTCTTGATATAAATGGGTGACATTTCAAGATTCAGCCAAACTGGCTACCCACTGGTTGGCAAAGTGGGTGGTGACACAACTGTGCATAGCTCTGTCACTGTCAACTTTTCCATCCTGTATTTGGCTTGTCACTAAAGCCATAGTCACACATGCATCCTCTTCTGACATTGTCCAGAGGAGGGTGCATGTATGAATTTAGTTTTTTCTTTAGCACTGGAGAAGAAAATTAATTAATCATAAACCCTTCGCCATCTAAATCAAGACATGTCTACCTTTATTTATTTATTTATTGGAGTCAGATAAATTTGGTAAAATTTTTTGTTGTCTCCTAGATGGCAGAAGCAAAATTGACCATGAGACTTATTGTGAATGAAGGGGAAATTCGAAAAATAACTAGTAAATCCACGCCCTAACACAGTCGTTGATTTAATCAACTGGATCAAGACGATTGTTGAAACAAATTACCAGTTCACTTTGCAATATGATGAGCCAGAGAAGCCAACCATTCATATCATCCCAATCATAGAGGTTACACCAGTTCCAGTATTTGACAGCTTTAATGAGACAAGCAGTCAGGCTGATACAGAGTCTTGTCTGTCTCATCGTCATTGGTGGAGGTGCGCAAAGAGTGGCCTGACCTGTTCATCATTTGAAAGTTTTCTGTTAGTGTAGAATACCAACTATGCCAAGGAAATCTTACATACCTCCTGTGGTGGAAATTCTGAGGAGTCCAGATGAGATGAAAACGATCAGCTGGTTTCAACAAAGTTTATTACTTGCAGCAAGGAGAAGTCAAAAGAGACTCTACAGTTATTACAAAGACATGAGTATATATCTGTAAGTCATACATCTGAACCACCCCCTCCCATGCTCACGAACCGATTAACCCTGGTTCCTCAGTTAGTGTCTTACGAGAAAACAACTCCTTATTAGGGTTTTCCGTGCAGCTGCAGGAGCTGAATATCTCCAAGGTCAGAAGATAACTCTCAATTGATAAAAACAGTTCCAGATGCAGGAGCTGAGAAGTCAGCACACAAGTAACTCTGAAATACATATATTTAACTGAATAAACACAATTTATGAAATGAAACAAATCAGTGAAACAATAAGAATAAACAAAGAAATTTCTTTTACACTCCGTGATGCAACCTACCTCAAAATCTCCAAAGAGATGAAGCATTGCATCCTTGACAGACTGGCCGAGGCTATTTGTGGTTACAAAGCCTACCCAGAAGACGAGGACATTGATGCTGTTGCAAAGGCCTTAGTAGCAGATCATCCATGTCTAAAAGAGCGAGGCTCATCCACTATCAGTTATGAACAGCCTTAAATTTAAAATGGACAACTACAGAAATGATATGCGCATGCTGGGACACCCAGATGTAACTGTAAATGCAGGCAAACATTGAAAACGCAATTCTGATGGTGAGCCTCCACACAAAAACATTAAGAAGCCACGAAAAGGAGAAGTAAACTACCTCCCAGACTTCAGACGGAATGAATAGTGCTAGTCTCTAAACTGCCCGAGAAGCCATGGTTGATGAAATGAAGAAAAAAACTCCTGATGCTTCCTTTATAAAACATTAAATGAACACAACTTTTGCATTAAGAAGAGCTGGAGTGGTCAAGCCTGACATTAGCCAGATTGTTCAGCGTTGGCCAGCGCTTTTTACTGAAAGCCTGGTTTGTGATTTTATTTCATTTTTTAATGTAAAATTGTATTTTTGAAAATAATAACTGGGCTTGTTTTATAGATCAACTTGGAATTCAACCGAATTACTGGAAAAAAACTTCATAGGAGAATTCTTTTCTGCTCTGGATGGTTTGTACCCTGGCTTAGAAGAGGTCTTTACCAGAAAGACAGGACGTGCGGGCCAACAACTGGCAGACCTTTGAAAACAAAAGAAGGTGAGTTGGCATCATAATTTAATCTTTCAATTGTACAGTATGTCTCATCTCATGATTTTGTGTGGTAAAATTGTCTGTTTTAACTTGTTGCAGAGCATGGAGCCAACTGTCAACAGATGTTACGCCTTGAGGGGACTTTCAATTCTTGGGGACAGTGCCACCAAGTTCTTTAAGAGTCACAAAGTAAGTACATTTGAATATTGCAATTTTTTAATGAAATTATTTTTAATGTACACAATGCATAGCTGAGATAGAAATATAGAAAACAACATACATACATTTTGTAGAGCTTTCATGTACCTCCACCCTGAGTGTAAACGTTGAGCAGGGAGACCACCTCATATAGTAGTGATGCAGACATGAGAAATTAAAACTTATATTACTTGTTCCTTATTTTGGCAATGTGTCTCCTGTTTGGACTCACTTATGCACTCCATTTGGAGTACCCAAAGTGCATGAAAAACACATTCCTGTTTATTCAGAAGATTATTCCAAATCTGGGAATAAATTATCTTCCTTTAAAACTCTAAAGGCTGAAAAATGAGCTTGCTATGTGTGCTTAGATACACTGAATGTACACTCTTCATCCAGCAGCTTCATCAGTTCAGAAAGTCTATTTGTTTTTTGTATTTTTTTTGTTTTGGGTGGATGGCAAAACCAGGCCTTAATGTGATTGTCTTGCTGAGGCCATTGTTTTTCCAAAGTTTGTATTTTTCATATATGTAAAAAATGTTAGAATTGTTATGAACAGAGGTTTTACTGTCAGAACCTGCTACCCATTCTGTCGCACCAAAGTTCTGTTTCACAGATACACCGTTTTATCTGTTTAAAATAAATTTTAGAAATAAAATGTTATATCTGATGTTCAATGTAGCTTGTGAGAACAGAAATAACTACTGTTGAAAACCTTTTGGCATTAAGTCTTACTATTATATTTTTTGGTCATTGGCAACAGTACTAAAATAATAATACTTTTATTATTATTTTTTTTAAACATTTTATTAACTTTTTGTATATATATATATATATATATATATATATATATATATATATATATACATATATATATACAAATAAGGTAGCAGTAGTCTTCAAGCTATTGTAACATTCTCATCCTCCAAAAGTTCCAAAAAAGGTTTCCATATTGCTTTCTTTTTCCGTCCTTCAACAATAACTTAACAGAGGGCAGCTGTATATTTTCCCATAAAAGGGCAATCAGTCTTCCAGCTTGAAGAAGCCCAAAATCAATCAATACTGATTGTTTAGAATTGACAGCAACATTTTCAGAATATATACCCAAAATACAAAGTTTTGCTTGCATGGGAATGTTCTTACCCACTATTTGGGAAATGGCCCCCCATCACACTCTGCCAAAATGACATAGAATGTATTTTTGAGCATCCCCAAACACAATGGAACAATGTTCCCTTTTCCTCTAAACATTTGCAACAGACATCTGGAATATTAGGACAGATTTGATTTAATTTCACTGGAGTGATATAAGTTCGCATTAGCCATTTATATTGGAGCAATTTCAATTTTGTGATAATTGAATTTTGCTGTGCCTTTAAGCATGCCACTTCCCAGTCTTCTTCAAGTATATCATCTCCAGTATCGACTTTCCATGCTTCTAATCTGTCTTTGGATGGGTCTTTTTCATGAGATGCCAAAGTCCCATAAAACAAAGATACTAGACCCTTTTTAGCCAGATTTGTAATAGTTAGGTTTTCAAGGTTTGTCAAAGGTGGCTCGAATATTAGGTCTTTATATTTTGATGATATAAAATGTTCCAGTTGCAAATATTTGAAAAAAATGTTTCATTGGTATATCATATTCCTTACATACTTGCTCAAAGGTAAGTAGTTCACCATTTCTGTATAGATTCCCTACACATTGCACACCTTTAGTTGCCCAAAGCTTGAAACCACCATCACTTCTACCTGGTGTAAAGTCGTTGTTTCCCCATATAGGAGAAAAGCGAGATAAAGCAGGGATGTCTCCAATATGCTGGTGTACACGATACCAAATGTCAATGGCATTTTTAAGAAAGGATTTTTTTCTCGATGTTTTAAAATCTGCTGAATATAGATACAACTTGAGGGGTAGTTCTGATGTAGTTGTTTGCTCAATATGTACCTACGCTGGAGGAATATCTGAGCTAAAATATAATGAAGCAGAGTGTAATTGAGCAGACCAGTAATACCACTGCAGATTTGGAAGACGAAGGCCACCCCTCTCATACGGCATGTAAAGCAATTTCAATCACAGTCTAGCTTTTTTATTGTTCCAAATGAATTTAGCAAGAATTGTATTAATTTAATCAAAAAAACACTTAGGAAGTGGGAGAGGGATTGACTGGAAAAGGTACAGGAATTTTGGCAGTATATCCATTTTAATATACTTTTATTATTGATATTACTAGAAATATTGAGTGTGTTTGCCTTGACATGTTAAGTTAGCTTTAATTAAACATGGGCTTTAGAGTAGCACTACATAAACAAGTGAGTTTTCTAATATTCCAATATAAGTGTAACTGAACCCCATGAAAAATCATAACCCCGCCCCCAGACAACATTTGAAAATTCTACAAAGTGGGCAGTGCCAGGAAGAACGGAGGGGTATGGGGCCAAGTGTGGAGGATTAGCAGGGGGGGGGCGTGGTGGTGTGTTCAGGAGGACAGTGACAGCTAGCTTAATCTGACACTGAAACATGGACAGTGACCAAAGCAACGTACGCAGTTTTGCAACTGATCGATCTGATCGACGTTCATCTATTTTGAACGTTTACCTATGTTAGCATTACCACTCAGAGACTGGACTCCTCCTGTCCCCCTCTGCCTCAGCAGCGCCGGCCTCGGGCAGCGCTTACTCAGCGCCATGAAACGGCGGATCTCCTCCGTCGTAACCGGTGGTAGAGGTAGGCTTTATGGAGCCCAGCGGCCCCTGTATCAATTCGAGCCGCTGGGTCAGGGCGCTGAGTCAGCGCTGCCCGAGGCCGCCGGTGCTGCTGAGGCAGAGGGAGACAGGAGTCCAGTCTCTGAGTGGTAATGCTAACATAGGCTAACGTTCAAAACAGTATGTTAGCTATGCTAACTAAGTGCTAATGTGATAATAATGGTAACCTGAAAAACGCAATCCAACTCCAAACTCGCCACGGGGCCAGTATGTCTAATAGTTTTATACCCAAACCCACGGGGTGTGTCTGTGAGACCATGCCTGTGACATAGTCGATGCCGGTGACGTAAAGATGTACCCCTCTCCACCAATCACAAAATTCAAATGCAGTAGCCACAGTTCAACCCTAAGAGGGCAGCACTAAGACGTTTTTAGACCAAAAAGTGTAGAATTAAACAAGTTAACACGAAAATGTAAAAAAAATCCCAGAAACTGAAAGATTGCATTGGTAAAGACCCATTTACACAGTTTAGAAGCAAAAAAAAAAGTTGTTTTGGGGTTTAGTTAGTCTTTAAACAATTGAGTTTTCTATCATTACTTAAGTTAAGTTAATTGTGCATAAACAAATTTGTTTTAAAATATTAAACACATTAGCTGACTATAACAATACATTTTAATTTGATGAGATTTTTACTTTTAAGTTTACTCTACTAAATCACTTATTTTTTTGTTTTGGGTCAATTACTCAAACCATTTGAAGGGAATCGGTTTCCTCAAACGATTTAAGTGTTCTGAACTTATCCGGGTTTACAGTGTATGATGAAATGGACACACCTGTTAGATGACACAAACACCCCTATATGGGCATAATTACTTATCCCAACTGTCAGCTCTGGTTCACACTGAAGCACAGAAAGATCACTGTATACCAACAAGTGTACAATATAGAACTTCAGTCTACAGAACAGGGTTTTTTGTATACCAACAGATATACAATTTAGGACTTCAGTCTACAGAACATGTTTTTTCCTGACATCGATAATCTCCAGAGTTTTGAATGATGTTTTATGTTCCATGTTTTAAAGCACATGTGTGTTCTTAAAAAGACACTTTGCATGCTTTAAGGCACAAGTGTGTTCACAAAAAGACAATTTGTGCACAGTGTGGCTGACAAACGGTGAGAGTGATGCCAATCTGTCTGAGATTGTTTTTGCACAGAGATACTTAAACATAATTCCACCCGTCTGTGGCCTTTCTAGAATGTTCTCTCCTTTTCAATGTTTTTTCTTGGTACCGTTCACCATTTAATACTCATCAGTCTCAAGGTTCAGTGGAACTTGCAATGGGTCTCTAAAGTCTACAATTAGCAAGATAATCGCACAGTGGCAAGAAATTAACATGGGTTGATGCACTTCCCTTGGCTTTAATGCATATTTTATAAAAAACTAATCGACTAACACATTTTACTCTTCAGATGCTCTGCGGTCGTCCAATGCCTTTGCCCCATCTTCGTGGCCCTATTGAAGGCGTGGCCTTGCCTCAGTTGCAAAGAGAACTTGGGGATTACTTGAGGGTTTTAAATCAAATCAAACTTTATTTATAAAGTGCTTTTCAAACCACAACAAAGGTTCTCAAAGTGCTTTACAGATCCCCCCCCCCCCCCCTTTCCCAAAACCCAAAAGTAAAAAACATCACCACAACTATAACCCCCCATCTCCCATGCACGCACACACATAAGAACAACAATAGACAAAACCAAAATGGGCTGAATACAGATGAGCCAGGAAACGTCATCATGGGAGCCATCTACATCGGCAGCAGCAAGTCAACAGCAGCAGCCAAGGCACTGACCCAGGTAGCCCAGAGGAGGGAGGGCTGGTACCCCCATCTCCACCCAAGCACCACCTGGAGAGCACCAAGGCAGCCACAGCCGACCACCGCCCCCGAGGCAGAGGGCTCGCATGGAGGAAACACTGGAAGGAAGACTAAAATAAGTTAAAATATTAAAATTAAAACAATTATAATTATATGATCAAATAAAAATACAAAGCAGATAAACAATATTTGATAAATAGCCAGCTAAAAGCTAAAAAGAAATTCAATCAAAACATGCAGAGTAATTAAACAGATTTAATAAATAATAATCAGTTAAAAGCTATATTAAAAAGGTGTGTCTTGAGCCTGCTCTTAAAAACATGAACTCAAATCCACAGACTTATCTTCCAACAGGTGAAGGCAGCAAACAGCAAAGGAGAACAACGAATCCCACTGGATGCCAGGCAGACACAAGTGGGAGACCATGTGTTTATCAGAGTGTTCAGACAACAGTGGAACGAACCTCACAGGGAAGGTCCTTTTAAAGTCATTCTAACTTTTCTTCCAGCTTCAGATCCTTTTTCTACACTTTCAGATTCCTGTTTTTCAGTTTCAAACTTTTGGCCCTGATGTGGCATGGTAGGCGGGGCTACACAGAGAGGGGAGTGGAATCATGAGTGGCAGCAGAAGCAGGAGGCTGAAGACGTTCCCTCTATCATGTTGCCTTCAGGAAACGTGGGAATGAACAAAATCTATCAAACACCTCCTGCACTGTATTATTACATGATTGGTAGAGAATGCATCAAGTGCAACGACTAAAGCTCAGTTATTAAAGCTGTTTCAGTCAGTACTGTGTACAAATTATGCTGTAAGAGTGATCAATTATGAGCAGTTTTCCCAACCACTACATCAGAAGTGGACATTTCCCATGTCCCCAAAGTAACATGCATTACACCGGGCGGGTTGTACCTCACTGAAAGATGGGGTGCAATGATGTATTGTGTGAAAATCTGTTCCCCTAAAATATTCTGTTCCCCCGTTTGTCGGGGTTATTCTCTGTTATTAACAGTTAACAGGTTATTAGCAGTTATTCTCTGTCAAGATATTTTGGACAACATATGTATAAATATACGCGGGCTTATACTAATATAGCTATGCATACAAAAAATGTCTAGTCTGTCTTTATTGATTTTTTTTTGAAAACACCCGTAAATGTGGTTGTTCTCTATCCGGTTGGTGCTAGTTATTTGTGTAGGTTGACTGCGGACTTGATCCAGCATCCGGCAAAAATAGAATCGATCCTATTTTTATCGGATGGCGAAACGGCGGCCAGCGCCCTGTGCCGCTTGGCAGCGGCAGTGGAAATGCTCTCATTAACTACAATGGGAGCGTTTTTGCTGCGGAGTGCGTGCCGGAGCTGAGCGTATGCAGTGGAAATTGGGGGTTAGTGGTTGGGAAAACTGCTCGTAATTGATCGCCATTAAGTCCAATCTGCCAGAATCATGCATTATCCTGGCTAATGTATAACCAACAAGCTACAGATGATAAATGGATGAGAAATATCAAAAGGCTTATTTAGACCCAGGAAAGATGAGGAATGTGGGTGGTTGCTTTCATTGCCTTATGTGAATTTAATTGACCCAGAAGAGCCAGATAAAAAACGTCCAGCAAAAGTCCTTGAGACACTAGAAGTGGGAACCAGTAAAGCCAAAAAATGCTTCTGCTCTAATGGAACTTATGACAGCCAAGGTACCTTTGTAGGAATATCAAAGTGCGATAATTATGTGATGTCACTTGGCAGGGGTCAAGGAAGGGAGTAAACTTTAAGATAATAGTTAAGGACCCAGTTCAAAGTTAAACTCTGATTTTGACTATTCAGCAACAGCCCCTACAAAGAAACGTAACAATTAGAAATTTTTAAGATTTGTGGTGGGTATGTGGAAATAGGGTCTATTTATATTTGCCATCCTGACTGGCTATTGTTTTATGGCCAGCTTAAAATTACTATATGATGTTCTTACTGTCCAGCAGGGGTATCCAGAAGATGATAACCGAACCAGCCCAGATACAGGTAACAGAAAGAAGATGGAAAAAGCACAGTTTAACACTATAAAGGCTCATCATTGGAGAATATCTTTGGGTGAGAAATGGGCCATAGGTTTGTTTCCACATTATGTAGTGACATTCTTGGCTGACCACATTGATAACATTACTTACACTCTACAGGGGTTTGCTAACAAAACCATGAGAAGATTTGAATTGCTGTCTAATACACAGAGAAGTCATAGACTAACTGTATTAAAGCAGGATATGGCCTTAGACTACATTTTGGCTAAACAAGGAGGGTTATGTATGGCTCTGAATCTGACTGAAGATGCATGTTACTCTTTGGTTCCCGACACCTCAGATAACCTGACCAATGTTATTGACGCATTAAGAGTTATTAAGGAGGCTTTTGGTCCATCCAAAGATGCAGGATGGTCAGCTATGGATTGGCTGCGACAGAGATTTTGCTCATTTGGATCCTGGATAATTCAAGCTTTGGGAACTTTGCTCTTAGTAGTATGTGCTATGTTGTGTTTCTGCACAGTAATATTAACCTGTGTAAAAATTATGATCTCAAGAACAGTTGGAACCATGATTGCATTAAAACAAGTGCAACTGTCAGTCTAGGAAAATTAGGTTAAAGATGACAGCAGCATAGATTCAGAAGTAGTGATTTAAAGGAACAAAGGTCACAATTCTCTCTCCATACAAAAGTCTAGTATTAATCAGTAATTAAATTTTAATAAATGTCTTGGTGGGAAAACACTAACTGTGGTAATATAGTAGAATATATACTAACATTTAATCTAGTAGAATCTAGACTGACCTTTAATCTAATACAATGATAAAGCAGTACAAATATGTATTGATACTTTGTTTGGTCTCCACAAAGACTGTACAATGGCGGAGGCATACTGAGACATGCTACATGTAATCAATGGACCATTGGCTGGGGGGTAAAACTATTATGCAGCACAATAACTATTATGGGGTGGAACTTTTATTGAACTATTATGCAGCACAAGAGTATAAAATGAGAAGATCTGAATAATGCATTAGAGAGAGAATGTGTATCTCCTTGTGAATTTGTACCTATCTGGTCTATGCCAGCCCCCCATCTCCTGGAACCCAATAAGGGCCCCCCGCTTGAGCAAGCAGAACAGAACCTAAACAACTATTTTACTAGTTTAGCAGTTTATTGAAGGAATGGAGGAACGGACGGTCTGGGGAGAAGTGTTGTCCGAGATCCCCGACCGAGCAGCTGTGGTAGCTGCTCCTATGCGTATTGAATGGGCGGAGAAGTATTCTGGGAAGATACCGGACCGGTGTAATAACTGATGGAAGTGATTAACAAACCAAAACCTGGTAGCAGGGCTACCAGATTCTGTGATTAAAAAGTGGGTCGAATGGTGAGGCATTAGCGGATAACCAGGACTAAATGTAGCTGGTGATGGGTTTGTAGGGGCTGAGGTTAGAACTGAGGCGGAACAGGTGGATTTGGACCGATGTGCCAAACTGGTCTGTTTTACTTCTACGTAAGGTATAGATGAGGGTGGAGATGTCTGAGAGACAAGGATGAAGGGAAGGGTCATGTCTGGATGAAGAAGGGGCAAATTGGGAACAGCGCAGGAAACCAAAGTAAGCGAGAAGGAACATGGACTGAAGTGTTAGGTCAACAAAGGGGGATAGATAGCCGAAGCAAAGCGTAAGAATGCAGTGGGTGAGGAGGTCGGAGGTGAGTGGTAAGCTATGTGAAGCTGTGGGTGGCTCTAGCTTTTTTAGACCTTTCAGTAACATGGATACGTGGCTATGGTTGAGGGCTGGACAGGGGCTACCTGTTGCCAGCTTGACGAAGAAGCTGATCCCCGAAAGATACAATTTTATGGTAGCTGTGTGGATTTTTTGAACTAAATAGGAGTGAGAGACGAACTGGCAGATTGACAGGGGGATAAGTGAAGGAAAAGAAAGACCATACATTACGTGAAAAGCTTTGAAGGCATTCCAGCCTGACAGGTAAGCTGAGAGGGAATCGAGGGAGAGACTGTCGAGGATGGAGTTCCGAGATACGGTGGTGAGATCATTTACCTGAGGAGTTAATTGAATATCGTGGCTGAAAACGGGGGGACCAGAGTTGGGTTGAGGTCTGCAGCGGGAGCCAAGTATCAGAATTTCTTGATGGGCGTGGCGAAGTGGCAGACTAGTCAGTCGGGCTGCAGGGTCGGGTTGTGGGGGCAGGAGCCCCTAGAGTGAGCCCCTCCACAGAAAGAGCAGGAATGCAGGAACCTGCAGCTGGTGGAGGAGCAGCCCAGCCCGTTAAAGTTATTGCAGACCATCCGCCCTCCCTGGTAGAGCAGGGGACGGCCACGCCTGTCAACGCCCCCGGGGGCCGGGGTGCTGGGGGCCGGGTAGGACGGGGTTTGGGGATGAACGGAGGGGGAGGGGTGGCACCAGACAGGCGGTCAGGAGCCCGGGACCGGAGAGGGGCGATGGAGGTGCAAGCGGTGGCAGGATGGGATGGGGTGCCACAAAGACTGCAGGACAGAGAAGCGCGAGCTGCAAAGACGCAGCAATAAAGCTCTGGGTCGAGCGCACCCCAGTACGTCCCCTGATTGAATTGAGCGAGCCGGCCTGCGGCCTGAGAGGAAAAGAGGGTGTGGTAGGAGTAGACCCCCGTGCCCCCAAACTGGAGAGCCAAGTCCAGTATGATAGACAAGTAACTGTCCAGTTCGGGCCGCTGGTCGGGGAACACGGAGCAGACCGTGTCATGGTAAAGGGAAAAAGGCCAGGGCGAACTCGATGGGAGTGAGGTCTCTAGAGCGGGAGGTGAGGGGGGAGCCTAGCTGCATCAGCCCCAGGCTGGTCTGCAATTCCTGGGGCTGACCTGAGAGACCCAGAGAGGAGTGAAGGAGCAAAGCCAAGTCAACATGGTTACCGAGTAGGATCTGCTGACATAGTGCCGGAGAGACCGGGGAAGGGCAGTTGATGGAGGAGGGAGGCTGGAGAGTGGGGGGTGTCTGTAGACAAAGAATAAGGATTAGACCCGGAAGCAAAAGGGGGGAGGGCCTGGGGAGGAAGGTTGAGGGGGGAAGGGGGGTCAGGCCAGTTGGGGGCTGAGAGAAAGACGGCTGGACCGCTTGAGGAGCGGTCAAAGCGGCGGGTGCGTTGAAGAAAGTCGAGGGGATCGCAAAGGGGGGAGGTGGGGCCAAAAGGAAGGAAGGAAAGAAGGAAGAGAAGACAGAATGGAGGGATGGGCTCTGGCAGAAAGCACCGACTGAGGACAGGGAGGAGAAAAAACTTGCCAAAAGGGAAGTGAAATCAATAAATGAGGGAGTAGGGGCAGGGCAACCTGGCGCCGGGCCTGAGACGGAGAGGAAGGGAACTGCGTCACTGGAAGGCCCGCCGAAGAGGAAGCGGGAACAACGGCGGAACCGGGAAGCTCCAGACGGGAGGAGGATGCGTGGGGCAGAGGCGAAGGAGACGGGAAAAGGAGCTTGAAAAGACAGGCCTTGGAGGCAGAGCGGTTGAAGGGGATACCCCTTTCCCGGAGCGCGCACTGGAGCCGCGCCACTGTCCAGCCAGACATGTCAGGGCAGCCCGGAGCAACTACCGGGGTTACAAGTTACAAACTTGGCAGACCACAAGCCGGGGCTACCCCCCGGAGATGCAAGACCACCACGGAGCAACTCCTCGTCCGACTCGGACGGATCGAGGGAGACAGTCAGGATGTCCATCATACAACGAGCACTGAAAGCAGAGGTAGGCGAACGCGAAAGACACGAACCCAGGCGTGAGGGTCCGTTCATTGTGGCTCAAGCAACACCAACAGCTGTTCAAATTGAGGGCAGCCCAACATGGTACCATCTGAGCCACTGCACAAAAGGCTTTAAAGTGGACTGGGTTTCTATAACAGATCCCACTCAGATTCCCATCCCCACAGTATTATTAACCACACCTGTGTCAACACCGAATAGTGCTCCAGTAACCACTCCAGGAGTACCGACAATAGTGGCCAGTCATAGCCCACCACCGGTTACTACCAACAGACAACCTGTAACACAAGGAACCACACCTAGAACAGGTCCCCTTAAATATGAGTGATGAGGTCAGTTCTGACTATTGTGAGGGTGGACTGGATACAATTAATGGGTCACAATATCAAAATATAAACAATGCCAGTTACAGACCATGTCAAACCACACAATGTAGCTGCCATACAATGTAGATCTACTTTGGGCAAAAGCTAGTCAAAATAGCTGGTATTTATGGGCATGGTACACAACAAAAGAAATGACCTCTAATGAGTGCATCATGTTCCAATTGTAGTTCTAGAAAAATATACTTTTGAAGAGTGTGCCTTAGTACAGAAACAAGCCTGCAAATTAGGAGACTTTAATAATGCAACTGGAGTACCATTATTTTTTAGATTTTCCATGTGTGGAATTAAATGCAGATTACTTTATGGGTCGTGCCCATAATGTAACCAAAAAGTGTCCATGGGTGACTTGGATGTTGCAGAATGCAGGTTGGTCAACATGCCTGGTAGACTGTTGGAAAGATGTTACCTTACGAATTTGATATAAACAACAGAAACCTTCCTCTTAGAAATAACAAGGTAATGATAAGAACAGTGAGTTTCAGTCTCTTTCTTTCATTTTCTGGTGCCTGAGAGTCTCAGGTCTTCAGGAAGTTGAAGTTTGCACACAGTGTATGCTGAATAGAATGTCAGAGTTTATTTTTTAATGTCTTCTTAGTTCTGAGGTCAGAGGTTACTAGCATGTGACCTTCCAGTGGGAAAATCACCTTCAGGGTGTTTTCCTATTACTGTGATGAAAATGGGAGTCAGCTTCTTCTTGTTCTGGCTTGCAGCTTGATTGGCTGCAGAGGCTTTCCCCCATTAAATCTGGAGTCAATGTAAATAGTCACAGTCTTGTCTGTAGTCAGTTTACAGGTTTCAGTCATGACATTCAACATCCTCAACTGTAGGAAGAAGTGTGGCTGGGTGACAACATCCTACTGTGATGGTGGGAAAGTCCAAGAGGACTGGAGTAGGACTGGGAACAGCCTCCACCCTTTTGGATCACAAAGAAGGAGAAGAGTGAGATATCACATGACCAAGGAAGGTGGCCTGCTGTTTAACAAACTGTAGGACAGATTCTGGAGTTAAAGAGAAATCCTTAAGTGAGGCCTTCAAACCAGGATTATAGATAGGAGGACTCCTACAGTAGCCCTGATATAGTGAGAGGTATCGGTACCGTTAGAGTTGTTGCAACAACTAACTGCCTGCAGGTTTTGAACAAAAAATTTCCATCAGTGGGCTTCGCAGGATCCCTGATTTTTTAACAGAAAACAGGAAAGTGCACACAGGTGGATTCGGAAAATGGAATAATAATGCCGGCTTTTAAAAGTAAGTCAAAAACAAGTGCAATCTCCTCAATAGCCTCTGGGTTTAGTGGATCTTGCTTTTTACATGGCATAAAAGAAGATTTTGGTGTTATTTTACTGACTCACAATCTCTAATTAAGCCTACGTCATGTGGATGGGCCCAAAGCTCAGATGGAATCTGTTTCATAGTAAGACCAGGAAGCGGGGCTTCAGCAGCGGTGTCAGAAGGAAACACAAGGGGAACTATCCTTACTTATTTTTCAAATGAACTATTAACATGGGCATATTTCATATGCATCAGATTGGAGGGCCCCACAAATGTTGTTTTACTTTCTAAGTGTGTGATTGACTCTGTAAACAGCCTAAGTGAATCAGTAGCAAGGTGGTATATGGTGCAATGTTTGTGTGTGGTGTCTCACAGGCAAACCGCTGTCCTCATCCGTCCCCAAGATCCAGCCCTCCGATCAGTCAGCCTTAGGTTGTCCATAGAGTGATCCCGACGCTGGTCCTCCAGCCAGAGGGTAGGGACAGGCATCTCTCCAATGTTCAATTTGGCCACAATTACTCTAGGGAGGTTGACTGCGCCCACAACCTCTTTCACGGCAGAGTACATACAAATACAAACAATGTACGAGTACAAACAATGACCCTTGCCTACACACATTTTGGACAACGGGGGAACTGGCAGCACAGCCAGTGATATGGTAAAAGTCACACTGTTTTTAATCATTGACAGACAAGTTCTAAATTCAGGTCTGTTTTATCTTGTTTATACAAAAATAAATTGACACTAAAAGTCCGTGAAGGAGAGCAGAGTTACAAACTTTTACACTCATTTACCATCTTTGGTACAAATATGTCCTGATAAACCACATCCAAAATGTGCTCTTTGGGATTCAATCTTGTTAATGAGGAGGTCACTGGAGTACAATGAACTCATTGCTATCTTCAAGAAACCAAACTAAATGACACGAGCTTGTGACAAGTTACATCTGCAGTTAGTAGCTATCAGAACCTGGATATACTGTTAACATAAATGAATGTATATTGTCAGCAACAATATCCAGGTGGGCTGTGGAATTTAAACAATGCTCAGTTGGTCCTAAGTGGCCCAAAATGGGTCCAAATAACCCATTACATTACACCACCAGAAGGACCCTAAACCATTGAAACACAACAGGATAGATCCATGTTTTCATGTTATTTGATTCACTACCATGTGAATATGCTAGCTCAAATCAAGACTCATTGAACCAGGCAAACTTTTTCCAATCTGTTATTTTCCAGTTTTGGAGATTATATTTCGCATTATCTTGGTTCTAACAAGTCGTTATTTGAGCTGTTATCTTTTTGCCATCTTAAACCAGTCTGTCCATTCTCCTCTGACCTCTGACTTCTGACTTTAACAAGGCATTTTTTGTCCAGACAACTGCTGCTCACTAGATTTCTTTTCCCCCCTCTTCTTTGGACCATTCCCTGTAAACCTGAATGATCATTGTACAGTAAAATCCCATTATATCAGCAGTTTCAGAAATAAACAGGACAGCCCATCTCGCATCCAGAATAACCAACAACCATTAAAAGTTGCTTAAATCTCCCCTCTTAAATTACTTTCCACCTCGAACACGGTAAATCTGATAAACCGATCTAAACACAGATATTATGAATTTGGTGAAAGACAGGCAAACTTTTGGCCTATCAGATGAAAGCAAATGAAGCAGACAGATTAATAGCTGAGATACGCACAGATTCAGGAGAAATTACAAACTCCCAATCGGATATAAATAGAGTATTCAGATAATTTTATACTACATTATACACCTCTGAGGTGGCAGGGGGAACTAAAGAGGTTAATGACTATCTAGGAAAGATAAATACGCCGACCGTAAGTAGGGAACACAAAGAAATGCTGGAGGCTCCATTAACAATCGAGGAGGTGCTTCGCGCAATACGAAACTTACAAAGCTCTAAATCAGGTGGGCCTGATGGATACTCTCCTGAATTTTATAAGACATTTGGTCCAGAAATCGCCTCTCATTTATTGGAGGTATTTAATGAGGCATTACAAGAGGGATCCCTCCCAACCAAATTCTATCAGGCTTCCATATCATTAATTCATAAGCAGGGTACGGATCAGCTAAATCCATGATCTTGTAGACCTATTAGTTTATTGAATGTGGATATCAAAATCCTGGCTAAAATTTTGTCACACCGCCTAGAAAAAGTTATTCCGACAGTTATCCATAAAGATCAGACGAGATTTAATAAAAACCGACTAATGGCCCATAATGTGCGTGGACTTTTCAACATTATTTATACACCTGGTTATCATCCTCAACCAGAGGTCTTGGTGTCTGTGGATGCAGAAAAAGCCTTCGACAGAGTGGAGTGGCTATATCTATTCTCTGCTCTGTCTAAATTTGGCTTTGGCCCCAACTTTATAGCTTGGATCAGGCTTCTGTATGCAGCCCCAATGGCTTCAGTACAAACCAATCACTGTAGATCAGAATATTTCAACATCAATACCAATCATAAAGGGTGAACTAAGTGCTTTTGGCAAAGTGTCAGGATACAAACTGAATCTGTCCAAAAGTATTCTATTTCCAATTGGAGACCTAGCTCGGCGACAGAATTGGACGCAGTTACCTTTTAAAATTGAATCTCAATTTAGATACTTATGGGTCAAAATCACAAGCACATATGCAGGGCTTTTCAAAGAACATTTTGGGAAATTATTAGAGAAAACATCACAAGATTTGCAAAAATGGTCTCATCTTCCCCTATCGCTAGCAGGCCGCATTAACATAATAAAAATAAATATGTTACCAAAATTCATGTTCATGTTTCAATGTATCCCGTTCTTAATCAAAAATAACTATTTCCAGTCCATTGACTCCATTATCACTAACTTGGAACAATAAAACATCAAGGATAAAGAAGGCTTTCTTACAGAGACCAAAAGTGGCTGGAGGGATGGGACTCCCAGACTTCAAACAATACTATTGGGCAGGTAATATAAAATATTTACTATACTGGTTACAACAGGAACTTCCAGCCTGGCTAGAAATGGAAAAAGCAGCATGCTTCCTCTCTTCTCCTCTAGCACTATTACTTTCTCCTTATCCAGGGGTTCATCTGAACTTCCGGGAAAATCCGGTGGTACTGCACTCTTTAAAGATTTGGTTTAGGATCCGGAAAAACTACGGGTGGCATACTAGTTTGCTATTAAGCCCCTTAATAAAAAAATCACAACTTTATTCCTTCCTTTAGAAATAATAAATTTGATGATGAATAATAAATTTTCTTCATTAATAAAATATTTGCATCCTTTGAGCAGCTACAACAGAAATACAACCTACCCAAGACACACTTTTTTAATTATTTAAAAGTGAGGACTTACGTGAAAAAACAAATCCCATCCTTTCCTACTGCCCCCCATCTGATGGCTGTGGAAAATGTTCTCTCAATAGACCCAAACATAAAGGGAGCTATTTCCAAAATATACTGTGGTGGAAATTTGTTATGTAATTAGGAATTAAGTGCATATTCTCTGTTTAGTGAATGTATCTAGGGTAAAATGACAAGGTTCCAATTTAATGTTTATGATATAGATGTGTCAGGTCACCAGAGAGACAGACGCCGGGGCAGTAAGATAACAGTCTGGCCTTCGGATGTGCTGTTTTATGCGTTGCTATCAGACTCGCATGGAGCAGCTGTTCAGAGGCGGGGCGTGAAGGTTGGAGAAGACGTCTACAGAGATAAACAGTGATTGCTGAATACTATTTAAGCGGTTAGTTAGAAAGGTTGGTTAGGATGATGCACGAGTAACCCTGTCCCCTCCATGTTCTGGCCAGACATGTTTGAATTAAATACTTAAATGCCTTCTGGGACTCAAGTCTTCTTTATTATGGAAACCCTGAGATACTTTTTTGCCATAACACTACGTTATGTTAGTTACCCTTTATAAGACAAATACTGATCATTTAAGACTGGCTTGGAGTGAGGACCTAAGAGTAGAGGTAACAGAAAAACAATGGGAGACAGCTTTGCAACAGACCCACAAAATCTCAGTTTGTGCTAGAAATGGACTCCTGCAATTTAAAAAATTACATAGACTACACTGGACTAAACAGAAATTGCACAAAATATATACTGATCTTGACCCATTATGTAATCGATGTGGACAATCCCCCAAAACGCTCAGACATATGTTTTGGAAATGCCCTAAATCATCAAAATATTGGATTAATATAAGTAAAACCCTATCCAAAGCTTTAAATAAACCTATACAGCTGAAACAGTGGACTGCTACTTTCTGTTGCCATGGTGCTGTGAGAAACGGCTACCTCTCCAGTAGCTCTAGTTTTTTAGCTATTTTTATTTCTTTTAGCTTTTTTAACTACGTTATTCCTACTTTTTAAATATTGTGTTTGTTCAACTTTAATTTAATATGCACCCAAAAGGCAGTTTCCTCACTTATTCACCAGAGGAGCTGCTGGCTTTGCGGACAAAAACACAAGCCGGAATACGACACCCTATCCCAGTGGAGTTGAGGAGGAGACCTAAGGGGTGCAAAGCCGGGGCCAAGCTTAAGGGTGAGCGGGTGGAGAAACGGAGGTGCTACAAACCATCGATTCCCTCCGTCATCATGGGAAATGTGAACTCGCTGCCAAACAAGATTGACGAGTTGTCCGCACTGAATAACCAGCGGATCTACCGTGAGAGCAGCTTGTTCATCTTTACAGAGACATGGCTAAACCACCTCGTACCGGATGCTAACGTGGACCTGCTGGGATTCACAGCTGTGAGAGCCGACAGAGACATGAAAGCGAGCGGAAAACGTAAAGGTGTGGGACTCATCATGTATGTGAACAACCGTTGGTGTAACCCAAGACATATCTCCGTAAAGACAGTTCTATGTTGTCAGGACCTCGAACTGACAGCCATTAGTCTCCGGCCATATTATCTTCCGAGGGAGTTCAGTCACGTGGTCACCATCTGTGTTTACATCCCTCCGAGAGCTGATGGAGCCGCTGCCTGTGAGAAAATCCATTCTGTCACAGCTGTCAGGAAACGATCTGTTCCAACCATATCCACCTGCGCCAGATTACAATCATCTCCCTCATTGGTCAGCTCTCCATATTTAAAGAGCCGTCACTCACCTTACCTCCGTTCTGTCATCTGTTCAGCCAGTCCAGAACTCCCTCCTGATCAGAGTCGTCACGTCAAGCCTGCCAGCTCCTGATCGTCTAAGTAGCCTACTGCTTTATCTGCCTCTCTTGTTGGTTTGCCAGCCTGCTCCAGATTCTGCATCTGAGCGCTTGTCTTATAATAAAAACCATAGTACCAATCTCGCTTCGCCTGAAGTTACTTGACAGGATGACAGAACCTTCATCAAAAGCCTCAGCAGACCTGGAGGCACTACGGGCCGAAGTCATCACGCTCCGAGGCACAGTGGAGCGGCTGAACTCCAAGGTGGAATCCCTTACCAAGGCACACGTCCGTCTGGCCGCCCTGGTCCATAACAGCTCAGCTCCACGCTTCTGCATGCCTGAGAAATGGGATGGAGAGAACGGTAAACCTGATGGCCTTCTTGCTGCCCTGGACATGCTTTTCGAATGCCAGCCGGCAACCTATTCTGCAGCCACATCCCGGGTGGCCTTACTAATGTCACTTCTCACCGGAAAAGCACATGAATGGGCAGCCACCTTGTACTACCAACAATCAATTCAATTCAATTCAATTCAGTTTATTTATATAGCGCCAATTCACAACAGATGTCATCTCAAGGCACTTAACAAGAAGTCATTTCAATACATTTATACAAACATTCCAATCAGTTAAAAGTTTCCTATTTAAGGAATCCCAGCAGATTGCATCAGTCATTGGCGTGAGGTTGGGCCCCAAACGCCCGTCTGCAACGATTACTCACGCTTTGTCACAGAGCTCAGAAACACCTTCGTAACCCCAGCAAGCGATGTGGAGACAGAGGTCCCACTCCTTCGGCTAAGACAGCATCATCGCCCTGTCCATAAGTTTGTCGCCGACTTCCGGACTCTAGCGGCACAACTTAACTGGGAAGACTCCACCTTACACACCCTCTTCCTAGCGGGGTTGGATGACTATGTCAGAGATGAGATGGTGGGGAAAGAGTCTCCCCGCACTCTGGACGCTACTGTACAGTTAGCCCTGGATATTGATCGACAAATCTTCAGCCGTGCCTCTCCACCACGCCGCCTCCCTCTGCCACGTCAGCACTTCCTCTCCCGACCAGCCGAGACTCCCTCTGCTGCCCCCTACCGAGACCCCGTTCCCCCGGAGGAGACGCTGCAGTTTGGTCATATATCCCAGGAGGAGAGAGACAATGGCGCCACCGTGAGGGCCTTTGTGCTTACTGTGGGGGGAGAGGACATCGTCGTTTTTCCTGTCCAGTTCGTCCGGGAAACAAACAAGCCAGGTGATTCTGGGGGGAACTTCACCCGGCTCATGTCAAAGCACTTCATTCACACTATCAGTACAACTTAGTTAAATCAAAACATACACCTGCACAGCTCTCATGGATACAGGAGCTGCAGACAATTTCATCTCAGCTGAACTAGTCTCCAGACTCCAAGTCCCACTCAAGGAACGGACCCATCCCATCCTGGTCTCCTCCGTTGACGGCCATCCGCTCCAACCTTCACCCATACGCCATCGCATGGTGGCCATGCAGATGGTCATTGGCGAACATCAGGAAACCATTCACTTCCTGGTGATGGTCTTCCACACCACTTCACTCATCCTGGGTCTTCCGTGGATTATGCGCCACGATCCACACATCTCCTGGTCCAGCCGCCAGATCCTGCAATGGGGCCCTAACTGTCTCACCCATTGTCTTCTTCCAAGCTCAAAGGGCGGGTCCAGCATTCCCTCAACCCATGACAGCAGACCTCCAGTATAGTCCACCTCCATACCGAGACCTGGCAGTAGCATTTCCTAAACAGAGAGCAAATTCACTTCCTCCGCATCACACTTTAGACATGGCTATTAACCTCCTACCTGGCACAGCGCCCCCAGTGGTCGTCTCTATTCTCTATCTGCTACAGAGAAAGGACAGATGGACACTTACATCAAGGAAGCATTACAAGATTACAGAGGCCTAAATCAGATCACAATCAAGAATCGTCAACCTCTTCCCCTCATCAATACCATCCTGGACTCTCTCCCTCGCCACCATCTTCACCCGACTCGACCTAAGGAATGCTTACAACCTTATCCACATCAGGGAGGGGGACGAGTGGAAGACTGCCTTCAGTACTCCCAGTGGCCACTGGGAATACCTGGTGATGCCCTTTGGCCTCTGCAACAGCCCAGCAGTATTCCAACGCTTCCTGAATGATGTGCTGCGGGACATGCTTGGACGTTGGGCATTTGTCTATTTGGACGACATCCTGATTTATTCTTCTTCCAAGACCAACCACGTCCGACATGTCCGAGCTGTTCTCCAGAAGCTGCTGCAACATGGACTGTACTGCAAATTGGAGAAGTGCCAATTTCACCAGACCTCTACTACCTTTCTTGGATACGTAATCTCCAACCAGGGCATCTCCATGGACCCGCAGAAGGTTTCCGCAGTGGCTTGCTGGCCTCAACCCTCATCATTAAAACAGCTTCAGTCCTTCCTTGGCTGCACTAACTTTTATCGTCGCTTCATAAGAGATTTCAGCAAAGTGATGGCTACACTCACTAATCTCATCGTCCTGCCAATCAGCCCCGTCCGTTCTTGCTCCCCCCAGAGGCGGTCAGAGCATTTAAGGAACTCATCCACAGGTTCTCCACGACTCCCATCTTGCTACATCCAGATCCTTCTAAGACTTTCATAGTAGAGGTGGATGCCTCAGAGGTGGGCGTGGGAGCAATCCTCTCTCAGCCTTTTGAGACCTACAATGGCTTTCAGCCTCCCATTTTTGCCCACCGAGAAGCCGATATGGGGGTCCCAGCTGCCCATTCGTCGCAACAGAGGAGCCTGGATCCGAGCCAAGACCACCATCGCAGGGCCAACTCCAGCTACCAACGACACCAGGAGTCTAGACGGCGACCCAACCCATATTACCAACCTGGGGATCTGGTCTGGCTCTCCACACGACAACTTAAGCTAAACACAGATTGTTGTAAACTCCCCTCTGGGGATATATATATCTTACTCCACCCTTTTGTTTGCTGCTGGAAATGTGAATTTCCCTGAGGGAGTCATCCCAAAGGGATGAATGAAGTTAAGTCTGTCTGTCTGCTGTGTTGGGAGTGGTGGATCCTGAGATAACTGTGAGCAGAGCAGCTTGGTCATTAGTCCCGTTTGTGTGCCTTTTAGCCCGCAGACTAATACTAATAAACTGGAAACAGCTCCTTCTTGTGCACAACTAAAAAATGATGTTTTGAAGTACCTTCAGGTAGAAAAAATTAGACTCACATTAAAAGGCCAGGAGCACATGTTCCACCAAGTCTGGCATCATTTTATTGATTTAACTAACACATAATCCCCTCTCCCCGCTTTTTTTGTGTCTAGGTAGGGTACCGTTCTGATTGTGCAAATCTGACTTGTTTTATCTGTATAATCTGTTTACTGAGAAAAAACAATAAATAAAGTTCACAAAAAAAAAATCTCCCCTCTTCTCTATTCTAATCCTTGGTTTTAGCTTCAGGAAGTCCTTTTCACAAAGACTAAATACCAATCCATTGTGTTGCTGCCATGATATTGGCTAATTCCGTGTTTCTGTTGCCTTCCCTTTTAAATGTGGTTGAGCTTCTTAAAACAATGTTGCTACAAAGACTTAATGTGTAAAAGCAGTTTGTTATATTAACTTTATTGATGACTGTTGCAGATGTCAGGGTTCAGAGTGCATCTGTTTGTGCTTGCTGTTGTGTGTCCTAAGAACTTTAAGAAAAAAATGATCCTTTTTGGCACCTTCAGTAAATTACTTAGCCACCCACCCTAGGACCTGCATTAAGAAATATCTGGAGCTGTCAGGAGGTGTGCGGTGGAATGCATGGACCCAATCGCAGAAGCAGGTAAAGTGCAAAAAGGCTGTTAATTAACCTGTTACACCCCTCTGCCTATTTTGAAACCTGTTTCTCAAAAAATTTTCTTACCCATGAAAAATTAGAATATTTCAGCAACCAAAAGGAGTATTTGAACCATTTTGGTGTCATTGTAAAGGTAACATTGAGTAAAATTGATAGATGTATCATTATGCATGTTATCTGTTACTGGTTAGGAGAAACTGAAAAGGGAACACAACAGAGATGTTTTGTTTTGTGCTCCGCCTAAAAAAACAAACAAGTTTTATATTGAAAAACTCTATGGATATTGCTTGAATGGCAGTGGTTACTCAATAAAATGTAAATACAACATGTGGACATTATCTCTACAAAATTTGATACTGATTATGTGAAGCAGGACAAAACTAGAGAGGTTTTAGTACAGGCAAGTCAGGTGAGGTGTTCAGTTTGGCACAAATAGTGCCATTTCTATTTTTGTCATGTAAGAGTTATATTTTTCATTTTAATGTCACATAGTGTTCAGAAGTCCTAAAATAAACACTTTTGGGTGTTTTTGGGAAAAAAATCAGATCATAATGCAATAATGTTTATATGTATATTTTGTATTGTGCGTCGTGCGCCCTCTTGCGTAATGCGCCTGTCTTGCCAGCTGGTAGTTTTATTTTACGCAAAGACCTACCCTCGCAGCGGATTGGTCAATTTGCATGAGCGATACCTCGTTGAATTCTTAGAAGCCAATAGAATAAAGCCAAAACTTGCCAAACAAGATTGACACCACAGTCAGCCAACCAGGGAGCCGAGAACAGAGCCTTGGGGAAATGCCAGGCTTCTCGGCAAAGAGACTAAAAACACTTTCTAGGAACCAAAAATCATAGAAACGCCCGGAAAGTTTTGAATGGTGCATAAGAGATGGAAGTATCAGAAAAAAGCTTTTCTTTTCCAAAGAAATCATCTTTACATGGCAAAACAGCAAAGGTAAGGCAAATTTTACTACTGTGATTCTGAAAAGCGATTTCTTGTTGTGTTATACTCAGGCTTATATCTCCACGGTGCATTGGTGTAGCGTCTTGGCAGATGCATCTTTGGAATTGGCAGATTCTCTGCTTTCATTTGAGGGGTTGCTTGTGTATTTAGCACAAAGGATTGCTGCGGTAGAGCCAGAAATGTGGCGGCTGGGTTGAAAAAACTGTGATGTTACGAGTTTGTTCGCAAATATTTATTTACGTGGCTTCTGAGTTGTGTTTGTGGTTGGTAAACTTGTTTAGATAGCCTTGTAGCGCGTGGTCTTCTGTTTAATTTGATGTGCATTATTACAATTTTTTCTGCCAGGTTGTGTTGTCTCAATCCTGTTAAAAGAAGTAATTTCCTGGGTCCCCCAATTAGTGCTGCTGTTGGAATGATGATGAGGATGGTGGTGATGGCAGCAAGAACGGAGAGACAGGACATTGAGCAGGAGGGAGACAGCAGGGAAACACACCATGGAGAGGTTGGCATCAACATGACGTCAATAACGATCTGGTGCTGAGTGAGGGGAAGTGACGGGGTGATAAACACAGGAGGTAAGGAGGATCAGGTGTGGTTGATTGGAGACACAGGTAAGGACAATGATTAAGAGAGGGAGTGAACCACCAGTGATTTAAAGACCAACTCACCCCCTGACTAGAGTCTTACTCCACCTACATTTCCGGTTTGAAAAATTAGGCAAAAGAGGTGTTGTTTGGCGGACAGAGGGGGAGAGGGCTGGAAAGCGTCAACATTCCCTTGCTTTTCCAACACCAACTCACTATGGAGGTGTGGCCGAGACTGGGCCTTCTTTATACTCCACAGCGGCATGGCTGATGTCAGCCATAGTGGCTGAGCCAGTTGCAATGCCCAATTCAAATTCAAGTGCAGTGTAAAGTTTTAACCTGAAGAGGGCACGACACTGACAGCTTTTTTTGTAGTAAATTAATAGTTTTACAAAAATGTACAAAAAAAAAAACAATGACCAGACATGTAGACAGCACTATTAGACACTAATTTATACAGTTCATCAGCAAAAAAATAATTATTTGGGGGTGAGTTGCACTTTAATTGTTTTTTAAAGAATAGGATTTGTTTAGTCGTATGTTTCCATAATGATGCAAGAGTACTTTCCTGCAGTTACAATGGCCGACAAGGGCGCCGCCATAGATCAAATCCACGTCAGAAGTCCCTAGCGGAAACCGCCGTGAAACAAAAATAAGTCCCAAATCTATGTATTGCTTATTTGGTGTCCATACTGGTCAGTTCTTGTGAGAGAGGGAGAGAACGGTAAGATCTTTAATTATGATCCCACGAGTGTGTTGTTATATCTAGGATGTAATTCGTGCTATTTAAAAAAGCGATGCATCGAAGAACTAGGCTAGAGTAACATGTCTCGTGAAGGTCCGGGCTGCTCTTCCTAGAAAGAATGCTAATGGATTTTGGTACGCTAATGCATTTGGCGAAATGCCATATGACTTTGGCGAAGCTATGTGGACTTTGCCAACAGACCCCCCACCACCACTCGCACGCACACACACACACACACACACACACACACATTTCCATGCATGGACAATCATATATATTGTAAGAGCATATTTTACTCTTACATAATGTTTGTGTAAGTCCTATTGAGTGTGCGCGCACATGCGTGTGTAAGTAACCCCCCCCCCCCCCAACCACAGAAGCGTAATATTTACATTTGTGTTTATAACATTGATATTAAGGTTATATCCATAAAAAGTTAACTTTACAACTTAGTGATTAGTGTAGGCTTCTAACTTCTGAGTTTCAAGTAGCCTATAAACTTGCGGAGTTAATTAACTCGTCAGTTATATCCTACCGTTACGATAAACATGTAGAGCCTAACTTAACAAAACAATCCATAGAATTGTGTGCTTTTATTTTTTTAAATTTTGTTCTGTTTAACTAACTTCCACTCGAGACTTCCGGTATGGATTGGATGTATGGCGACACCCTTGTCGGCCATTGCAACTGCAGTTGGGTCCGTCTCTAATGATGTGCAACAACAATTACTCAGTCTTATTGGTAAAGTTGATGTCATATTTTTCGATTTTACATTGTGCATTTTTGAAAATAAAACAAAACTGAAATGCTTCTACATTGGAAGTATTGAAGGGCACTATTACATTTTTTTGTACTTGGACTTGAACTGGAACTAGTTTATTCTAGATTAGATTTTGGCTCTTTAAATCACAGTTTGTGACCAGTAATAGCTTCATTTTATAAAATTCCAGAAAAAAAGTTAATGAAATGCAGTTCTAGTTTTGAAGCCAGATTTAGAATGATTTAGAAGACAAGAGAAGCAGAGAAATTGCCATTTTTATTTTTGAGTAGCCTATGTGTTTATCTGAAGTCTCTCAGGACACCAAAATTAAGAATAAGTTGATTAAAATCTAATATGGTGTTGTGTCAAAGCAAAACTAAAAGTAATCTTCTAATCATAATTTAATGAAAAAAAGCCTCTCTTTAAGATAATAGAATATGATCTAAATAATAAAAAAAGAAATTAAAGCATTTTAAGGCTCAATTATTTTTTTTCCCTACGTTCTAATATTCTGTCCTACATTTAGAGAAGCCTACTTCCAGATGTACAAGAGAGCATTTACATTTATTATCAGCCTTTCATACTGCAAACTGTCTCTGACCATGTTTGGATAACATCTGATGCTAAAAAGGCTAAACAGATTTTCTTTTGTTTCGCTGCAAACATGTTAATACCCCAAAATGAGTTGAATTGTGAATTTAGTGAAATCCTTACAAGAAAATCAATTACTTTAACTCACACTGAGTTGTGTTCTAAAAAGAACTGCAAAATATAATGGAAACTATAAATCTACCATTTTAAGTAAGATGTGTGCTTTGATTTATTGACAATAGTGAATGTGAGTGGTGTAGTTGTCAAACACATTCTGTTACCAGATGTAGCTGATTGCAGTACTTTCATTTTAATACTCTGGAGAGCCCCTATTGGGACTGACTGCTGTGTCACAAAGAAGTGTTATTTGAGGTCCTTCCTCCCAGCAGCTTTTAGACTTAAAAGGAAGTTTGTTGAGTTATTTTACTATGTTATGATCACAATTTAGCTTGACAAGTTACATTGTAAGTGGGTTACACCAGTCATTCCCAAAGGCGGGGTCCCGACCCACAAGTGGGTCGCTGGAGATTTTATATGGGTCGCCAAGTCGAGCACTATTTTTCAGTGTGCTAAAAGCCTACTCTTGATTAAAATGTAAATGTGTAGTTCACCTATTAGCCGCACGAGGGCGCTTGTCGTTTTCGTTGTCTGTTTGTTCTTTAGTTGCGCTCTGCACTCCATCTGAAGAGTCGGCAACCAGCCATAAAAATGGATGCTTGGCTAATAAAACATAAAAAGCCAGTTAAAGACCAGGCTAACACTGCCAACAGCCAAAATACCGTCCCCGAGGGAAGCCAGCTTAAAAATAAACCTGAACTGACACTTCGACGGCAAATAAAGTCAGGTTTAGCCAAAGAACATATAGCTAATGTTAGCAAAGCTACTTCAGGTGAAAGACGCCATGATGAAGAATGTGAGGAAAGCGGACCCAGTGGATGCTTTCGACCAGACACCGGAGCAGGTAGTACTTCTGAGGATTTGGGAGAACAGCCTCCAAATAAGAAAAGAAAAACAAGACCAAGGCCATATAAAGACTACTTCCTGAAATATGGTTTTGTTAATTATTCCAAAACTAATCAAGAAGCTCGACCCATGTGTGTTATATGCAGCGAAAAACTTGCAAATGAGAGTTTAAAACCAACTAAACTAAAAAGACATCTGGAAACACTTCACTTCGACTTGGCAAAGAAACCTCTGGATTTCTTTCAAAGGAAGGCACAGGAGATTGAATCATCAGCTGAGCTTCTCTGTAGAAATGTGACATTAAATGACAAAGCCCAGCTAGCATCATACATGGTTTCTTACCGTGTGGCCAAAGAGAAGCAGCCCCATACTGCGGCAGAAAAACTAATTCTGCCTGCTGCAATAGACATGGTTAGCACAGTAATTGATGAAAAAACCACACAAAGATTAAAATGCATCCCCCTGAGTAACAACACTGTTTCCCGGAGGATAAATGACATTTCAGACAACCTTGAGGAACAGCTCATAACAAGATTGAAGGCGGCGGGGGAATTTTCAATCCAGCTGGATGAAAGCACCGACGTCTCGGACTGCGCAACCTTGTTGGTGTACGTAAGGTATGCCTGGGAAACAGAATTTGTGGAGAATGTATTATGTTGCTTGAATATTCCTACCGGAACGAAAGGTGAACAGATATTTTCTGTACTGAACAACTTCGTGGTTACAGAGTGCGGGTTGAGCTGGACCAACTGTAAAGGCATAACGAGTGACGGGGCTGCAAATATGACGGGCAGAAACAGCGGCGTTGTGAAAAGAATCAAGGAGGCAGCTGGTAAAGACATCGTGTGGAATCACTGTTTCATTCACCGCCAGGCTTTGGCATGCAAAGGAATACCCCGAGCTTGACAAAACATTGAAAGAAGTAATTCGTGTTGTGAACTTTATTAAAGGCAGCGCACTCAACAGTCGGCTTTTTGATCAGCTGTGCGCTGGCATGGGGGCGGACCACACCCATTTACTGTTTCATACTGAAGTGCGGTGGCTCTCCAAAGCTAGAGTTCTCACAAGAATATATGAACTGAGAAATGAAATGTATGCTTTTCTGCTTGAGAAAAAGTCTTCACTTGCGGAGCTGTTCACTGAAGAATGGCTTTTTACAGTGTCATATCTGGCGGATATATTTTCATCTCTCAATGAGCTATGTTTGAAACTGCAAGGACAGAATGGTGATGTTTTCCAAAACTGGAAACACATTCTCACCTTTCAAAAGTCTCTGAAGCTGTGGCTTGTACGACTCAGAAGTCCAAAACCCAGCCACTACATGTTCCCTACTGTGTTACAGCACATAGAGGAAAATGATCTCACTGACACACAAGTGAAACACCTGACTGGGCTTATAGTGACACACCTAGTTGCACTCATTGATAACTTTGAGCACTATTTCCCTAAGGACAGATATGACATTTTGCATCATAAAAGGTGGATCCAAAATCCCTTTGATTTTGAAAGTCCAGAGTCATTGTTGGAGATTGGACTCACTGCTTCTGAAGAAACCGAGCTGTTACAGCTGAGCAGTGACAAGACACTTAAAAGAAAACATGAATCCATGACATTATCATCATTTTGGGTAAGCATTTCATCTGAATACCCTGTCTTAAGTAAGGCAAGCATACTGTTGCTTATTCCTTTTACAACTACATGCAAATGTGAGGTTGGGTTCTCTGTTCTCACAAAAATAAAGACAAAATACAGGAATAGACTGAATGCTGCACCTGATATGCGTGTTGCACTCTCCTCATGTACACCAAACTGGAATGCAATTCTAAAAAACAAGCAGGCCCATCTCTCCCATTAGCAAGGTAAACTGCCTTGATTTGGTGAAACAATGATAAGGACTGGTGCACTTACACATTACTCTTCTTCTGCCTTAAAAACCCCCCCTGAAGATTCATATTACTATTGTTGTTTGCATACATGTTTTTGTTTTGAAAGGAAAAAATGAGAGCCTGTCATACTGTGCACTTTATAAAATGTATATATTGTGCTGGTGAGGATAAACACAGGGAGATGTCCTATTAACCATTCCTGAATGCATGTATTTTGTCTCAAAGTATCTTACTTGAGTGAATATGGTTACAGTGGGTGCATAAAAAAGTTCTCAAAAAATATGTCATAAGAAAGTAAGAAACATGTTTTTGATTTAACTTAATGTTCATATTATTCTGGTAAATGTGCAAAGCATTGAATGTTATATGAAAGGCATGGATTGATTCTGTCTGGTTTTATTGATAGGAAGAAAAACAAATGATTAACTGCCCTATTTTGCACTTTGTCTCATTAAGTATAAATTGAGTACACTGTAATGATGAGAATATGAAAACAATGAGATGCACTGTCAACTCTTCCTTTCTCATTTAACCTCTGCATTTTACTTATTGTCAACAGCAGGTAAATAAATAAAAAGTGCTTTGTCAAATATCTGTATCTTTTTTAAATAAGTGGAAGCTTAACTGACCTTAAAAATAGTCATGAATATTTTGTTAATGCATAAATTCTCTTCGTGGTATATGAACTATATGGGCCTAATATTTTTGGGTCACGAGGATTAATCGACTTTAGAATGTGGGTCTCCAGAAAAAAAGTTTGGGAAACACTGGGTTACACCATAGAACAAGGATATTCTTTATTGTCTTAAAAACAAAGTGTCAGGCATCACTTAAGTGGAACATTAAACTAAATTAATGGGCTACTTCATTTTTCTTCATTTTTTTAAATTACAGTCACACCAGACTGTAGTTTTTCTGTGATAGATAGGCTACATGTCAGAAATATGTAAGAGCTACTAATTTATGCACACACAATAAAGACTTAAGCATCACATTGAGCTGCTTAGTGTATTTCAAAATGAAAACAAAAATGTTACATTTCATGTTGAATATATAAAAATGGAGTCCAGGGGAGTGTAAA
>OY747715.1:43212738-43470238 GCA_963556495.2 Valencia hispanica
CTGCTCCCCCTCACCCAGTACTTTGAGGAGTGTGACTATTTAAATAATTGGAAGAAGTTGACTCATTTAGGCCATGTACACACGTAGCCGGGGCTTTTTAAAAACGAATATCCTCACCACCTAGTTTAAAAAAAGAAAGCTCTGTCCACACCTAACCGCATAAATGTGTTGTTAAGCACATTGATAGACCTGTAGGGGGCAGTAGTTCCCCCAAATCGTATCCACTAATTGAGCTTGTAAAAACAAGCAAGCAAAAAGCGCTTGGACAAACAATGATGCCAACACACCTCTGAGGGCATAGATGCTGTTTCTGAGTGTAAACACAAGTCACAAGTGATGTCGGAGGATTTTTGTCGCGGAAAGTGACGTTGCGGAGCCGAAAACTCCGGTTATTTCTGTCCACACGGAAACGCTTAAAACGGAGAAAACACAAATCTACACTTTGGCCGGAGTTTTTATAAATAATTGTTTTCTGTGATAAAAACGGGGTTTTCGTGTAAATGAGAGGTCAAACCGCAGAGAAATATCTGCGTCTTTCCTTCGCGTAAACGGGGCCTTGTACTGACATAGTCCTGTGGCTGCAGCCAGGTTTCTGTGAGACAAAGCAAATGAATTTGATTGTCACAAATCAAGTCATTAACTAACAAAGTTTTGAAAGAGAGAGATCTTATGTTCAGTAAATCACATTTGTTTCATTGTTCTGTTCCATAAAAGTCGTACTTTTCTTTGAGATTTTCATGATTTGCTCTTTTTTAGTTTAAGTTTTAAACCATTTGATTTTGGCTGTGAGCAAGAAACTGTCTCAATGGGGTTATGGGTGGGTTAAACTATGACTGCTTCCTGGTCTGGACCCTAGTTTGTCAGTGTTTTGGAGGACTAATAGATGCCTAGTAGATTCTCAGAAAGAGATTCCTAGAAAGAAGAGCTGCTCTAACCAAAGTGGGGTGGATACTATCTCACCAGATCAGACCACGTTTTCCCCAAACTCAGGGGCGTAACAATCATCTCAAAAGTGAAGGGTACACAATTTTCAGAGGTCAACTGAGTGGTTTATCATCTTCTTTCATTCAATCACACTTTTCCTCAGTGACTAAAAAACATTTAAATCACTGTTGCACAATGAGTGTGCTGGCTTAGTTATCAGCAATGTTAATAGTGGTTCAAAGATAGATATTAATTATCATTATTACTATTAATAAAATTAATAGTTACAAGGTGCCACCTGCTCAGCAAAAACAAATCACTTTGCTCAAATGTCAGACTCAATTGACTGTTGGTGTAAATCAGAAAAGATTTAACAACCGGTTGAAGAATGAAGGTTCGAGTTCACGCACTGGCTTCAGCAAATCACAATAAATAACACTAATGGTGACCGAGCACCTTTTCAGGATTCAGTTTTTTTTTTACGTTATCAAACTCACTGACATCAATCGAATAACCAGAACAAACACTATAATCTACTTTCCTAGATTTACTATCTACAATATATCTGGTGTGGAAAGAGATGGCTAAAGGTTCTAAGGATAATAAACAAAAGAGGGCTCAGGATGGCTGATCCTGGTGGGCAACCTATTAAAAATATATAAAAAACACATTTTGGAGTGGGAATGACAGTAATTCTAAAATATCTCTGAAAACCCTGTCCTAATAACTGACTGGTTTCATTCAGCAATGGATCTCTTATCAGCAAGTTCTAATTTCTCCTTTCCTGTGAAGACCCTGCATCATTTTTCCTGTTGCTGGCCTCTGGTTTTATGTCTCCTCCCTGACTCTGGTCTTTGCTATTGTGGGATTAAAGATAAATAAAAATGTAGAAAGCAATTTAAAAAAAATACCCACAACATATTGGGCTTGCGCACTCCGCCATCCTTTGATTTGCAAGCTGTGCGAAGAAAGCAACAACATTGGCGGATCCCGGTATGCTATTTCTGTTGATGCAGCTGCTCAAGTTATTTGGTCTCTGCAAGCTCAATTTACAAGTCACCCAGCATCTAAGCAATCCCCAGCAAAAATGCATGGATTTTTCATGTCAAATAATCTATACACCTTTATATAGGCAAAGCACAACTACAAGAAGTATGTAGGTTAGACCTGGCAGAACTAGTAGCTGGTGGGACAAATTTGAAAATGGCCTCATTGACGAGGAGACATGGAGAGAGAATTTCAGGATGTTGAGAGAGTGCCTGCTGGCTCTTGCAGAGCAACTTCGTCCCCTCATATAGAGGAAAGTGACCAGCATGAGGTCACCGGTGGGACTCCTTAAAAAGGTTGCTTGTACCTTGTGATATCTTAGTGACGAAGGGAGACTACGAAGGCCGCACATGCGTTTGGTTTGTCTCGGGTGACTGTGTCCCTTATTGTGTGGTGGACTTGCCATGCTATTACTGTTCACCTTTGTCTGAAGTATATCAAGATGCTCTTCACCGAACCTGAGGCCGAGATGCTTGTGTTGGAATTATTCTAGGCACATGGTATGCCGCAATGCTTAAGAGCTATAGATGAGACCCATGTGTAAATTAAGCAGCAATCACACAGTTCCATGGACGACCTCAACGAGAAGGGGGAAACATTCCAAGCTGTGTGTGATTATAAATGTAGATTAATGGACGTTGTCATTAAGTGGCCTGGAAGTGTACACAACCAGTAGTCGAGTTGAGGAGGAGCGGGGGGGAGACGCTGCTCCCCTTGGTAAGAAATCCTACATATAACGTCCCTCCAGTAAAAGTCCCATCCTCCATCTCCATCCCTTCCATTTTACAGTAAATATTGTATGGAAATATAAAACATAAATAGACTTAGCCTATATGAAATAATTTCCTCAGAAAATTTTAGGTCTCCGCATGTTGAGCGAAAATTAACAATCTAATAAAATCCGGAGGACAGGGGCACAAAACGCAATGATGCAACATTGTTTTGGTTAATGCCTGAGAGTAGGCCAGGTGAACCCAGTTTTCGTTTCATCCCATTCCGACCTCTGGCATCTACAAAAACTGTTTACTTCATAAAATCTATAAGTTCTCCTTCTGTAATAGCGCAGTTTTTTTTATGATAGACATTATTCGGGACTAGTTTGTTTTCACTGTAGTGAGAAAGGAGTGACATGGCTGCTACGTACCCGTTTTAGACCAAGAAATGGATTTAACATGAAATCCATGTCTTGTTCATGTTTTATGGAAATTAAATGCATGTAATACATTTTACATAGGCCTACATGCTTTTACTCGGTTTTAATCATGACCTTAGCTGTCTCCATAGAGCTGTAATCGGGCCTTAAAAGTTGGGCCCGACCCGGCCCGAGAGAATTCAGCCTGAACCCGAAGAGTATATTTTGATTGACAGCTTATTAAAGCCCGACCCCGATATTATTCAAAAGTCACACATCAGGGTTTCCGCTAGGAAAAAAAAATGGCACCGGACAATGTGACCGGTAGGTTTTCAATTTACTGGACAAATGTTTGGAATTCCCGTCAAACAAGCCTATTATCTGAAGGTGAAAATGATAAATGAGGCCCTGTCTTTAAGAAAAATATCAAGGGATGTCGATTTATAATTTTTTTTCTTTAAGTCTGCAGCTTTATGAAATAAAATGAGTACCGTCGTTTAAAAGATGGAATAAAAACTATAAAGTCTGAAAACAAACTGAAATATCCCTGACCATAGATTATAACATTTTACTTTTTATTGGGTGACCATAGTCTGAAAACCCAAAAAGGGGACCTTGGCAGTGGCTGAGAGAATAGTAAGATCAGCTTTAACCGCTTCTGTTGCGTAAAAGTCTGTCTCGCCTGCGTGCGTTTCTGTGTGGGCTCTTGACCGCTTGCTCTAGATTTCAGGAGATTTTATCTGACTTTTAGGCATCAGGAAGCTGCTATATAAATGCAGGAGACTTCTGCAACTTGAGACTTGGGATGTCTGTGTCATGTTTGCGTGTTATAAGGACCCAAAGGCAGCAAAGAATAAAACTTAAAGGATTTATTTGTAACAAAAACAAGGAGCAAACTTAGATCTAGGATAACCAAAAATGCAGAGAGGAGGAGGAAACAGGAACCGGGCAGGAAACAGGAACCAGACAGGGAAAGAATGACGACGGACCAACGAATAGTGACTGAATGAGAGAAGAATTTATACTAGGGAGGAAATGAGGAAGTGAGAGGAGACCAATGACCAATTAGGGAAATCAGATGCAGGTGAGAGGGAGAGAGCAGGTGGAAACAATCAGCTGGGAAGAGAGGTAAGAAATGTAGAGAGACAGAAAGCTCTAAAGAAACTAGAAACTAAAGATAATATGTCTGGAAGGGAATCTAACTGGAAAACAGAAGGAAGAAAATAGTAAACTATCTAGAGGGAATAACTAAGGAAACAAATGAGGATACAAACAAAAGGTGAAAACATCTAAGAGCAAGAATATACAGAAACAAGGAAGTGCCAGAATAAACTAATAAACACAAGGCATAACATAACATGTTTAAACTAGATAAGGAAAAGAGCTAAGTTAAAGAGTCAAGAGTCCAAAAAACAAAACAGCCGAAGGCTAAAGTCCTGAGAGGCCTGCGACGAAGGGGCAGGAACCTGGGAGGCCTGCGACGAAGGGGCAGGAACCTGGGAGGCCTGCGACGAAGGGGCAGGAACCTGGGAGGCCTGCGACGAAGGGGCAGGAACCTGGGAGGCCTGCGACGAAGGGGCAGGAACCTGGGAGGCCTGCGACGAAGGGGCAGGAACCTGGGAGGCCTGCGACGAAGGGGCAGGAACCTGGGAGGCCTGCGACGAAGGGGCAGGAACCTGGGAGGCCTGCGACGAAGGGGCAGGAACCTGGGAGGCCTGCGACGAAGGGGCAGGAACCTGGGAGGCCTGCGACGAAGGGGCAGGAACCTGGGAGGCCTGCGACGAAGGGGCAGGAACCTGGGAGGCCTGCGACGAAGGGGCAGGAACCTGGGAGGCCTGCGACGAAGGGGCAGGAACCTGGGAGGCCTGCGACGAAGGGGCAGGAACCTGGGAGGCCTGCGACGAAGGGGCAGGAACCTGGGAGGCCTGCGACGAAGGGGCAGGAACCTGGGAGGCCTGCGACGAAGGGGCAGGAACCTGGGAGGCCTGCGACGAAGGGGCAGGAACCTGGGAGGCCTGCCACGAAGGGGCAGGAACCTGGGAGGCCTGCCACGAAGGGGCAGGAACCTGGGAGGCCTGCCACGAAGGGGCAGGAACCTGGGAGGCCTGCCACGAAGGGGCAGGAACCTGGGAGGCCTGCCACGAAGGGGCAGGAACCTGGGAGGCCTGCCACGAAGGGGCAGGAACCTGGGAGGCCTGCCCCGCATCCGGCAGGAACCTTGTGGCGTGGAGGCCGGATGCGGGGCAGGAACCTTGGGAGGCCTGCCACGAAGGGGCAGGAACCTGGGAGGCCTGCCCCGCATCCGGCAGGAACCTTGTGGCGTGGAGGCCGGATGCGGGGCAGGAACCTTGTGGCGTGGAGGCCGGATGCGGGGCAGGAACCTTGTGGCGTGGAGGCCGGATGCGGGGCAGGAACCTTGTGGCGTGGAGGCCGGATGCGGGGCAGGAACCTTGTGGCGTGGAGGCCGGATGCGGGGCAGGAACCTTGTGGCGTGGAGGCCGGATGCGGGGCAGGAACCTTGTGGCGTGGAGGCCGGATGCGGGGCAGGAACCTTGTGGCGTGGAGGCCGGATGCGGGGCAGGAACCTTGTGGCGTGGAGGCCGGATGCGGGGCAGGAACCTTGTGGCGTGGAGGCCGGATGCGGGGCAGGAACCTTGTGGCGTGGAGGCCGGATGCGGGGCAGGAACCTTGTGGCGTGGAGGCCGGATGCGGAGCAGAACCTTGTGGCTTGGGAACCGGCTGCAGAGAACCTTGTGGCTTGGGATACGACGTCGACTAAGGGGACCTTGGTAGGATGCTGGGAACCCGCGAGAGGACGGAGTGGAAGACCCTCGAGAGGATGGAGTGGAGAACTCTCGGGGAGGAGTAGAGGACCCACGACGAGGCGTAGAGGCCCGCCGACGAGGCATGGAGGACCCACGACGTGGCGCTGAAGACCCATGACCCCGAGGTTATGTCCCTCTGGAGACCCTTGGCAGAGTCAGGAGCTAGAGGCGTGTCCTCCGGAACACCCCCTGCGGAGTCAGGAACCAGAGGAGTGTTTTCTGGATCACCCCCTGTGGAGTCAGGAACCAGAGGAGTGTTCTTTTGCACATCCTCAGTGAAGTCTGGAACCAGAGGCGTGTCCTCCGGAACACCCCCTGTGGAAACAGGAATCAGAGGCCTGTCCCTTTGGACACCCTCAATGGAACGAGAAGTCAGGAGCATATCATTCTGGAAACCTCCTGAGAGCTGGGAGACTGCCAAGGCCGATCCGATAACAAAACTGGGGTCGAGGTGGAGGAGGCCTTCCCAGCTGGCCAGTAATCGCTGCCCGCTTATTCCACCTAGCCTCCTCCCAAAATGCAGTCAACCCCAGTTTAGCAAATAATGGCTCATGAGGAGCTGCTGGGTCTACTTGGCTGGTCCGTTCTGTCATGTTTGCGTGTTATAAGGACCCAAAGGCAGCAAATAATAAAACTTAAAGGATTTATTTATAACAAAAACAAGGAGCAAACTTACAGATCTAGGAGAACCAAAAATGCAGAGATGATGAGGAAACAGGAACTGGGCAGGAAACAGGAACCACACAGGGAAAGAATGACGACGGACCAGCGAGTAGTGACTGAATGAGAGAAGAATTTATACTGGGGAGGAAGTGAGAGGAGACCAATGACCAATTAGGGAAATCAGATGCAGGTGAGAGGGAGAGAGCAGGTGGAAACAATCAGCTGGGAAGAGAGGTAGAAATGTAGGGAGACAGAAAACTCTAAAGAAACTAGAAACTAAAGATAATATGTCTGGAAGGGAATCTAACTGGAAAACAGAAGGAAGAAATAAATAGTAAACTATCTAGAGGGAATAAACTAAGGAAACAAATGAGCATACAAACAAAAGGTGAAAACATCCAAGAGAAAGAATATACAGAAACAAGGAAGTGCCAGAATAAACTAATAAAGACAAGGGATAACCTAACATGTTTAAACTAGATAAGAAAAATAACTAAGTTAAACGCAAACAGGAGGGAGAAAACAAGAGAGCAGCTTGGGGTACAGAGGGGAAGGAAATGCAGTGGGAGGAAAACAAACAAAATCCACAGAACCTGACAGTCTGGTAATAGAGCATAAACTTAATACAGCATTTTCTGTCTGAGAGCGCAGTGCAGCAGTCACAGCATGTTTTCTGTTTTGATCTGAGAGAAGGAGTGGTCTGACGCCCTGGTCTTTCACATCATGACGCATGCGGTGTGGATGCATCATCTTGACAGGTAGATCGGAATAATATTAGTGGCCCTGTGCAGCGCTTTATTATAAATATTCTTGGTCTGTAAAACTGAGCAAAAGCTGGACATTTTCGGGAATTTTATTAACACCATTAGTTCGCGCTAATGAGATTATCAGCTGACCGCTAAAACCCGAGCCCGTGGGCAATGATAGAAATTAAGCCCGAACCCGGCCCAACCCGACCCGATGGGTCCCGACAGATTCGGGCAAAGATCTTTAGCTCTATGTCCCCATATCCGCATACGTCATCACGTCGGTTAAACTCTGCCACCGCATTGGTCTAAAACGGGTACGTAGCAGGCGTATCACTCCTTTCTCACTACGGCGAAAACAAACTAGTCCCAAATTAAAACATCGATCATAAAAAAACTGCGGCATTACAGAAGGAGAACTTTTACTTTTGAACTAAGTGCGAACATATTTATTTTATGAAGTAAACGGTTTGTAGATACCAGAGGTCGGAATGATATTCATTTTCTAAAGACATTTTCGGGGTTCGCCTTATGGCCTAGAGAGCGGCAAAAGCTGCATTACAGAAGTCCAAACATGCCCAAACGAGCGGCTGGTCAGCGGGATGTCCGGGATTTTTTTTAAAAGAAAAAAATTACAGGTGAGCTATTGGTCTCAATAATTAACTGCTTGTTATCTAAAGACCACCTGACTCGCCACAGGTGCACGCACAGATCCCAGGATGCTACCTTCCAAACTAGCTAAGATGAACGGGCGACCCCCCACATCTCTCTTGTTAATTAGCTTGCTAAAATACATGACTTTCATTTCAAGACGCGCATGCGGCTTGCTGAATCTGCACTAGATATCGTCTCTTTTTACACAGCCAGCCATAATTGGCCTAGGAAAAATAATGACCGTTTATTAATTTATTTGCTAATATAGATTAGCGCAATCTGTTTCACACAGCCCATTTAATTAAAGGTGGTGCACCTTGTCAGAGCTCATCTGACAGTGCCGACATTTAGCCATAATCAGGACGAATGTGAACAAGAGTAAGAAAAAAAACATGATCACAAAAGTGTTTGGAAACTGCTATGAGCGTGTTGATTAAGTGAGGGTTGTAATGAGTAAAATAGAAATGACTAATTTTATTTGGTCTTTCATGTTAAATTAATCCAATACTTTGTTTAGTATAGGCCTAGTTTGCACGAAAAAACTTCTTCTGCACTGCAATTATTTGCTAAGGCTTCCTTGCAAGGTATCGGCTTTGCTTCACAGGTATATAAAGTCTCCATTTCACCCGATCTTGTTTAATTCTAATGCAGGCTATTCAGTTGTAGTCCCCTAACATTCCGACCAATTCGGCCATACAAAGTACTCTATAAATGGCACCTTTTTAAAAATTTAAATCCAGATTTTTTTAATAGGTGAAAAAAAAGACCATCCCCCCCGAAATGTTTTTACAACTGGACTACTGTACACAACGCACGTATTTTTGCTAATTCTAAAGTGAACACCTACCTGAAGACAGGTAAAATCCCCTCACTGTGGAAACAGAAAGTGGAAGATGAAAGGGCCATTCCCATTTTTCTACTTGGAGACCCTGCCTATCCTCTCCCTCTCCACTTGATTAAGAAATACTCCAATGGTGGATCTACTGTTCATGAACAGTACTTTAGATTCAGTTTATGTAGAGCTCGTATGGTTTGAGTGGGCGTTTGGACGACTTAAGGCCAGGTTTTCATGCTTAAGGCAGCCTATGGATACAAATCTCACTGATTTACCATAATTTATGAATGCTTTGTTTTGCATAACTACTGTGAGGCTATGAAACTACTGTGAGGCCATTATTTCAGTGCAGTGTGACCAAGAAGGTCAGCCCCCAAGTCAAACTAACAACTACCTCACAGACTGCAATGAAGGGGGTGGAAAGCTAGTTCGTAGAGTTGTTACAAAGTTTCTTGATCCATAAGCTGGTAAAAGTTTTTACTCGATGTTTGTATTATATTTGATTATTTGTGAATAAATCAACCACACAAACAGTTATTTGGTCAATTGCCTTTTATTTTTTCCCACACACACACTTTTAAGCCTGGGGCAGAGGTAGTAAAGTGTTGAAAGCATTTGTGCAAAAATGTAAACCTTACTGGAGGCCAATGTTCCCTCTAATTTTTCTTGTGTCTGAGCAAACAAACAAACTCCGTGAGTGGTCCGTGGACCACTGTGAGCAACATCAGACGTGTTCACTGTGTTCATGCCAGTATTACATCCATCCAAATTAAATGGTTTATTACAATAAGTTGCAGCCTGCGACCCAGAAATCGTGGGTTGATTCCAGCTTCCACCTGCTACATGTCGTTGTGTCCTTTGGCAAGACACTTCACCTACCCGCCTACTGGTTTTGGCCAGAGGGGCCGATGGCGCAATATGGCTACCTTGCTTCTGTCAGTCTGCCCCAGGGCAGCTGTGGCTATAATCATAGCTTGCTTCCACCAGTGTTTGAATGTGAGGGTGAATGAATAATGGAGTTGTAAAGCGCATTAAGGGTCTCAAAAAGCGCTATATAAATGCAAGCCATTATTATTATTATATCTTATTATTATATCTTATTATATCTTATTTGCATACCTATCTCTATCTTTAATGTTGACCCTGGAAAAACCTTCATTTGCAGACAGCATAATATAATCTGGAGCCTTTGCTTTTTAAAACATTGCTCGTTTCGGAATTAGTACAACATATGAAAGTGACCTGTGTTGTTCATTTTGTCATAAAAAATCAGATATGGGCAAAAATGTCAGATTTGATGTGCATTTGCCTCCAGTGTGAGTGTCTATCTTTAAAAGAAGATGTTTCACATTTTAAAACAAACTGACACAAAGCATGAATGCCATGACAGCTATATAGTTACCGTGTTGTCAGTGTGTGGATCTCGGCCCCATTGATATGGAAATGACTATGGATAACAGGTACTGGCGAGTGTGTGTTTTTCTAATTGGACCGGTCCAGGAGCACCCGCTGGAACTGTAAATTGGTGCATCTGCTCATTGACTCACATTGTAAAATAGCACAGAATGAATAATTAGTTTATTTATTGTTAATTCAGGTTGGATTCCTTTTTTGTTGTTTGTTTTTTTGTGCGCAGCGCAGAGTTGTGTGCAAAATAGTCAATAAGTCAGTTAAGTCTTGCTCCTCCACGGTCTCGTTCTGCAGCAACATGCGGCGTAATGAGGGTACTGGAGCTGGGTGGCCTCTCTGCGATGGAGTTGATGGCCTAGGTCTGCTATGATGATGAACAGGTATGAAGCCAGGTGGCAGGTGTTACATAGGGATGGGTATATAGTGGGAAGTAGGCATGGGCCGGTATGAGATTCTAACGGTATGATAACCTTGGGCAAAAATATCACGGTTTCACGATATTATAATTGCAGCCCTAAAATGTGTTTTTTGAATGTCTGTATTTTTTTTTCATTAGCATGCTAGTTAGCATATCTGCCTCAGTTAAAAAAAAGTTACTAAGGATAGAGCTGAAGAAAAGGTAGTTACCTTAACTGCCAAGGTAACAAGCTCTTTTCACTAATATCAGGCGCTAATACGCTCGTTCATTTCAAGACAGCATTAACTTTACCTTGAATTTAGCATACATGGGTGGTGCTCCCGAACATGCGCTTCATATTCGATGTATTGCCTCCTCGGGCTGCCACTGTTCTCAAGCATGTTTTGCACGTCGGGCGACCTCCTTCTTCCATGCCGTGAACATCTGGCTTTTTATGGTAGCCGAAGTATTCCCAAACAGCCGCTTAGAGACGGTGGAAAAAGTTCAGTCATCACACAGCCTGCAGCCCTGGCCGTTTGTCACTCACAACAAACGCAGGTGTGCAGGGGGGGCGGGGCGCGCTTTACGCTGCAGCTCCATCTCTCATCGTCTCTCCCTGACGAGACGTCACATAGGCTAACAAAAAACGCTTATACCGCAGGGACGGTATGACGGAAGATTGTAGTGTTTTTGAAACCTTCATTTGAAACCGGTAACCGGCCCATGCCTAGTGAGAAGGTTGTATGAAACCAGCTGGTGGGGTGTGCATATCTGAATATACACTATTGTGTCCATAACGACGCAGACTTGGGTGCTGCTTTTGAGAGATAAGCGTTTTAAACAAAGACAACCCCTCATTGATGGAGCCATTCATGGCCTCCATCTGGCCTGAAAGCGTGTCCAGTTTATCCTGTGTGCACCTGTCTGATGACTCCGCCAACTCCAACATCCTTCTCTTGATTTCGAGGTCCTGCGGATCAGAGTGGACCTTCCTTTTCAGCCTCTCACCCCTGTGGCAGTCAAGCTTTGCTTATACATATTAGGGATGGGCATTCGATTAAACTGTCTTCATCGATCATCGGGAGAATTAACGATTTTCGATTAATCATTGATGTTTTTATTTTAAAATTCAGTGTTCATAGGCTATATTAAAATGCAGTGAGAATATAAAAATAGCGTGTTTCCTCATTGAGATCTTCATTACAAGTGGGACACCTCTTGTGGCAGTTAAACTGAATTAATTCACGGTAGTTGCACAAAGAAAATATGCGCTATAAGCAGTGGAGCTGACAGCTAAAAGACGGTACTCATTAACACAACTGACGCACATATTTTTTTCTTCTCCAAAAAAGTAACAAAAAGAAAAGTCATGTTAAACAATAACTTAATAAAAAAAAAAATATATATATATATATATATATATATATATATATATATATATATATATATATATATATATATATATAATACTTATAGGTCTTATAGTTTTGTGTTACATTTGGCAAAAATAGTCGAGAAAGAGGATGAGAGAGATCAGCGTACCTAACAATACATTTGGATCAATAACAGAGTAAAAAAGACAAAAACAAAAGAAACTGTAACTTATAAACAACTTTAGCACCAGTCTACTGATTTTTGTTGAGAAAGATGAGCATATTAACATGCGCTGGGGTCAGACGCGAAAGCAGCCGGGTGAGCAGACTGACGATTACCAGGCTGCTTTCGCGTCTGACCTGCAGCGCTGAGCTCACCTGCTGTGAGGGGACAGACGTCGCTGTGATACACATACCTCCGTGCTAACTTGGCAAGCCTCTGGAATCTTGTTTAATTCATTTTCCACCAGTTTGTAGGGGTGCAATCCAGGGGTGGCGTAGCCTCCCTCAGAAAGTAATGGGTGAGTACGTTTCTCTGCTCGTTCTTCATCTCAGCTCCTTCATGCTAACACAGACTTAATGCTAGGTTAAGACCAACAGCAGGATGCTCTGCTTCTAACCAGGGTTGGAAGTGCTTTCAAGTACTTATACACAGCTTCGCAGTGTTGGCAGTGAACCGAGACTTTTTTTGTTAGTTTTTTTAGTCAAAGTGGTCCCACGCCACACTTTGCTGCGACTTCTTCATGACAATGTTACTTTTGAAATACACAGAAACTGGCAAGAAACTGAGTCAGCCTGTGGGTTTTATTTTTAGTCATCGCCCTCATGTGGTAAAGTGTTTAATTACTGCCACATAGCAAAGTTAATTGCATTCCTTCAAAACTCACACTACCCAACAGAACATTTAATTTATTGGTAAAAAAAAATGTCATCGATGAAATTCTTAATGTTCAATTAATCGATCGTCGATTAATTATGCCCATCCCTAATACGTATTATACATATTAATACATATCATATGTATATGCATATATAATATCATATATTTTGATACATTTAAAATTATATAGTAGATATATTTTAACATTCTTTCTAAATGTGTAGATCCAGCGTCACCATGATGCTGTGGGCTAATTTTACTTTATGTGGCAGCAAAATGCTGTGGGCTGATTTTACTGCATGTGGACTGTGGAGGCATCATGCTATGGGCTGACTTTCTGTCTGTCTGTGGCCGGTAGGATCTGAAGAAATAACAGTCAATTTTGAATGTGTTACCAAGGAAGAAATTATTTCCTCTTCACATCACAGGTAAAACTATCGACCTTATATTGTTACATTCAGTAATCTGTGTCATCTGGCTAAACAACAGAAAACTGACTCGCCAAAGTTTGAAGCTTGAACATTCGCAGCTTTGAAGCTTGTCCAAAGCGAATTGGACGCACGCAAAATATACCACTTTCACGCGCGTCAAGCCATATATGTAACTTATGGGAGGAGCTAGTGCCAGACGGTGTTTTTGCAAGATGGCAGCTGTTGATCTACTGCTGGAAGAGAGAGTCTCCCGTCTCTATTTACTGTAATGAGCAGAGCAGTGGCGTAGAGGATGTTCTCGCCGCACTTGGGTTCACAAGTTCCTCCAGAAGCGTGAGCAGTTTGGTGAGTTTCACCACTTGCTCCAAGTGCTGCATCTGGATGATGGCCGCTTAAAGCAGACCACCGTCTGTTCCTCGCCCAGTTTGAGGAGCTGTTGTTCCTCATCGGTCCAAGCATCGCCCGCCAAGACACCAACTACAGGCGCTCAATCCCACCTGCTGAGCGCCTGTCCATCTGCCTGCGGTTAGTAAAAGTGTATAATACGTGTATAATACGGTAGTCCTTTATCGATACGTGTGCTAATATATGCTATGCTATCAGTGTATGCTGTTGGTGTTTACTGATAGCAAACTGTGGTATGGAGACCAGTGTTTAAAATATTTCTATTGATAAAGTCCTGATTTAGTTTAATTTAGACCTTGTTTAATTCTGGTATAGAACTAGTCTAATATTTGTATATAATCCCTGCAGCTGTCAGACTCTATAATTGGCACACTGTAGTTGTAAAGGTTGCTAGCAATTAAATAAAGATATATCTTATTACATTCAACTGTCTTAAAGCTACATTGTGTAAGAACTTCTCCCATCTAGCGGTGAAACAACCAACTAAATATTACGTAATAGCCCCACCTCCCATCCCCCCATTCCGAGCGCGTTTTAATTCCTACGGTGGCCATTTCATGCCAAGGATAACATGGCTTCCAGTACTACGACTTCGTCCAGTGTTCCTTCCAGTGATGAGGTTACTTTAGAAAACTACATTGCATTCGTCACGGCGCAAGTGTATCCAAAGCACAAAAGGTGGAGCTAGAATTTCCAGGAATGTCCCTCGTTGGCGAATGTATTTCAAAGATTGAGACTCAACATGGATTCAGCCATTCGCGCTACTCGCGCGTATGTATTCCGAATAGCAGATTCTACACTTACGAGAATACTTTCATTAGTAGGTGGAACTAATTACACATGAATGTGCACATATTTTAGAAAGAACAAAGGGGTTTTTGCTAGGAATTAACTCAAGAAAATACACAATGTAGCTTTAAGACAAAACAGAACATACTGTTTTGTATAATATTAACTATATATTATATGATTATTCATATAATTATAAAATATTGTATATAATATTTATGTATTGTGTAATTTCGCTCTGAGATCAAGAAAGATTTTTGAATTTGAATAATGTATTTTGTAACTACAGTTTAAAATAATGTTCTCCAGGTTCCTTGCCGGAGACTCCTATAGAACCATCGCGTCAGGTTTCCGAGTTGGTGTCTCCTCAGTGTGCCAGATCGTCACCCAGGTAGCGACGGCCATCTGGGACTGTCTAGTGGATGACTGCATGGCTGTACCTTCCACTGAACACTGGCGGTCCATCGCAGAGGGATTCCAGGAGCTGTGGAACTTTCCTCTCTGCTGTGGATGGGAAGCATGTCCAGATCATTTTACCAGTCATTTATTATTTTGTTAATAAATGGAGCTCGCCTCCAACATGAACAAACCTCTCTTTATTCTCTTGTCTTCACAGTGTTATGTTCCTATATAGTAGTATATTTTTGGGTTTGTATTAAACAGTGGCTTGCAAAAGTATTCGGCCCCCTTGAACTTTTCCACATTTTGTCACATTACAGCCACAAACATGAATCAATTTTATTGGAATTCCATGTGAAAGGCCAATACAAAAGTGGTGTACACATGAGAAGTGGAACGAAAATCATACATGTTCCAAACATTTTTTACAAATAAATATCTGAAAAGTGGGGTGTGCGTAATTATTCAGCCCCCTAAGTCAATACTTTGCAGAACCACCTTTTTCTGCAATTACAGCTGCCAGTCTTTTAGGGTATGTCTCTACCAGCTTTGCACATCTAGAGACTGAAATTCTTGCCCATTCTTCTTTACAAAACAGCTCCAGCTCAGTCAGATTAGATGGACAGCGTTTGTGAACAGCAGTTTTCAGATCTTGCCACAGATTCTCAAATGGATTTAGATCTGGACTTTGACTGGGCGATTCTAACACATGGATATGTTTTGTTTTAAACCATTCCATTGTTGCCCTGGCTTTATGTTTAGGGTCATTGTCCTGCTGGTAGGTGAACCTCCGCCCCAGTCTCAAGTCTTTTGCAGACTCCAAGAGGTTTTCTTTTGAGATTGCCCTGTATTTGGCTTAATCCATCTTCCCATCAACTCTGACCAGCTTCCCTGTCCCTGCTGAAGAGAAGCACCCTCAGAGCTGCCACCACCATATTTGACAGTGGGGATGGTGTGTTCAGAGTGATGTGCAGTGTTAGTTTTCCGCCACACATAGCATTTTGCATTTTGGCCAAAAAGTTCCATTTTGGTCTCATCTGACCAGAGCACCTTCTTCCACATGTTTGCTGTGTCCCCCACATGGCTTGTGACAAACTGCAAACGTGACTTCTTATGGTTTTCTTTTAACAATGGCTTTCTTCTTGCCACTCATCCATAAAGGCCAACTTTGTGCAGTGCACGACTAATAGCTGTCCTATGGACAGATTCCCCCACCTGAGATGTAGATCTCAGCTCGTCCAGAGTCACCATGGGCCTCTTGGCTGCAGTTCTGATCAGCGCTCTCCTTGTTCGGCCTGTGGGTTTAGGTGGACAGCCTTGTCTAGGTAGGTTTACAGTTGTGCCATACTCCTTCCATTTCTGAATGATCACTTGAACAGTGCTCCGTGGGATGTTCAAGGCTTGGGAAATCTTTTTGTAGCCTAAGCCTGCTTTAAATTTCTCAATAATTTTATCCCTGACCTGTCTGGTGTGTTCTTTGGACTTCATGGTGTTGTTACTCCCAACATTCTCTTAGACAACCTCTGAGGCCGTCACAGGACAGCTGAATTTGTACTGACATTGGATTACACACAGGTGCACTCTATTTAGTCATTAGCACTCATCAGGCAATGTCTATGGGCAACTGACTGCACTCAGACCAAAGGGGGCTGAATAATTACGCGCACCCCACTTTTGAGTTATTTATTTGTAAAAAATGTTTGGAATTATGTATGATTTTCGTTCCACTTCTCACGTGTACACCACTTTGTATTGGTCTTTCACATGGAATTCCAATAAAATTGATTCATGTTTGTGGCTCTAATGTGACAAAATGTGGAAATGTTCAAGGGGGCCGAATACTTTTGCAAGCCACTGTATTAATTGAACACTACATAATGTATAAATAAAGTTGTGTGGCAATATTTGCTGTGTAGTAGAACTAACTGACACATTTAGTTATTATCAAAATTTATTTAAACAAATCTCAAACAGAAACAAACAAATATGAAAAATATAACTATTTACAGACAGAGACGGGAATAAAAAGGACCATGCTTAGAAGGTGGAAGAGCCTCAGGGTCATTGGAAGGAGAAGAAGGAAAGTTCGTTGTTCCTGCCTTGGAGAGCCTGCTGCCTCGTGTTTTAATCAAAATGACTGATTACTAGGCTCCAATGGTTCCAGATTTAACACAGCTGTTGTGTTTTCAAAAATTTATTTATGAATTTGGAATTTGACAATCTCTCTTGTCTGAGGCGGCATGCTCTCCAGAGCAGGAACAAGGCTGAGGAGGAAGAGCTCAGTTGGAGACTGCCGTGGCCTCTTGAGGCACTCCAGGATGGCCTGCTCCATCTCTGACCGACTGTCCTGGGACCCGTCCCTCGTCCGCCTGGGTGCTCTCCTGCTACTAGATTTTCAACATGGTAAAAAAGGGCTATAATGTGATTGATTGTAGATTATTAGTAAAAGGTAACCATTCACAAAAGGTGAGGTAATGTGAATGTTAAAAGCTATCAGTGGTTGCTGTACATCTGATTTATACATGTCACATTTATGGTTGCTACAATTTCCTTCACACACCTGTGGATGCATCAGCAGCAGCAGGGACTGGGGAGCCAGGAGAAGCAACAGGGGACGGCTCTACTCCTGCAGAATCAGTTGACTCTGTCAAGACAATATTAAATGTTAAGTCAACAGGTTGATAACAATAGTCATAGAGAAATTATACACAGTGGTCCCTCGTTTATTACAGGGGTTACGTTCTAAAATAACTTTAAAACCCCTTGCCACACACTTGATACACTTTTCTCAGACATGCATTAACATTTACTCACAGGTCTCACTAGTTTAAATTCTCTCAAAGTTTAAACCATCGTAGATTTAATTAAAAAAGTATTATGCTGCGGTTTCTTTGTCCGCGAGTTGCTCTGATGCGTCTTTTTCCACTGAAGGTCTCGAAGCAGGTGTCTGTTTCCGAGTGAGGAACATAGTTATGGGTAGTTTTTGGTGTTGTTTTGTTCTACTGGACGAGAAGATTCTCATAACCAGACATGATAAATTTGGCAAGCGCAGTAGACACGACATGGAGGAGATTGACAATTGCCTCTAATCAATCAGGATGCAGAACGGGTGAACCGCGTTATAGCGAGAGACCACTGTATACCTACTATTTATTAGTAAAAAATAACATGTATGCCTATAAGACAACATACATAAATTAACATAACATAACATGAACTTCCATTTCCTCCCCGATCCTGCTGCTGACCCACTCCGCTTCTCCTTCTCCATCTTCTTCTCCTTCATGTAGGTGTCCCTGAGGCTCTTTTTTTTGGCAGAAGTCCTCTGAATAAACACATTATCTTGTTAGCGGAAAAGTATTTGTACATCAGCTGGAAAATAATTGTAAAATAGCAAGACAGTAGGCGGGCTTGCTAGCATTTGCGCAGGTTCGCAGAGACAGTCAAAACTTTAAAAAGTGAAATGAACTTACCACGTTCCCCTATCTTTTCACTTATATTCCTCCAAGCGAGGTCCTTTTTATTCCTGTCTCTGTAGAGAAAGCAGCTGGTGTCGTATAGCCGTGAATGGTTAGCCACAGCAGTTATCAGTGTTTCCTCCATGTTGAATGAAAAACTTCGTTGGACCCAGTGAACTGGGTAAAAGCATCACACGATTACACACCAGGCTCCTGATTGGTTGACACGGCGCGAATTTGATGCAGAAGTTCAGATTTTTCAACTTCAGCGGCAGACGCAAAAACGTACATCACGTGCGAATGCACTAAATGCAACACATAAAATCATGCGCGTATTTTCTGGCCAGTGTCAAACGCCCCTAAGTCTCCCATCGTTTGCCTCGTAAGTGAGGAACATGTTGGCTAAATTTCCACCAAGGCGTACAATCTAAAAAGATAGAAAAGACCAGGAGAAGTAAAGAAGGATGACCACCCCCCCCCCCCCTGCAAAACATGTAAGGTAGTTTATGGAGGCCAAAGTGAACCAAAGCCCAGAGGAGTGGATCTGCTGTGGGAACTGCAGCATCTGGTTTCATGAGACATGTGGCGAGGAAAATTGCATCTGTGAAGATGGTGGTCTTTTTCAAAATAGAACATATCCTACAGTTTTTATGAAAAAGTTATAATAATTAAATAGGGTAGTTTTTTAATGTCAGTGTTGCTATTCATGGATTATTAGATCAACACTTGAATTTTTTTTTTTTTTCAAAGGGTTCATCTGAAAGTTGATTTTGTTGAATTGTTTTTTATCAGAAATGACTGATTTCCTATGCATTTTAAGTGGATCATTTTAGCTGCACACTACTCATCTAAAAAATGTGAAACAACTGATGTTTCAAAAGTTATGGGAACTGAAAAGTTATAATTCATTGAATTAAGTCAACATATACATGTTGAAAACAAACCATATTAATAACAAAAACACAATTCAGTCTCATTCAGTGCTTCTTTGCAGTTTACCAAGTGATATTGCAAAACTTGGCTAACTTTACCTGATGTCATCCTATATTGCAACATGCAATAAAAAGTGAATGCTCATTCACTACACTCAAGTTGCTGTCTTACATAACAAAGGTACCACAAGATGTGACAGATTTAACAAGGGATACAAGTTAAAATTCATGTCGCACACACTGGCCATGTTTGTAGAGGATGGCGTTGTGTGGTCAGCCGCTTTAAAGAATTCTTTCTTCAAGGACTACCTCGTTAAAAGGAACAAAATGTACAGAAAATGAAAACACTTGGAGCATGCTTCGTCGACTGCTCACAGAGGATCAAGGAGACAGTGAATCAATTTGAGGGGTGGAATCTTCGGTAGACTTGCCCAAAGACGTGGTCGAGTTGGCAGGAGATGCACACTACGAACTTCCCACATCGTCTGTTTCCAGTCCATTTGTGATGGTCTCGGTAGCTGGCGAACCAACCCATATGTCCTGGCACAGTTCAAAGTACAAGAGGACAACCCTGCTGGAGCCACTTCGCCTGCCTGCATCCACCGCTTTCCTATATTTTCCCTGCACAGTTTTTAGCTTCGAGGTAACCTGGGCTTTTGTGATCGCGACGTCGCCGCGAGGAAACTCCACTGCTCTTTTCTGGTGGATATTGCTTTAAAAAAGCTGCATGAATATCTGCATATTTGGTCTGACATGATTCCCAGTCCACATTTTCTAAATATTTGAATGTTGAATTAAGAAGTAATTCAACTTCTTCATCGCTCCAAACCAAAGTTGGACGGGCAGAGGTCGTCATTGTTTTTCTTCTTTTGTGGCAGGTAGAGTGAATGTCCTTTTCTGGTATAGTGAAGAGAAGAAAAACATAGAACACTGCAAACCCGTAACATATCGTTGCAAAGTTACACTGCCTACTAAAGGCCTGGCATACGTACTACATCGTTTACACCAAATCCGCCGTGTCGCGTAAGACGAAATCAGACCTAGCACGCTGTCATGTAAATGCTGTTTCTTTTGAATCCGGGAATGAAAACCAAAACAAATTTTGTAACAATGTCCTTGTGTAAAGCCACCCTTAAAGTGCAACGCCCCCACCAACTGTCAACTTTTTGTGCTGATAAACTTGCCCCTGGCAAGTATTTGACTGTGGTCACTGGTCTCTCTAATGCCATGTTTCTGACGATGGAGCTGCCAATTGCCAGTGTTGGCTTCTCAGCGAGTGTGTCGCCAAATGGGTAAGTTCTGTAAGAAACGTGGATGGGTTGATGGTGACCCGTCGGCTGGGTTCTGGGACTATGCCTGCTATGTACCGTCACCCAGCAGGCCTGAGTTTCCTGCTGTTTGGGTTCTTCTGAAGGACTGCTCGGTGGTTCTGTTTTAGTTGGCTCCCCGCTAGTGAAGTGTCCTCAGCTATCTGATGGTTTTTCAACTATGCTAGCTCAACAAAGAACTAAAACTTGTAAAATGTTTTCAAACTTGTCAATAACTGGCAAAACTGTAAAAAAAGAAAACTTGATCATAGAAATTTTACTTTGAAAGGCAAAAAATATTTTTTTAACTTAATTGCTGTCTTTGCAGGATGAGTAAAATGACTGAATCTTCAAAAATGTTTGGTTGAATGACCAATTTCTTCTATATTTTGCAATAAATAGAGGGTGAGACAACTTCTTAACTAGAACAAATTACCCCACTCTCCCTACTGGGTAACATCTGGTCTAATTTTTTAAATTATTGTCAACGGGCAGAAAAAAAATATAAGGTGATGTACAATTTCTGGTATTTTAACAACTAAAATTAAACATTTTTGACAAATAAATACGATAATTGGAAATAACAAATTCCAGCAGAAGAAAAGCTTTTCCAAATTGAAATTTATCTATATAAAACTTGTGAAGCTAATACTTACAGTAGCTAATATATTTATGTTAGAAAAGGATAAGGACAATATAAAGTTGTAGCCAAAAGTTTTGAGAATGACACAAATATTAGGTTTCATAAAGTTTGCTGCAAAACTACTTTGTTTCAGTTGTTTCTGTGATGTGCTGAATTATAATTACAAGCACTTTATACATTTCAAAGGCTTTTATTGACAATTACATGGCATTTATGCAAAGAGTCAGTATTTGCAGTGTTGGCCCTTCTTTTTCAGGACCTCTGCAATTCGACTGGGCATGCTCTCAATCAACTTCTGGGCCAAATCCTGACTGATACCAACCCATTCTTTCATAATCACTTCTTGGAGTTTGTCAGAATTAGTGGGTTTTTGTTTGTCCACCCGCCTCTTGAGGACTGACCACAAGTTCTCAATGGGATAAAAATCTGGGGAGTTTCCAGGCTATGGACCCAAAATTTCAACGTTTTGGTCCCCGAGCCACTTAGTTATCACTTTTGCCTTATGGCACGGTGCTCCATCGTGCTGGAAAATGCATTGTTCTTCACCAAACTGTTGTTGGATTGTTGGAAGAAGTTGCTGTTGGAGGGTGTTTTGGTACCATTCTTTATTCATGGCTGTGTTTTTGGGCAAAATTCTAAGTGAGCCCACTTCGTTGGATGGATGAGAAGCAACCACACACATGAATGGTCTCAGGATGCTTTACTGTTGGCATAACACAGGACTGATGGTAGCGCTCACCTTTTCTTCTCCGGACAAGCCTTTTTCCAGATGCCCCAAACAATTGGAAAAAGGCTTCATCGGAGTATATGACTTTGCACCAGTCCTCAGCAGTCCATTCACCATACTTTCTGCAGAAGATCAATCTGTCCCTGATGGTTTTTTTGGAGAGAAGTGGCTTCTTTGCTGCCCTTCTTGACACCAGGCCATCTTCCAAAAGTCTTCGCCTCACTGTGCGTGCAGATGCGCTCACACCTGCCTGCTGCCATTCCTGAGCAAGCTCTGCACTGGTGGCACTCCGATCCCGCAGCTGAATCCTCTTTAGGAGACAATCGTGGCCCTTGCTGGACTTTCTTGGACGCCCTGAAGCCTTCTTAACAAGAATTGAACCTCTTTCCTTGAAGTTCTTGATAATCCTATAAATTGTTTATTTAGGTGCAATTTTAGTAGCCACAATATCCTTGCCTGTGAAGCCATTTTTATGCAACGCAATGATGGCTGCACGCGTTTCTTTGCAGGTCACCATGGTTAACAATGGAAGAACAATGATTTCAAGCATCACCCTCCTTTTAACACGTCAAGTCTGCCATTCTAACCCAATCAGCCTGACATAACGATCTCCAGCCTTGTGCTCGTCAACATTCTCACCTGAGTTGACAAGACGATTACTGAAATGATCTAAGCAGGTCCTTTAATGACAGCAATGAAATGCAGTGGAATTTTCATGGCAAAGAAGGACTATGCAATTCATCTGATCACTGTTCATAACATTCTGGAGTATATGCAAATTGCTATTATAAAAACTTAAGCAGCTACTTTTCCAATTTCCAATATTTATGTAATTCTCAAAACTTTTGGTCTCGACTGTATACTGTTTACTGTCTCTTCTGGATCTCCAAATGAATCATCAGGCTCAGCAGATGAACACCAAAGCATGTGTACAAACAAGGTAAGGCAACCTTAATTGTATTCGGGTGTTTAAGGGATAAAATAAAAGGAGCAATAAACCAACGGTAAAAGCCTAAAATACAATAATAGAGACATAAAACATGATACATTAAAACATATGACAATAGAGCTATTATTAATTACTTACTCAAAGGCAGCTCTAAACGGATGGGGTTTTAGCATTGATTTAAAGGTAAATACGTCCTTATCTGGAAGTTTGTTCCAGATAAGGGGAGCATAGAAAATGAAAGCTGCTTCTATATCCCTGGTTCTAATTCTAGGGATGATTAGTAGACTAGAGTTGGAAGACCTGTGTGGTCTGGAGGGTTGGTATAGTATAGTGACAGCAGATCTTTAGCATACTTCGGTGCGAAGCCATTCAATGATTTATAAACTAGTAAACATATTTTGAAGTCTGTTCTCTGAGCTACAGGGAGCCAGTGTAAGGATTTTAGAACTGGGGTAATGTGTTTTACTTTCCTGGTTCTTGTAAGGATGCAAGCTGCAGCGTTCTGGATCCGCTGCAGCTGTCTGATTGACTTTTTAGGCAGACCTGTGAGGACACTGCAGTAATCAATCCGACTAAAGATCCGCATGGATTAATTTTTCGAGGTACCGTTGCGACATTAATCCTTTAATCTTATAAATGTTCTTCCGCTGATAGAAGGCACCTTGTTATTGCCTTTATGTGACCCCAGAGGTTCAGGTCTGAGTACCTAGATTTCGGGTATGAGCTGTAGTCTCTAGCTTTATTAGCTTGAAGCTGTGTGCTGTCTCTTGATCATTCCTCTTTAGATCCAAAAATAAGTACTTGAGTTTTGTTTCTGTTCAGCTGTTCAACACAGACTTTGGAAACTTCACACTGGACTTGAAGCTTTTTGGATTGTGTGCCTCTCCATTCTTCCTACAAACTCTGGGACCTTGGTTTCCAAGTGAGGTGTAAAAGTTCTAGTTTAGTTTTTTTCTAGCCCAGGTTAGGCTTCTGACGTCGTTTGTTGTTCAGGAGTGGTTTGACAAGGGGAATACGACATTTGAAGCCAATGTCTAGGAGCCGTCTGTCTGGTGGCTTCTGATACACTAACTCAAGCCTCAGTCCACATTGAAGGTTCAATTCAACTTTCAATTCAATTTATTTATATAGCGCCGATTCACAACAGATGTTATCTCAAGGCACTTCACAAGAAGTCAATTCAATACATTTATACAAACATTCCAACCAGTTAAAAAGTTTCCTATTTAAGGAATCCCCTCAGATTGGGTCAGTCATTGGCGTGGGATTGGGCCTCGTTGATGCAGACTTGCCAACCACGGCAATCCTTCAGGAATCCCTCATACTGAGCAAGCATGTAGCGACGGTGGAGAGGAAAAACTCCCCTTTAACAGGAAGAAACCTCCAACAGAACCAGGCTCAGTGGGAGCAGCCATCTACCACGACCGTCTGAGACAGAGACACAGAAGGAACAGAAGATATGATATGAGTACTTTCTATGTTACAGAAAGTAAAAATTTGATAACATGACACGGTGGATGTTCAGTTACTGGGAGCATCATCCCAGTCGATGCCCCTCGTCCAACAGGGCATTGCAGCCAAGCAGGATACCAGACCAGGTATATCTTCTATGAAGAAAAAAACACTGAGAGAACACGAAGTTAACAGTCGAAATAACAGAATGTACTGTAATACAACTGAAGAGTAGTAGTAGAAAAGGAAGTAGCAGAGTGAAGAAAATTGGTAAGTCTGTCCTCCAGCAGTCTAAGCCTATAGCAGCATAACTACAGAGATGGCTCAGGATAACCTTAGCCACTTTAACTATAAGCTTTATAAAAAAGTAAAGTTTTAGACTGGCAGAGTGTTTGCCTCACGGACTAAAACTGGGAGCTGGTTCCACAGGAGAGGAGCCTGATAACTAAAACATCTGCCTCCCATTCTACTTTTAGAAATCCTAGGAACTACAAGTAAACCTGCAGTCTGAGAGCGAAGTGCTCTGTTGGGAACATATGAAACAATTAGATCTCTGATGGAGGATGGAGCTTGATTATTAAGGGCTTTGTATGTAAGAAGGAGGATCTTAAAGTGTAACTGAACCCCCTGAAAAGGCATAACCCCGCCCCCAGACAACATTAAAAAAATTCTACAAAGTGGGCGGTGCCAGGAAGAACAGAGGGGTATGGCCAAGTGTTGAGGAAAAGCGGAGGGAGGAACGTGGGGGTGTGTTCAGGAGGACAGTGACAGCTCGCTTAATGTGACACTGAAACATGGACAGTGACCAAAGCGACGTTGGCAGTTTTGCGACTGATCAACATTCATCTGTTTTGAACGTTAGCCTATGTTAGCATTACCACTCAGACACTGGACTCCTCCTGTCTTCCTCTGCCTCAGCAGCACCGAGCTCGGGTGGCGCTGGCTCGGCGCCCTGAACCAGCGGATCTCCTCCGTCGTCACCGGAGATAGAGGAGTAGAGGGAGGCTTTATGGAGCTCAGTGGCCGCGAGCCGTATCAATTAGAGCCGCCCGAGGCTGGCGCTGCTGCTGAGGGAGAGAGAGACAGGATGGGTCCGGTCTATGAGTGGTAATGCTAACATAGGCTAACGTTCAAAACAGTATGTTAGCTATGCTAACTAAGTGCTAATTTGATAATAATTGTAACCTGAAAAACGCAATCCCACTCCAAACTCGCCACGAGGGGGAGGGGGGTGCGGTATGTCTGATAGTTTTATACCCAAACCCACGGGGCATGTCTGTGAGACCAATGGCTGCTGTGACATAGGCAATGCCAGTGACGTAGAGATGTACCGCTCTCCACCAATCACAAAATTCAAATGCAGTAGCCACCGTTCAACCCTAAGAGGGCAGCACTAAGACGTTTTTAGACCAAAAGGTGTAGAATTAAATAAGTTTACACCAAAATGTAAAAAAATCCCCAGAAACTGAAAGACTGCATTGGTAAAGACCCATTTATACAGTTTAGAAGCAAAAAAAAGTTGTTTTGGGGTTTAGTTACTCTTTAAATTCAATTCTGGATTTAACAGGGAGCCAATGAAGGGAAGCTGAAACAGGAGAAATGTGATCTCTCTTTTTAATATTCCCAATTGGGGGACCTAGGTAATTACTTTTAATTAATTACACTTTCCCCCTGTTTAAAAAGGGGGACCAAAGAGTGTGTTCCAACTACAAGGGGATCACACTTCTGAGCCTCCCTGGTAAGGTCTATTCAGGAGTTCTGGAGAGGAGGGTCCGACGGAGAGTCGAACCTCGGATCCAGGAGGAACAATGCGGTTTTTCGTCCTGGCCGTGAAACACTGGACAAGCTCTACACCCTCAGCAGGGTCCTGGAGGGTGCGTTGGAGTTCACCCAACCTGTCTACATGTGTTTTGTGGACTTTGAGAAGGCGTTTGACCGTGTCCCTTGGGGAGTCCTGTGGGGGGTACTCCTGGAGTATGGGGTACCGGGCCCTTTGATACGGGCTGTTAGGTCCCTGTACGACCGGTGTCAGAGTTTGGTTCGCATTGCCGGCAGTAAGTCGGGCTCGTTTCTGGTGAGAGTTGGACTCCGCTAAGGTTGACCTTTGTGACCGATCCTGTTCAGAACTTTTATGGACAGGATTTCTAGGTGCAGGCAAGGTGTTGAGGGGATACGTTTCGGTGGCCTCAGGATCGGGTCTCTGCTTTTTGCAGATGATGTGGTCCTGTTGGCTCTCCAGGGTCTCTCCAAGCTCCTAGCTCGAAAAGGACATGACCAACATTAATTTAGTTTTTCTCTGCAAAAACAAACTCTGTGTAAACAATCTTGGTATCAAAATGAAGCCAATGTTTGTGAGATTTAATCAGAGGTGTAAAAATGACAGCATATGTTACTGTGCCAAAGTAATTGTAGCTGGAACATAGACAAATTACAAGATTCTTTATTCACTCCTATTTTTTTTCTCATGTTACAGTATATATTACTATTAAAAATATGGTCCAGTAGAATATAAACTGCAGATAATGATAAACCAGCATGTGGAGATTACCTGTACCAAGATTCATGCTGATAAAGTATATATATATATATATATATATATATATAATGTATGTATGTATATATGTATGTGTGTATATATATATATATATATATATATATATATATATATATATATATATATGTATGTGTGTATATATATATATATATGTATGTGTGTATATATATATATATATGTATGTGTGTGTATATATATATATGTATGTGTGTGTATATATATATATGTATGTGTGTGTATATATATATATGTATGTGTGTGTATATATATATATGTATGTGTGTGTATATATATATATGTGTGTATATATGTATGTATAAACAAGTGATGTCGGAGCATTTTTGTCGTAGAAAGTGACGTTGCGGAACTGAAAACTCCGGTTATTTCTGTCCACATGCAAACACTTAAAACAGAGAAAACGCAAATCTCCGCTTTGGCCGGAGTTTTTAGAAATAATCGTTTTCTGTTATAAAAACTGGGTTTTTGTGTAAATGAGAGGCCAAACCGCAGGGAAATATCTGTGTTTTTCCTTCGTGTAAAGGAATACAACCCCCCCACTCCCCCACAGACATTCATCAGGATTCTCCGGTACATTTCTTGCTGTGTGAAAGCAGCCAAAAGCCAATGTTCTGGAAAAAAGTGGTGTATTTGAAAACACAACTCCGGATGAAACTGTCCGCAAATATTCCAGAACTTCTGTCTGAAAATGGCTTTAGAGTCATCCAGGTTGTTATGTCTTCCAGACATCCCTGTAAAATTCCTTACTGTTTTTGTGACAGACTGAGCGAGTTTTTGTCTGGTTTACATAACCATCAATAATTATGATCAATAATTTAATATTAATAGAATTATTGATAAGTTTCAAGTTTAATCAATTAATATTTGAGGCACCACTTCTGTATAGAGGACCAGACATCCAGTCTCTTCTTGAAGGTGTAAATTAACACGTTGTGAACAATAATTGTACACATACACCATTTAAATACAGACCAGTTCTCTTTAAGCTAAGGGGAAATATTAAGTTAATAGATCAACCTTACAGCCAAATAACTCAGTCAATAATTCCCATCTATTCTAAAGCATGCAACTAACTACTACAGATCTTGGAAAAAATAATATGTGAAAATTAAACACAATTAACACGAAGTGGATCAGGGACGAACAGACAGCTCCCCCTTTCGCAGGGGAGGGGAGGTGTAGTGTGTTAAAAAAGGGAGGCGGCTCTCACTCCAGGAGGCTCAACTAAGATAGGCTGTGGGACAACGGGTCATAAACTTAGCTCTGGGCCAAGATGGAGAACAGCACATGGTGTGTAAGGAGACAAAGGGCCATTAACTTAGCTCTGGGCCAAGATGGAGCAGAGCACATGTTGTGTGCTGCCCACGTGGAAGGCCGCACCTTTAACTAACAGACAAATTGAACTATGGAGTTAACCTTTCAGCTAACAGACCAGCTATAGCAGGTCGGACCGAACCCGACTCTGCCGACCAGGTGATCAGAAAGCAAGAAAGAGCGAGGGAAAGAAAGAAAGAAAGAAAGAAAGAAAGAAAGAAAGAAAGAAAGAAAGAAAGAAAGGGATCTACTCAGAATAAAAACCAGTTTCAAACACAGCAAATACAGCTCAAACGTATGCGTGCGGCGACCCTAAATGAGCCAACAGGTTCAGTGCCTAAAAACACTTTACACCAACAATTAACGAGATCTAACTCGTTAAAAACTCTATTTTCCCTATTTATCTGCCCAGACACAAGATTAGCATAAATGAACCGGTTCAGTCCTACTTTGCTTTGAGGGAGGTCCAGTCCACAAAGAGGAGACGAAAATGTGTCCGTAGTTGAGCAAGAAAACGAAGAGTTAGAAAACCTGCACAGGATTTTTAGAACCATGTGTCCCAACTACAGGCCGGACGGCTTGGAGGTCAACGTCCTAACGAACTGTCTTGGAACAGTCCTGATATAGCCCAAATTGGATACACAAAGAGGATGGGCACTTCGAAGCGTTGAAATTAGAGATCTCCCCAGTCCAGCGAGTCAGAACAAAAGACAATCTTCACCGGTGAGATGTCCTCTGTGTAGCAGCAGTTTCTGCTGAGAAGTTCTGCTAAGAACAATTTGAAATGGCCTCCACCACCTTCTTATAGCCCTTTGGCCGTGATGTCATCATTGACAAGTGTCCCTTTAGTGTAAAGAAGATTTATCATTTCAAAAATAAACTGGATTCTGTCAGTCAAATAAAATTTAATCCAGCCTAGTGCTGTTCTTTGATCACTGCAACATGTTCTAGCCTTTCTAAGGGAATATTGTGATCGACTGTCAAAAGCAGCACTGAGATCTGACAAGTCCAGAACAGACAGAAGTCCATTATCTAAGCCCATAAAATCTTTTCTTTCTTTCTTTCTTTCTTTCTTTCTTTCTTTCTTTCTTTCTTTCTTTCTTTCTTTCTTTCTTTCTTTCTTTCTTTCTTTCTTTCTTTCTTTCTTTCTTTCTTTCTTTCTTTCTTTCTTTCTTTCTTTCTTTCTTTCTTTCTTTCTTTCTTTCTTTCTTTCTTTCATAGTAGCAGTTTAAAAGTTGAATGGCCTTCAAATCCCTCAAAAAATCAAAATCCCTGCCACTGGAGTGGCCCCCTTCTTTCTCAGGGGAGTGTCAATGTTTTACCCATTCATTGAAATACAGGGTATGAACAGAAGATGGCGCTTCTCTCACAGAATTCTCATTGACAAAAGAGACATTGCAGCTAGTTTTCATTCGGCTACTTAGGGGCCTCACTAATAACGTCATCACGTGGGATTATATTACTACCACATACCTGTAGGCTACCAGTGAAGGACCAGCCAATAACCAACCAAGGGCCCATCATGGAAACAGAGGAACTTTTTTAAACTACTACTTCTTTGTCTCTGTCTGTCTGTCTGTCTGTCTGTCTGTCTGTCTGTCTGTCTGTCTGTCTGTCTGTCTGTATCCAGAGTGCTGCCAGAGTCTGATACACAAGTATGGAGGTGTAGTCACAACTGAACGGTTGCCAGACTCACCTGTCTACCACCCTGCCCCACCTGTTTTTGTGTGGGAAGAAGTTTGAGCAGGGCATGGAAAAACATTTGTTGTCTTGCATGAGCTCAAAGCAGGTAGTTCTGCTGATTTTGGAAACACTTAGTGGATTCCTTCCTTTATACAGAGAATTCTACTCCAACCAGCGAAGGTAGGAGAATGTTGTTTGAACAATTTTGCAAGAAAGTAAGAGGACAAAAATGGACTCTGGAGAATTTAGCAGCAGGCTTGTGTGTATGTTTTTATGTGTTGTGTGTGTATTTTTTGTGTGGCCTACTTAGGGCCTTTTGTGGCATAATTACTTCCCTTCAGAGGTTCGCTAGGGTCCTAATTTGATAGTTTGTTTTTGGGTTTAAGGCAATGGTGTGAATTAACTTTAGAGTGAGGCATAAATGGAGTTAATAAAATTAATGTAAAGTTTGAAATACAGCTCAATAATTGTATATAGTTTGAACATGCTTGTATATTCGTGTCTGTTATAGTTGTTAATATTGCTTATTTACATCCATTACCAGTGTAATAACTTACCTTTTGTATTCCAAAAGGCTTTCATGGGTTCTGGTCCTAATGTTTTGTGAATCCTCATGTGTAGAGCTATGGGTTAGGGTTAAGGTATGAAATAGGGTAAGGTTAAGGATAAAATTTTCCTATTTAAAGATCATGATTGAAAATCCTTTTAAAACAGGTATTTCCTTTTCTGTCTCATTTGCTTACAGATGTTTCGGAAAAAAGCATCTTCATCCTTGAGAGTGACAAAGATAACTGGAAGCTCAACATGTAATATTTTTTCCTCTCTGTAAAATGGGTGTAAAGTGTTCAGCTTTGTCATTAGAAGCAACAAAATCATATCATTATTATCAAATGTTACATTTATCCTTAAATGGATTCAAGACTCTGGTTGTTTAACCCAAGACTTTTCTGACCACTAAGAAAGTTGTGAAATTTAAAATGCATCTGGGTTGGTTTCTTCGACAATGTTGAATTAAAAACTGCATGCTTCTGTCTTGAGGTGGACATTTCCAATTTCCTTGAATGAGCTATCAAAATGGCCGGATGGTGTATGTTGCAGATTTGTAAATGTAATTAGTTTGCTTTTTCATATTCTGACCAGCCTTCGTCACCTCAGGTTTATTCTTCAATTTTGACATATCTAAGCTTTTGTACCTCTTGTTCACAGATGGATTTGATTCCTGTGATCAGCTTTGTGCTGTACTATTACCATTATTTTGCCATTTGAACTCAGCACCAGTCAGTTTAAACTAATCAAAGTCAAAATAAAGGTCAGAAGATAAAAAGAAAAAGACTATGCATCAACTGAGTTACTTAACCTTGTTTTGATGGGGTTATTTGGTGACAAGGAAGGGAGATAAAGGCACAAAAATATGTATATTTGTTTTCCTGATTTTATTTTGAACACACCATTTATGAAAGCATGTTATTTGACAGCTTTAGACATACGGGTTATGTAATATCAACGTCAACAATTTAAAAACAAACAACAAAAACTGAATAATTTTTTCACAGTTTCTTTAAACTTTAATTACTAGCACAATTGCTGTTAAAGATGAAATTAGAGCCCCCATATATTCTTATTTAAAATATTGGAAATTACAGGCCCATTCCATCTATCCATTTTCTGTAACCAGGACCTTCTTGCTGCAAGGCAACAGTGCTACTAACTTTTTGTTGTTTCTAAAAATTAAAAAGATTAAACATTAATATGAACCCTCTAAAGAATAGGGTTAACTCATTGTTTTACATGAGTACTTTGTGAAATTGCATAGAAAAAAATTACTATTTAGTTTTTGTGTTTTACCCAGCTTTTAACAGCAGTTTATAGACTTTTGAGAAGCACTGTATTTGTATTTAAATGAATTTATTTTATATATTTATTTTCTAATTTACTGTATTAACACTGGAAAAATAAAACCGACGAGAAGATCTGTTTAGGCTTCTAAATTATGTTATCTATAGAAGGAGCAGTTTTTGACAAGTAAAAGGAACCAGTAAGAGTGACTATTCTGTTTGTCTAGTCCCTATTTCTGTTTATAAGCCACCGTCTGGCAATTGGATCATAAAAAAAAAATAATTATGACATATGCTATGAGCTTCCTTAATTGAACAACAATTAACAGATTGAGCAACAAAAACAGTATATTAGGGTTGCTACTCTTACAACATAGAATTCGTTGTCATACTCTGGGGTTAACATGAGGATGGATTCAATCACTCTACAGAACAATGGTAAGCAATTCTCGAAACTTTAGTGTGTATGTGAAAAGGTTAGACTAAGTCAGAGTCATACCCCCCCAAATACAAAGAATTAAAATTTTATTTTGGTTTATACAAAGCTGTTCTGAAGAAAGAACTAGCCCAGAGACTGTGAATAAAAGCTTTCTGCTTCTGTTATATTTTATCTCGAGTCATCTTATCTCCCTCAAGTTCACATTGTTCTGTAAGAACTATCTCCACCCTTTCTTTTTAATTATAATTATTTGAACTAATGTTTATGGTGGTAGAATGTTAGTTTGTGTGTGCTGGGTTCTGCTGAAATGGTGACACCTTACTTTGTTTATCTGTGTTCTACTGTTCCATCAAATTAGCAGGTCTTTTGGGGATATGATCGAAAGTTTAACAGATGGTCCCTTTGTTTCTCTGTCCACATAATTCTTTTCTTAAATTTTGATTTTTTGTTTTGTTTTCTTCAAAATGAGGTTAATTAGGTCTATCATGCTGATAAATTGGAATATTTTTGGGAAAAGTTTGATTATTTGAGTAATTCTGTTCAAAAGGTGAATTTACTACATACAAAGTGACCTGTTTCAAATACTTGTTTCAGTAACAAAGGTGTTCAACTTATGGTTCTACTGATGTGTTATAGAAGCCCAGTTTTTTATAGAGCCGTTTAGCTTGCCTGTCTAATCTCTTATCTTCCTCCTGAAGATATTTCATAGACTATCTGAGAAATTTTAATCAGGCCAGTTTGTTGGATAATGGGGTGTAGCAGGTATAAGTACTTTGGGCTGTGTGGCAGGTGCCAACTGAAGCTGGAAAATAAAATCCGGATTTGCATAAAGTTTGTCAGCAGAGGGAAGCATAAAGTTCATTATCATTTTCCAGATGACTTCACTTAAGACTTGAGAGGAGGAGTGGAGAGGCAGATTTCGGTTCACGTCTAGAGTTTACATAGTCAGTGATGGTTTGGGGAGCCATGTCAGGTGCTGAACCGTCAACGTCTTGCCCAGTCTTTGTGTCCTTGAGCAAAACACTTTACCCATCTTGCCTACTGGTGGGGGTCAGAGGGCGATTGTATAGCAGCCTTGCTTCTGTCAGTCTACTCCAGTCTTACCACCATCAGTGTGCGACTGTGTACCTGAATAAATGAATGACTGAATGTCGTTTAAAGTGCTATGGAGTTCTCTGACTTGAAAAGGTGCTATACAAATGCAGCCCATAACTATTTATCATGTTATTCCTGTGCTTGACTGACCAATAAACTACATGACCCAAACCCTGAACATAGAAAAGCTATGAAGCATTGTCAAGAGAAAGATAAGAAAAAACCAGACCCAACAATGCAGATAACGTAAAAGCTGCTATTATAGCAACCTGGGCTTCCATTACATCTCAGCACTACCACAGGCTGATCACCTCTGTGCCTCACACTGATGCAGTAATTCATGTAAAAGGAGCCTCAACCAAGCATTGAGACAAGAAATACCCATACTTCTCAGAAGCCTGACATTTCTGTTTAATATATATTTTTTGTTGATCTTGTTATATTCTCGTTATATACCTTGTTATATATTTGAGATCCAGAATTTTAGGTTGTCATTATCTGTAAGACAGAATAATCAAAATGACAAGAACAAAAAGGCTTGAAATAGTTCACTCTATGTACGAATCATTTAATGTTGAATGTGAGTTTCACTTTCTGAAATCAGTTACAAAAAAGATTGTTTTGAAATGTTTTCATTACAGCCCATAACCTCTTTTCTGCTGTTTAATTTTTTTCCACACTATTTTTCCTTTGAAATACAGACAGAGGGCGTAGTTTGTCTTTCCACGAGGTTCGTTGCCAGCGTGAGATGGAGATGAGGGCCGCAACCGAAGAGCCGTCGAATAGCAGTGTAGCAGGTAGTGGAAGTACAGTCCTTCAGCGTCTCCTGCAAGAGCAGATGAATCGGAACTATGTGCTGCAACAACAGCAACAGTCTGGAGGAGGGGGAAGTGGAGCAGGCGGAGGAGGTGGGAGTTGTGGTGGTTATTCAGTTCATGGACAGGGAAGCCCCTGTGATGATCTTTCAATAAGCCCTCACATTGCAAGACAAGAGCCCCAGGGACAGGAGCTTCAGACGGAGAGTGCCCTTGAGAAGGTTGGTGTCATCAGAGTTGGGGGGCATGGGGGGGGCAGTGGAGGTGGGGGATGTGTGGGCTCCTGTGGAGAAGCAGGTAGTGGTGGGGGTAGTGGAGTTGGTGGGATCACCCAAGGACAGTGCCCTAACCTAGAAGATCTCCCTACATACGAAGAAGCCAAAGTACAGTCACAGTACTTCCGTGGCCATGGTTCTCCTCCTCAGCATCAGCAGTGCAGCCAGGCCCAGCAGCCTTCACTGCCCACCTCGTTAGGTGCAGCCTTCTATGTCACTGGACTAAGCAACACCAAAGTTCGGACTGAAGGTCGCCCAACATTACAGCGTGTCAGTGGTGCAGGGAAGGTGCACCAAGATGATGGACTAAAAGATCTAAAGCAAGGTCATGTCCGGTCTCTCAGTGAGCGACTTATGCAGCTTTCATTGGCCACCAGTGGTGTGAAGGCCCATGCTCCTGTAAGCAGCACTCCCCTCTCCCCACAGCTACCCCCGTCGTGTCAGCCTGGAGACTACTACAAGCCACTGCATCGCGGCCCACCACCAGACTATCCTTTTAAAGGAATATATTCTAGCAGTCATCCGGATTCTGGAGGCCACTTTTATCAGGAGCCAAGAGTAAGGGATCAGTCCAGGGAGGTTCCAACTGTTAGATATAAGCCTCCCCCTGAATATGGCTCTTTCAGGTAATTAACACAAACACATGCACACGCACGCACACACACCAACATACATACCCATACGAGAAAAGAACAGGTTGAAATCTATCCAGAAAATGGGTCAGGTAGGGATTTTCTGGGTGAGCCCTATAGTAAAGGTGGAGGTTTGTAGTGGGAGAGTGCTAAGCATATCTCACTGGTTGAATATTCCCAGAACATTTTGTTTCAGTCATTTCCAAGTTAATAGTTGTTTTAGTATATTTTTGTTTTTAAACAGAACATTTAAAACCAGATCCACCATGCTCAATATGTAACATGTTTTACAGAGTTTGCATTGAAATACATTAATAAAATCTGCCAACCCTGTTTAAAATATTAAAATAAAGAAAAATCAGACTTCACAGGCTTCCTTTAAAAAAAACTGGCGATTTATTTGTATTTGTACAGATTTAAGCCATCACAAGTTCTCAGGACTTTCAATCATTCACCGATTTTAAGTTTGAAAAGTGGACATACTGCTCCAGGTGCTGTATGTATCTGGTTATTTGTCCTAAGAGACAGAACTTTGGGGGTTTATTTATGAAAGATTTGAAAGCAAAAAGGGGGCATATGGTGCAAAATGGAGAGGCTTGCCAAGGGTGACATTCTTATAAGAACTGCTACTGTATGCATTTTCCCAATTAACCAATGCTTTCTTTACAGTTGACAAAAAAAGTATAAAATGTGAAACCAATGATTGATGCATAGATTGATTCGTTTACCATTCCATGTGAGATAAGTCAGTTAATCATGGTTTCTCAATAGTGTTTGAGAAATGACAAGGAGAGATCCTGTTAGGCTGGTTTCACGGTTGTCATCAGCAGCTACTTTAGAGCAGTCTAACGGTGATGAATTCCACACAATTTTATTCTTTGCAGGACAAGTTGACACATGAAATCCTTCTGTTCGAGAGTAAAGGCAGGGATGTTTCCAATGCACAAAGTCACTTCACCTGATGCTATTTTCTCAATAACACCAACTCTGTGAGACTGCAAGATATTGGACTTAGGGCATATATTTGTTTTGATGCATTTCTGTTGGAGTGAATAATGTTCGTTATATAAAATAAAACTATTTTGACATATCACCATTTGCGAGCAGTTACAGTGTTCTGAAAAGGGTTTCCCCTGTTGGAACTTCCTTCTTTGGAATTTCTTTGTCACAATTCAATGTTTCAGGTCAACATTTTTTTTGTATATCCAACAAAGATAACTTGAGTAAATACAGAAAAAAAATCAACTCATTAATTTATTTACTTAGGAAAAAAGTTATACAAACTCACCTATGCAAAATTATATTAACCCACTTGTTTAAATCATGAATTACCCATGATTAACCATGTGTTTGGTTAATCACAGGTAATTCAAACTTATGGAAACAGCACTGCCAAAATAAGCACTGCTGTCTCGACAATACTATTCACATACTATGTTTTTTACTTCTTTTCAGTTAAAGGCTTTGATAAGTTGCTTATTTATTCTCAACTGAAGAAAGAAGTTTGTCAGAACTCAGGTGTCATGATGAGGATTGATGTTGGACTCATACGCAGACAGAGTTTGGAGGCAGGATGAGATGGAAAAAAAACTTTCATGATTAAAAGAAAAACAAAGCAAGGAACAGGTCTGGAGAAAACTAAGGTGCATGGGCGCTGAGGTGTAGATGGGAACCAACAGGGGAAACCAGCAAGGAAAGAGAGGAGACTATATACTGGGGGGTCGACTACTGGAACCAGGAACATGTGACTAGAGAAGAAAAGGAGCAGCGGGGCGCTAACAGGGAAAACATAATTCTAACAAACTGAAAATGAATTAACTACAACTGAAGATTCTAATTAGAAGTAAGAAACTGTTTGAAGGACAAGAATAACTAAAGCTAAGCACAAATAAACAGGAAAGACACAAAAATGGAAACATGCAGGAAAAACCTAAACAGCCCTAGATCCTGATATCAGGATTTTTTTTTATCAGTGAATAGAGGGTGTGAAGGAGTGAAATTTCTTATTATTGATAGTTTATTTTTATTATATTTGTAGCTGATTTACTGAGGTACTGCATATAAAATGATTCATGCTTAACATGTAGTGTATTTACTCTCTATTAGAAATGTCTTCTCATTTACCCGGTGCAGTGTTCCAAGTCTAATAAAGGTGTATAAAGCAGAGGACAGCTGCTAACAAGCTAGGTAAAAATAGTTCGCTTTTAGTGTTGAGTTCTGTAAATTCCAACATTTATTCTCCTTTTTCTCAAATATCTCGCCTGCAAAGCTACTGAATTATGAAACACACAACTTGCGGTGTCGTGCACAACTTTATTTTGAATGTTGCTTTATCATACCATGCACCACTGCAAAGTTTGGACTTATTGTTGTATAATTACATAGTGCATTTTAGAAATCCGTGAATAAAGAGATGGCATCAGTTCCTAAACAATCAGAATATTTTCACGCACATACAGGACTTTGCTCTCTCAGGTTCCTGGTTATTCCTTCAGTGTGTCTCTGGATTTCCCTGGTCATTTTAAGCCCTTTAAACTATATCCATTGTGAACAATGTTCTTTCAGAATGACTGTTTACTCATTTTAGGCAAAGTTTGTACTTTCGTGGTTCCAACCCGAGAGGATTATGTTACCAGCAATTTTAAAAATCAAGGAAATAAGAATTCCTTCATTTGGGAAATTCCTATTTAAAGTGTACCAAACTTGATGTAATAGACTAAGACTAAATCTGACTGTAAAAGTTCATGTCATAATGACCCAGTTGTAATTACGCCTGGGCGAAAGCGCCTATTGTACTACAAAAAGGAATTTTATCCGCTGCACAGGCCTATTGTTTTAAGGATTTATATTTTTACTGGTAAAGCCTATTGTTTTTCTATTTTTCAAGTCTTTATTTTTCCACTGCGAAGGCCTATTGTTTTTTATTTATTTATTTTCTGCTAAATGAATTGCTTCACTTTGTCAGGCAGGTCTCGTGGACAGGTGAAACTCAAAAAATAGAATATCGTGCAAAAGTTAATTTCTTTCAGCAATTCAACCTAAAAGGTGAAACCAATATACGAGATACTCATTACAGGCAATGCAAGATATTTCAAGCCTTTATTTGTTATAATTTTGATGATCATGGCTTACAGTTTATAAAAGCCCCAAATTTAAAATCTCAGGAAATTAGAACATTAAATGAAATCAATAAAGATTTTAAATAGAGAAATGTCCGGCCTCTGAGAAGTAATAATATGCATATATACCCAGTACTTGGTTTGAGCCCCTTTTTTATCAATTACTGCCTCAATGCAGCGTGGATGCTATCAGGTTGTGGCACTGCTGAGGTGTTATGGAAGACCAGGATGCTTCAATAGCGGCCTTCACCCCTTCTGCTTAGTTCAGTCTCATGTCTCTCATCTTTCCCTATATTATTATATATACATAAATTCTCTATGGGATTCAGGTCAGGCAAGTTTGCTGGCTAATCAAGCACAATTATCCCATGGTCATTGAACCAGGTTTTTGTACTTTTGGCAGTGTGGGCAGGTTGCCAAGTCCTGCTGGAAAATGAAGTCAAGTCTCCATAAAGCTCATCTGTGGAAGGAACCATTAGGTGCTCCATAATGTCCTGGTAGATGCATGTGTTGACTCTGGACTTAATAAAGCACAGGGGACCAACACCAGCAGATGACACGGCTCCCCAAATCAACATGGACTGCGGAAACTTCACCCTGGACCTCAACCATCTTGAATTGTGTGCCTCCCCATTCTTCGTCCAGCCTCTGGAACCTTGGTTTCCAAATGAGATGCAAAATTTGCACTTCTTTTTTTCTTTAAGGCTCTTGTTCAGGAACGGCTTGACAAGACGAATAAGACATTTGAGGCCCATATCCAGGATCCGTCTGTGTAATGTGGCTCTTGATGTACTAACTTCAGCCTCTGTCCACTCCTTGTGAAGGTCCCCAACACTTTTAATTGGCCTTTTCCTCACAATCCTCTTCAGGCGGACGAAAATCAACGCTTTAAAATTAAAACCCAGCTGCTTGCACACTTTGTAGTCTGCTTCGGTGCATCACGTCATTACGTCAGCGTGCGGGCGTGGATATTTCTGTTGCTAGTTGTTTACAACATGGCGGATCATGTCGAGTGGCTTGGGTTTATTTAATTAATGAAGCCACACAAGCCAGACAATGTCTTCTTAACACATAAGAAAGTTAAAAGAAAAATATTTAACTGCTTACCTGGCACTCCAATATCCTCCGATATCTTCCTCCAAATAAGATCCGATCTCTTCCTGTCTTTGTAAAAAGACGAAAACGGGTCATACAATTCACGAAAATTACACACAGCGATGATTAGATGATCCTCCATCTTGAATGAATGACTTGCCGATCCACCCATGGAAGGAGTAACTACGTCAGTACAACGAGTTGCTCTGGTTGGTTGACGCCCTGCGCTTGCTGCCCGGAAGTTCAGTTTTCCCAACTTCACGCAGCAGCTGCTCCAACGGTCCGTCAACTCATCCAAGCAGCACCCGCGTGGATGCGCTGATGCCAGCTGTGCCGATGCGCACGACTTGCTGCGGGGCAGCTTGGCGCCCACTTGATGCATAGATACCATAGACTTGCATGTAATCTAGCTGCCCTGCTGCCTGGACGCGCTGACCGGTGTTAACGTGCCATAAGAACTTTTTAACAATATTCAAATTTTCTGAGATTTTGAATTTGGGGTTTTCATTAGCTGTGTTGTGACACAGATAGGTAGGTTTTGGCTATGAATTGCTTAGGGCAATTATTAATAAAATTAATTTTATGCAAAAAATTACCAAGTTTGGGGCACCCCCTTGGTATCCAGCAATAATTAATACCCAAATAGTTCAGTCTCAGGTAATGTTTATGATAAGCCTGATAAGGCAGAGATAATTAAACAATAGATGAAGGAAAAAGTTCTTGTCGTCCTTTGAACAGCAAGTTACTACACGTGTGTGTGGAACAATGACAAACGACTTTCCAAATTACAAAAGTTTTTTAAAGAAAGAATTCAACCTTCACTTAAAATGCTTTAATCAAGAAACTCACTAAGCTAGTAAGACTCAACTAAACTACTAAATAAAGGAAGAATGAAAAATCAAACTACCAAAAGTAAAACCGTAAAATGGACAAATATGCAAAGAAGTAGAAACAATAACCAATAAATTGATCTTGGTGTTAAAGTTTAGTATGACTATGTATGCTTAAAGACGAAGGCTTGTATTGAAGAGTTTTGGAAGTGAAGCGAAGTTATTTTTAATCTAGTTGTGATTAGTTTAAGACTAATTAGTACCTTTTGGTTTGTGTTCAAACCACCAATTCACAATGCAAAGCAGAAGTGAAGACAAAAACACTCTTTGGAGGAAATAATATTTCATTAAAGGGGGGGTGGCACTTTTTTCTCAGGCAGACAGAACAATTGTATGGTACAGTACAGCCATAATATTATCTTAAATCGATCTGTAAGTTCAGTAAATAATATAAACTACCTTTTTGAAATTTGAACTCACAGCATGTCCAAACAAAATGCCTTGAAATTAGCCGCATGTCTCTTTAAAAGCCTCGGACACTCCCCCTTCGGCACGTTGTTTTCAACATCATCACAACATTCTCCACATGGGCATGAAGCATTACCTTACTGCAGCTTCTTCGGTGCGGCGGACTTTTGGAAGAGCGACATATTTTGTGAAAAATGGCCACGCAGGATATGGTACAAGCATATGATTTAGATCCCGCTACTGACCCAGAAAGTGCACTACTGGATGAACCAGAGCGAGTTAAGAGACTCGATCAAGATGTGGGGAGGGAGGGCTTTGGAGAGACGTGGGCGGTAATCAAAATGTCGGGGCGTTACTGGGAGGTGAGGACGTACCTCGGAGAAATCAGGCGTTCGGCGCTCAAAATGGCAAACACAAGAGTTTCCAAAGATTACTCAAAAATACATAAATTAGCTTTAGGCATGTTTTTAAGGGAGGAATGACATAATGTGATGAAAAGCTTAAAAAAGTAGATTTTATTTACCACCCCCTCCCCTTTAAACCATTTGCTGAATTGGAAATCAATAACCTTTTGGAGAATTGATTCTATTGTATGGATCGTCACCGCAGTGATTGACCTAATTTAATATTTCGACATACTGAAGAGACGGTTTCAAAAACAACTTATAGGATTCGTTTTCTGTGTTTAAACTATCTATTTTAAAGCCGTTCTGTATTTTGAATAACGTAGGTAGCCATCTTTGTTTATGAAGCCCTGGCGGTCTGCTAAAAGCAGGCCACACTGATCAGATAAAACCGTGCAGAGCTAATGTAGCTCATAGCCACTCCGTGTTTTAGCTTAAAACCAAAGAATAAGAAAAACTCCGGTCAAACGGAGTAACTCATGTAAGATTTAAAAGACAGTCAGTCGATCATAAACCTTTAGAAACACTGTTCATACCACAGGCCATTGGAGAATTATTTCTTACAAATGCAGCAAAAACACAGTGAAATACACAGTCAAACAAACCTTAATTTATCTTAAGCTAATTTATATTTGCCTAGATACAACCTTACGTGACGTTTCTTAGACATCCAGGGAAGGGTGGCTCCGTTATCTAAAAAGACTGCCATTTAAGCAGAGGAACCAGCTGTTATAACTGGTCAGTTTAGCAGTCACTGCGTGGGGTGCTAAGTGTTGTGTGATCAGCACTCCCACCATTGGGAGGAGCTGTGATCCATGATAATCAAGATTATAACAAATAAAGGCTTGAAATCTAATGCTTTGCATGTAATGAGTCTGTCTCATATATTAGTTTCACCTTTTAAGTTCAATTGCTGAAATAAATGAACTTTTGCATGATATTCTAATTTTTTTAGTTTCACCTGTCATTGATTCCTTGATTTAGAACGAGTTTGGCAGTAATCAGGTCAGGGTGTGGCTAGAGATATTAAACTCAGATGTGATGAGCAACTGTTAGGTTATGTTTTAAAAGGGGGGGAGAGGTAATCGCTTTGTCACACAGAGCCATGAGGGTTTGGATTTTTTTCCTCCCTTAAAGTTAAAAACCTTCATTCAAAAAAATGCTTTCTGTGTTTACTTGTTTTCTTTGATCGATATTTACATTTGTTTGATGAATTGAACATTTAGGTGTGACAAACAAACAAAAAAGAAGAAATCAGGACGGGGCAAACACTTTTTCACAGTACTGTATTTTGGATTTTTAGAGTGTACTTAGTACTTTTACAATCTTTTCCATTATGGCTTCATCTTTGTTTAATATATGGCATAATCTGTGGTTTGTGTTTTTGTACATTTCAGAATAAATTGATATGTTAAGATATGTTAATACCTTAAAATTAACTTTTTTGTCTTGACTCTATTTGTGAACTAAAATTTGCTTTTTGTCAAAAATACAAATAGTTCGTAGTATTCTGTACAAAACTGAAGCAGACAATATTGTGATCAAACAGCTGATCTCTCCCCAGATCCAGTAAGGAAACCTCAGTTCACTACCAGAGAACCCTCAACCAGCACAGTCCCACCTCCTCTGTCACCTCTGTTGGATCTTTGTCTCGTGCCCAGTCCTCTACTCTCCGTAGCATGCTTTCTGCCACCTCTCACTCCTCTAATCCATCAATTCCTCACCAGTCACCTCCAAGCCAAGGAGAGTCTTACATGATTATGGGCCCCCGTGGTTCACAGGGCTCAGGCTCCCACCAAGTGACAGAACATTTCCACCCAGGACCTGTTCATCAGACAACACAGAGGGGTCATACTTTTCTTTCTAACTCTTATGGCTCCACTCCAAGGTTGCATCATCATCAGCAACACAATCAATGTCAACAACAGCAGCAACTCCAGGATCCTCCACAGCCCCAGTTGTCTATGCAAGCGGGACATTTTCCCGAGCAGCAGTCCTTCTTACAGCTACAGGGGGAGCCCTTTGCAGTGATTTCCCATGCCCAGCAGATGGTAGATGTCCTGACGGAAGAGAACAGAATTATGAGACAGGACATGGAGGCTTGTCGTGAGAAGGTGACTCGGTTACACAAGGTAAGATTTTCATTAGGGGTGCACCAATCCCACTTTTTCATTCCCGATACCGATACCTGGGCTTTGTTTATCTGTCGATACCCGATACCGATCCAATACTATTGTTGAATTAATAATAAACTGTATACCCTCCACCTTATACCTTGAATAGACTAAAGGTTCCAGGCTTTACTAACTAAACATAACTAAGACTTATTTTTTCCTTTTTGACCCCGCTCCTTTTGTTTTGCTGAGGTGCAGGAATTTAGCGTGTTCCTTAGCATAGTGTTTCTGGATGACCTTGATTAAAGTGGTAGTGTTGTACTTTGCAGTAATACCACCTCCCCTCGAAACATTTTCTTTGCAGACATTGCAAACAGCCGACAAACTAGTTGGAGTGGCAAGCGTGAAATATCTCCACACAGCCGACCCTCTGGCTCGCTCCATGTTGCTTCTTAGCATGCGACACACGTGAAGCTGACGCATGAAATACGTTCTGCTGCAACGAAAAAAAACCCAAAAACATAAACGTGGATCGGCCAGTGGATCTGTTCATTTTTCTGATCTTCGATCCAGCTATTTTGTCAGTATCGCGGCTGATATCCGATCCTAATATCGGATCGGTGCGCCCCTAATTTTCATCAGAAAATCTAATGCATTTTAGTTGTTTGTTTCCTTGTGCTTTATTGTTTCTGAATCTCCTATGATATCAATGGAAGGTAAAAGTTTAAAGATGATTTATGAATTCTAATTTGTGTTGGTCAAGACTGAATACAATCCCCACAGGGTTTCCTTACCTCAGAATTAGAGTGCTGCAGACACATGGTTTTAAACAGAACCTATAGACAACAGTTGGTGGTGTCAAAATAGATTGAGGTATTTCTGAACTGATTTGCAACTAATTTCACTTGAACAGTTGACAGACCTGATAACTGGTACAAGGGTTGGGGTATACAGCAGTGAAATGAATAAATCACGTTATTCATGCTTTGTTTTTGGGTAGTTGGAAACAGAGATACAGCTAGTGTCAGAGGCCTATGAAAACCTTGCCAAGTCCTCCTCTAAACGGGAAGCCTTGGAGAAAACCATGAGGAACAAGTTGGAGCTACAGGTGCGCCGACTGCATGACTTCAACAGAGACCTGCGAGGTGAGAGCTGGGAAGATGATTAATTAATTACCATGTTTGCGTTTGCAAGCTAGAAAGTCACCCCAATTCTGTATGCATTGAAGTAACTCCATGTAAGAGTTAAAATTAAAAAATCCAATTTCAATCAAAATATTGTCAATCTAATTATCAGACAATAGTTAGCACAATGGAGAAATATATATGTTCCGCATATTGAACATTTGTCAAACAAAACGTGGCTATTTACAGGGAAGCATGCTTTTATTTAATGCTTTTGTTTTAAGTCTGCGTCCTGTAAGTTATTCTTCAGGATGAGTTTTATAATAATCTATTATACCCCCAATCTACAGTCGTGGCCAAAAGTTTTGAGAATTACATAAATATTGAAAATTGGAAAAGTTGCTGCTTAAGTTTTTATAATAGGAATTTGCATATTCTCCAGAATGTTATGAACAGTGATCAGATGAATTGCATAGTCCTTCTTTGCCATGAAAATTCCACTGCATTTCATTGCTGTCATTAAAGGACCAGCTGAGATCATTTCAGTAATCGTCTTGTCAACTCAGGTGAGAATGTTGACGAGCACATGGCTGGAGATCGTTATGTCAGGCTGATTGGGTTAGAATGGCAGACTTGACATGTTAAAAGGAAGGCGATGCTTGAAATCATTGTTCTTCTATTGTTAACCATGGTAACCTGCAAATAAACGTGTGCAGCCATCATTGCGTTGCATAAAAATGGCTTCACAGGCAAGGATATTGTGGCTACTAAAATTGCACCTAAACCAACAATTTATAGGATTATCAAGAACTTCAAGGAAAGAGATTCAATTCTTGTTAAGAAGGCTTCAGGGCGTCCAAGAAAGTCCAGCAAACACCACGATCGTCTCCTAAAGAGGATTCAGCTGCGGGATCGGAGTGCCACCAGTGCAGAGCTTGCTCAGGAATGGCAGCAGGCAGGTGTGAGCGCATCTGCACGCACAGTGAGGCGAAGACTTTTGGAAGATGGCCTGGTGTCAAGAAGGGCAGCAAAGAAGCCACTTCTCTCCAAAAAAAACCATCAGGGACATATTGATCTTATGCAGAAAGTATGGTGAATGGACTGCTGAGGACTGGGGCAAAGTCATTTTCTCAGATGAAGCCTCTTTCCGATTGTTTGGGGCATCTGCAAAAAGGCTTGTCCGGAGAAGAAAAGGTGAGCGCTACCATCCGTCCTGTGTCATGCCAACAGTAAAGCATCCTGAGACCTTTCATGTGTGGGGTTGCTTCTCATCAAAGGAAGTGGGCTCACTTACAATGTTGCCCAAAAACACAGCCATGAATAAAAAAGGGTACCAAAACACCCTCCAACAGCAACTTCTTCCAACAATCCAACAACAGTTTGGTGAAGAACAATGCATTTTCCAGCACGATGGAGCACCGTGCCATAAGGCAAAAGTGATAACTAAAGTGGCTCGGGGACCAAAACGTTGAAATTTTGGGTCCATAGCCTGGAAACTCCCCAGATTTTTATCCCATTGAGAACTTGTGGTCAGTCCTCAAGAGGCGGGTGGACAAACAAAAACCCACTAATTCTGACAAACTCCAAGAAGTGATTATGAAAGAATGGGTTGGTATCAGTCAGGATTTGGCCCAGAAGTTGATTGAGAGCATGCCCAGTCGAATTGCAGAGGTCCTGAAAAAGAAGGGCGAACACTGCAAATACTGACTCTTTGCATAAATGTCATGTAATTGTCAATAAAAGCCTTTGAAATGTATAAGGTGCTTGTAATTATATTTCAGTACATCACAGAAACAACTGAAACAAAGATCTAAAAGTAGTTTTGCAGCAAACTTTGTGAAAACTAATATTTGTGTCATTCTCAATACTTTTGGCCATAATTGTACACCCCATTTTTAGGTCATCCTTGAACTCTAAAATCAAATATTCTGGCTCTTAACAGCAGCCACCCATTTCTCCTGATTAGATCAGTTTCTCCTTTTGCAACATCACAGCGATTGTGTCTGTTTATAAACAATAATTAAATAGTTCAACATTACCTTGAAGTGAGCTCTGTTAATTGTGAAGTCCAGTGCAGTACAGGGGACTTGTTTAGACTCATCAGTGATATAGAAGTTCAGTAAGTTCTCGACAGTTTAGGTTCAGATAGCAGTGCAGGCCCAGATGAGTTGGAGATCAAGTGAAAATGGTTTCACATGTCCTGGCATACCCTTTGTCTGATTTATTTCATTTATCATTGACAACATGCGATACCCCATTATGTAGGAAATGCACCAGAGTTACTCCACTATATAAACATGGTGATCAATATGATATTAATAATTATAGACCAATGTCAATAATTAATAGAATGGTGAAAATATTTAAAAAATAATCTTTAAGCAATTATCAAAATATATTATTGATTCCAATATTCTATCTCCTTTTTAATCCGGGTTCCAAACACATTTTTCTATAACAAGTGCTCTTCTAAAATTTAGCAATTATATAGCATCATCTTTTGATTCTAATAAATAAACTGGTGCCATATTTATAGGTTTAACCAAAGCCTTTGATTTAGTTGACCATTTTCTTCTTGTAGACAAACTATATGCCATTGGCCTTTCAAGACCTTCTCTACTTTGGTTCAATTCATGTTTTCACCATAGACAATAATGTGTTTTATGTCAGGGAAGTTGCTCAGATTTTAAGACTATTGATAGAGGAGTACCCCAAGGGTTCATACCTTGGACCATTGTTTTATAATTTTATAAATAATCTCCCACAGATTTGTTCTAATTGTCAAATTCAGTTATTTGCGGATAATAGTTATTTATATTTCTAGCTCTGATATTTCTCACATTCAGCGATCACTGCAGTCTGATTTTGATGTAGTTCAAAACTGGTTTACTTTTAACAAAATTCTGCTAAACAAAATTAAGTCTTATTATATGCTGTTTAATACAAAACAAATCTCAATACCAACTGACTACTCAATTAATATTATAGATGGACCTCCAGTGTTAAAAGTTGATGAGTTTAAATATTTAGGTCTTCTGTTAGATTCTCAATTGTCTTTTAGATCACATATTGACTCAGTTGTTAAGAAAATATATCGACTTAGAATACTTTATTCCTCTATTGATTGTTTTACCCTTCAGGTTAGAAAAATAATTATTACTCTGTTAATACTTCCAATCATTGATGCCGATATTCTACCAGAACATATCTGATACAAATCTTCATCCTCTCAATGTTGTTTACAATAGCCTTTGCAGATTTGTACTGAGGTGTCCATACATTTGAAATGTGGCACCTGTGATCCGCCAAGCCTCTCTTCAGCTCCTTTTTACAGTTTTGTGTTATGCATGATCACATTAACTCAAATTTTTTGTGTCTCTACTGTTTGGAGGCCGTGCCTTTCTTTTGCACAAAAAAGAGTCTCTTTTTAGCGACTGGGAAATGTTCAAACAAACTTTTCCCCCTCCATTATAACTTGTTTGCCCGACTTACCAGAGTGCTCCTTGCTGTATCAGGCACCAGGCAAAAGGAAGAGTCGGAGAAAGTGAGGCCATAGGTCTGGCGTCCAAGCAGGAGCTGCGTATTGGGGCTGCCACTCAGGACCTGCGGACCAGATGTTTACGGACAGTCTTTTCTCCCCCTGTTTGTGGACCTGACTGGATGACTGTATCGCTGTCCTTCCCAGCCAACGGGCCAGATGTCTTGGATTTGGTGCAGTGCGGAGGCTGTTGCAGTTGAGCTGTGCCGCTGCCGCCCGGCTTTCTCGTCTTTTCCTTGACCTACTGCCAAGTGGCTCCTTACCGCAGCAGGAGACGGCGCAGCCGTGCTTCATGCCTTCAGCTGATTTCGATGTGTCCAGCGGCTCTTCTGACTGTGATGCATAAATGAACTATTTAGTAGAAGAAACTTGGATTTTTTTTGCTTCTGACAGAAACTTGGCAAAAAGAAGGGAAGTTTATTCATCTCAAAGAACTCTGTCCTGATGGCTGCTCAATCTTTGGGATGCCCCGCCCCTCTCACCGTGGAGGAGGTCTGTGATTCATAGGGATAGCTTTTCTTGTAGGATGATGAATCTCCAATCCTTTTCTTCTTTTGAATTATTAATGTTTAAAGTTGGTTCTCTTAAGCCATTTTATTGTGTGTTGGCTGGTTGTGTGCCCTGGCTCTGGGGCTGCCTTCATAAATGATTATAGTGACTTTTTATTTTTAATAGTAGGCTAAAACTGGAAAACGTTTTGATCCTTGGGGATTTTAATCTTCATGCTGATGATAGCACTTCCTGCTCAGCAGTGGAATTTTTAGCAATGATTTAATCTTATAATTTCAAACGGCATGTCTCTGGACCCACCCATGTAATTGGTCACACTTTGGACTTGGTTTTACACTTGGACTAAATATTACTAATCTTTATGTGGAGGATGCCCACATGAGTGATCATAGTTTTGTTTTATTTGATCTGGGGTCTAATGTTTAAAACTTTGCGTAGAATCATTACTAAAACCGTTTTTAAGCTCAACAGCTTTTTTTTTTTCACTTTCCGCAAAGGTTGCCCTTTGTCACCGATCCTGTTCCTAACTTTTATGGACAGGATCTCTAGGCGCAGCCAAGGTGTTGAGGGGATCCGTTTTGGTGGCCTCAGGATCGGGTCTCTGCTTTTTGCAGATGACGTGGTCCTGTTGGCTTCATCGGAACGTGATCTACAGCTTTCGCTGGAGCGGTTCGCAGCCGAGTGTGAAGCGGCTGGGATGAGAATCAGCACCTCCAAATCCGAGGCCGTGGTCTTGAGCCGGAAAAGGGTGGGGTGCCTTCTCCGGGTCGGGGATGGGGTCCTTCCCCAAGTGGAGGAGTTTAAGTATCTGGGGGTCTTGTTCACGAATGAGGGAAAAATGGAGCGGGAGATCGATAGACGGATTGGTGGGGCATCTGCAGTTATGCGGGCGCTTTACCGGCCTGTCGTGGTGAAGAGAGAGCTGAGCCGAAAGGCGAAGCTCTCGATTTACCGGTCGATCTACGTTCCTACCCTCATCTATGGTCACGAACTCTGGGTGGTGACCGAAAGAACGAGATCACGGATACAAGCGGCTGAAATGAGTTTCCTCCGCAAATTGTCTGGGCTCTCCCTTAGAGATAGGGTGAGAAGCTCAGTCATCCGGAGGGGGCTCAGAGTAGAGCCGCTGCTTCTCCACATCGAGAGGAGTCAGTTGAGGTGGCTCGGGCATCTGGTCAGGATGCCTCCTGGACGCCTCCCTGGTGAGGTGTTTCAGGCACGTCTCACCGGGAGGAGGCCCAGGGGAAGGCCCAGGACACGCTGGAGGGACTATGTTTCTTGGCTGGTCTGGGAGCGCCTTGGGGTTCTTCCCGAGGAGCTGGAACAAGTGGCTGGGGAGAGGGAAGTCTGGGTCTCTTTGCTTAGGCTGCTGCCCCCGCGACCCGACCCCGGATAAGCGGAAGAAACTGGATGGATGGATGGACTTTCCGCATTATAAATCCCACTCCCCCAAGAAATGTGTACAGGTGTTTTTGGATCATATCCCGCCTCCTACACACCCACTTTCTCCCATAAACGGTCCATGCAAAGTGTCTGGTGAATATTCTGCATCAACTTAAGCCAGCTAATATGGGGGATGGCAACCGAGAGCGGAGAAAGTAATTCCACAGAGACAGCTGCAGGCTCGTAGAGACACGGAAAACCGTTTTATTTCAATCAATCACTCAATCAGCCAAAGCCAGCCAAAGTGCTTCACATTAAAAGACAAAAATACAGTTGCAAAAAGAAAATGTGTAACAAGGAGAGTAAAAAGATTTAAAAATGTAATTACAAAAAGCAGCACAAGCGATTAAAAAAAGCTTCCAGTGGCGTGATCTTCAATGAGCGCCTGCATCCATTGTGCAGCATTATGAAGGGGACTGTAAATGAAGTTCTTCAATCAAAGAGATGAGAGAGATTCCTTCAGATATTCTGAGGTTTTAATACAGACTTGGTTGATCAAGCAAGGAGGTACAGCGTTAACAGAGAATATGCAATACTGACCTGCCTTCCAAAACAAGACCCAGGATTATATAGGTTCAGTAATGCTGAGCCTATCAATATCAAATCAGACAACATTTCTTCAGTCGGTAGAACATTTGATTCACAGGCGTAGAAGATTTGATATCGAAAGCATAATCAATGTATGTCAGGACGTTCTTAGACGTAAAAAAGAGTTGCTATGCCAACCCAAGCTGTAAGAACCTGAACCAGCACATGTCCAGGCCCATCCAAAGTTTACCAGAGACTATTTTGATCATCCAGTGCAGGATTGGGAGCATGTCATGGTGTCAGATGACACCAAAATACAAGTCTTTAGTATAAATGCCACTTGCCATGTTTGGAGTGGGAACAATGCTGAGTTGTATCCCAAGAACACCATGCCCACTGTGAAGCATGAGGGTAGAAACATTATGCTTTGGCTCAATAGAATTCTTTAGAACTTGCACGTGTTGTTTTTTTATCAAAGCAATTTCTGCATCCAAAGCTCATCAAGACTTGATCACGTCTTTTTCTGCAGATGACATTGCAGTAGAGCAGGGAGTAACGTAGACCGATAATCTCTCTATATGGCCTGTAAGTGAGAAAAGACGTTCACATGGAACCATGGACGCAGTTCAGGTCTGCCTCTCTGAGCACTGAACGCAGCGCAGGTATAATCGTAGGATAAACAGGACGGGTCATTCTGCGCATCTGTCAATAAGTTTTAAAAAATTAACGCGTTAATTCTACAAATTAAATGATGCTGCCAGGATGAGTGCCTCTGTGGTGTCCTGTAGGCCAGCCCTCTCTTACCAGCAGGTTTGTCCTGACCTAAATTCATACAGTGTCATATAATCAGATTGGTTACCATATCATAAAGAAAAGACACAGTATGTGAACTACACAGAACAGATCATTCTTAATATATTAAATTTTTCCATAATAGGACGCTGCAGTATTCGTACTTCACACAATTAATACACCAATAAGTGCAATTTCTATATAATCTGAAGACATAAATACATATGAACATACAGTACTGTGATATAATTCTTATGTGCAACATATTTTTATTCAGATTCTAATTTTTATTCTAAGTCCAGAGACTGGATGGGGGGGGCTACTGGTTGTATGTCTGTGTGCGCAAAGCTATACAACTTTGAAATTGTGGCTTAAATTCACATTTTTGCCATCTCTCCTGCTATGCTGTCAGTGTCCTCTATGTCCAAAAAGTGCGTATGCAAGTTCCTTAGTCTGCTTCAAGTTGCACACATTTTGTCCGGCACATTTTTTTCTATAAATCCTAATCTTGGCGTAGAAAGTTGCTTACGTAGTTTTCACACCCGTTTTGTGCGTAAGCAAGCTTTAGAAATGAGTCCCCGAATCTCGAAGTCTTCTGTTACTAGGCTTCAGAGACGCGTTTTCACAGAAAACTCTGTGCAAACTTTCACTGACTTGTTTGATTATCAAATGTGTTCCAAATGTGATGATATTGACAGTCTCATTGCGTGCTTTAATTATCTCTGCAAAGATGTTTTAGACCAGGTTGCTCCAGTGAAATCTAACTTAGTGCGTCAGAAACAATCTGTCCCTGGATAAATGACGATATTCGGTGTATGAGGAGAATATGCTGGAAAACTGAGTGTTTATTGAAGTCTTCTAAACTCAAGGTCCACAGATTGCACCTTAGGGAATTCATGTCCTCCTTAAATGATTCAATATGAAAGGCTAGATCTGAATATTTTTGCCAGTTGATAGCTTTAAACAAGAAGAAACCTCCTTTGTTATTTGACACTATCAGCTCTATTGTTTGCCCCAATGTTCCCCTTATTCCTGTATCTTGTAAGGTAATTGTAACAACTTTTAATGTATTTTGTCAGCAAAATTCAAGATATTAAGGATAAAATTCCTTTGACCTCTTTTTGTAACCCAGTTGAAGAGCTCGTTCGCCCTAAGTGATCCTCTTTCATACCTGTTTCATTGGCTGAAATTTTATCTCTGGTGACTTCAATGAAACCTTCTTTCTGCCCTTCAGATGTTTTGCCCTGTAAATTTTTTTTTAAGTGCCTGAAGGTATTGGTCCTTGGGTTACTGAATTGATAAACCTCTCTCTTTCCACTGGCATGTTTTCCAATTTCTTTAAACATGCCACTGTGGAACCACTTAAGAAAAAATCCAATTTGGGCACATCGAATCCCCAAAATTTTAGACCAATTTCCAAACTTCCATTTTTGTCCAAAATATTGGAAAAAGTGGTCGCTGAACAGCTTTCATCTCTTTTAGAAAAAAGCAACATCTTTGACACTTTTCCGTCCGGTTTCTGCAAGCTTCATTGTTGCTCAACCGCTTTGCTTAAAGTGTCTAGTAATATTATGATGTCTGGAGACTCTGGGAGAAGCACTGTGTTGGTCTTGTTGGATCTCTCCTCTGCATTTGACACTGTTGATCACCATATCTTGCTTGTAAGACTGTGTGACCTGTTTGGACTGTCTGGATCAGTCTTGTCATGGTTTTCTTCATATTTGTCGGGTAGGAGTTTCAGCATCTCTGTGAATCAGATTATGTCTGATTCTGTTGATCTTTTGTGTGGCATGCCCCAATGTTATGTTTTGGGTACAATTTTATTTTCTGTTTTATATTCTTCCTCTAGGAAGGCTTATGAAAAAACATGATGTGTCTTACCATCTTTTTGCGGAAGACATTAAATTGTACTGCTCAGTAAATGCCTCCGAGACTCATAAATTGGATTCTCTATTCATATGTATTGAGGAAATAAAAAAGTGGCTTGCTGCAAACTCATTGCAACTTAACTAAAAAAATAACAGAAGTGGTAGTGATTGCCCCTGATGAGGCCACCCCTACTATCATTCAACACTTAGGAGATCTCAACCTCTTTGTCAAACCAAGTGTTAAGAATCTTGGGGTTGCTTTTGACAATGGTATGTCCTTGGAGGAACATTCCAAATTTTTGATAAGAAATAGTTTTTATCAGTTGCGAAACATTTCTAAAATACGACAGTTGGTTTCCAGGGAGGATCTGGAGCTAGTTATACATGCTTTTGTCTCATCTTGTCTGGACTATTGTAATAGGTTGTTCTCCTGCCTTGATAAAAAGATGAAGTCGCTCCCACACTTTGGAATGATCTTCCTCTCCATTTACGTTCTTTAGACGCAGTTGATGTTTTTAAGAGGGATCTCCAGACCTACCTGTTTCTTTAAGCTTTTCCATAGTAGTAGATGCAGGGTTGTTTTATTATCATGTATTTTTAAATCTCTGTAAATAATTTTAATTATTTTATTCTACGTTTATCTGTATTTTATTGTTATTTTGTGAAGCACTTTGTGACTTTCTTTTTGAGAAAGGTACTATATAAATAAATTTTGCTTGCTTGCATACAAAACGCACCACTGTCAAATGTATGAATCATTAAATTGCCTATCATTAAATTCAAGAAGGCATTTTCACTGCTTTCAGTTTATCTTCAAATGTCATTTCCTAAATAACCCTCCATATCTAAAGCTATATTTAATTCCATTTAGCTCTTCATATAATTTAAGGCACACCAAACAATTTTTTTTACGTTCCCAAAATTGATAAAGAAGTAGGTGGTCGGACATTCAATTTTAAAGCTCCATCAGATTGGAACAATTTACCAAGGGCAATCAGAACCATTACCTCTGTTAATCTCTTTAGATCTCTTTATATGATCATTTGCAAAATACATGCTCTTGCTTTTGATTATACCCACTCTCAACTGTCACTTAACTTTATTATACTGAACTGTACTGAACCTGTACATTATGTGTAATAACTGTATACTTACTGTATCAATGTACTTGGAGAGCTGGACTGTGAGGAGATAGTTATGGATTCGCGTGAATTTGAAGTATTTTGTGTTGTACACTGTAATTCTGTTGTCTGTATTGTTGCTTGTTCTGAGGACCTCCTTGAAAATGAGATGGTGCATCTCAAGAGATTATCCTTCAAATACATTTTAATGGTTGTTGTTCCCAGGTACTTCCTGGGAACAACAACAACACAACAACAACTTTTCCACTTCCTGCTCTCCGCGAGGATGGATGCTTTTCTCTTTCCCTCCCTACTGTTGTCTACTTCTTCATTCTTTTGTCTTGTCAACTATTTTTGGAGCCTCTCTTTGCATTCTCCTCCAGAAAGAACAACTATGGTTCTGGATCTGGTTCTGGTCAGCTGGTCTCTTGATACAATTAATCAATTTTTTTCCCGGAGAACGGCTAAAAGGGAGAGCCGAGTTGTTCCGATGGAACATCGTGGAGGATCTTGTGTCTATCACTTTTGACCATCGAGGACGTTGGAAACATTTATATAATTGGATTCATGATAACCGAATATCTGCTGATTATCGCAGGTGGATTTTCTGAGGTATCGTAAACTTCAAGCTTAAAGGCAGCAATTGGCAGGCTGCCTGGGCTACAGGAAGGTTGCTGTGCTGTCAACACTCAGACTATTTGTGATGTGCGAGCAAAATTGAACTCGTTTCGCTGCTTGGGTAATAACTTGGAGAAGCTCTCAGCCGGCTGGAAGGTAATCTGACCCACGATTTGGCCATTTGGACTGAACTCGGACCACTGACAGACTCTAAGGCAAGAGAAAAAGTTATCTTCGCCTGTCTCTATAACAACTTCTTATCTACTGGAATTTGACTCCCATGTCTTGGTAGACCAAACAAAAACTCCCTTGGATGTGTGTGCAAAAGGAGGCTCCATCCCACCCCACTCCCCCATCCCCCACATGAGCCTGTAAGCTCCCTGACTCAGCCCCAAGGTCGTATATTACATCACAGGCGACAGACTCTGGGATTGAACTGAGAGGAGTTTCATTGTCTCACATTAATGCACACATACATGCACGCACGCTCACGCCACAACTACACACATGCACGCAGTCCTGGATTTCACAAGTTTTGACGCTACTATCTAAATGTTGCTGTTGAAATCAAGACTCATTAATGAAGCCAACTGTTTTCCAATCTGTGTTGCAGCTTTTAAAGGTTATGTAGCCACAGTGACCTTTATTTGAAAGTGGATAGTACATAGAAGGGGGAAAGAAGTGTGGGAAGACATGCGGCAAAGCTCCACCAGGACGGGACTTAAACCCGGGACGACCGCATCGAGGACTGAGGCCTCTATACATGGGGCACCCACACTAACCACTATGCTACGCGACGCCCCACAGGAGAATAATCTATAAACAAATTATTTTAATAGGTATCACCACAAGGCTCTTTACTGATAGCTGACATAACATTGTAGCTGTACTTAAAAACAAAAAAAAAAATGTGACAAGCTTTCTAAACTAACTATCCACTCCCATAATTTTTTTAATTTTCATTCCATGCCCATTGGTGAGAGGAGATCAGATGTTGGAGAAAGTATTAGAAAATGGACTAAATACAAGTTCACTGTCAATCTCCCTCGACCTGGGACTCCATATAAGATCTCACCTTGTGGGGTACACATGAGCTTGAGAATGGTGAGGGAACAGCCCAGAACTACACGGGGGGAACTGGTCAATGACCTGAAGAGCGCTTGGACCACAGTAACAAAGGTTACTATGAGTAACACACTACATCGTCATGGATTAAAATCCTGCAGTCCCTCTGCTTAAGCCAGCACATGTCCAGGCCCATCCAAAGTTTACCATGGGCTATTTGGATCATCCAGTGCAGGATTGGGAGCAAGTCATGGTGTCAGATGACACCAAAATACAAGTTTTTAGTATAAACGCCACTTGCCATGTTTGGAGTGGGAACAATGCTGAGTTGTATCTCAAGAACACCATGCCCACTGTGAAGGATGGGGGTGGAAACATTATGCTTGGCTCAATGGAATTCTTTAGAACTTGCATGTGTTGTTTTTTTATCAAAGCAATTTGTGCATCCAACAGCTCAACAAGACTTGATCACGTCTTTTTCTGCAGATGACATTGCAGTAGAGCAGGGAGTGACATAGACCGATAATCTCTCTAAATGGCCTGTAAATGAGAAAAGACGTTCACATGGAACCATGGATGCAGTTCAGGTCTGCCTTGCTGTTTATATGACGAGCACTGAACGCAGCGCAGGTATAATTGTAGGATAAACAGGGCGGGTCATTCTGCGCATGCGTCAATAAGTTTTTAAAAATTAACGCGTTAATTCTACAAATTAAATGATGCTGCCAGGATGAGTGCCTCTGTGGTGTCCTGTAGGCCAACCCTCTCTAACCATTGGTAGGATTTCTTGAGATCAGCCACTTCAGTTGTGTTCCGGTGGTACATCCCATGTAGGGGCTTGTCCTCCCCTGATGTTTCCTCCCCCAGCACTTCCTCATCTTGCCATTCTCTCAGACATTCACTAAGTATGTCATCCGTTGACACCTTGTCCTTGATGTACTTATGGAACTTCGATGTTTCATCCTTAATAGTGACTCTCACGCTTATTAGTCCTTGGCCCTCATTCCTTACGGCTTGCGTACAGTCTCAGGGTGCTGGATTTGGGATGGAACCCGCTATGCACGGTGAGGAGCTTTTATGTCTTAACATCGGTGGTCCGTATCTCATCCTTAGGCCACCTTATTATTCCCTCAGGGTATCTGATCACTGGCAGGGTTTAGCTGTTTATTGCCTTGGACTTGTTCTTACCATTGAGCTGGCTTCTTAGGACTTGCCTCACCCGTTGGAGGTATTTGGCTGTCGCTAGGGCTGGGGCGGAAACCGGATTACCACCATAGCGCGGTCACGTGACGCCCACCGCAAGTCTGAGCGCCTCACTGTCATCACCACCGTGATGCAAAATAACATTTCATGTGTGTGCATTTCAAGCCGTTGATGCATGCACAATTAAAGTCAGTCCCCCAGTAGAGAAGAATGGGAAGACAAAATAGGTGGGGCCAGCGTTTCCCACAGATTTAAAAGCAATGTGTGGCGGTCGGTCGGCCGGCCGGGGGTGGGTGGAGGACATCCTCCACAGGTGATCCAGACAGACGTGCTGTGCACGGAGGGTGAGAGAGACGAAGAGAGAGCATGTGTTTTAAATAGCGTAAAAAAGAAAAACGAAACGCAATATGTGACGGTCAGTTTTAAAAAAAAATTTTGGTCGGTGTTTAAGCTGTAGCGCACCGCCACAGATTCGTCTACGTGTGGAAAACACTGGGGGCAAAAGCCTTCTCTGTGCGTAAAAGTGCCGAAGCAGGAGCTACGTTGCACTCCTCTCCTGGATAGGTTGTTGCGGGACGCGCTCTGCCTTCACCACAGACTTTGACACATAGGCACGGCCGTAGTTTGGCCTCAAGGTACAGCTCGTTATGCACACGAGCAGGGTACAGTCGTGGCACAGCGATGGATATACAGTAGATTGCAAAAGTATTTGGCCCCCTTGAACTTTTCCACATTGTGTCACATTACAGCCACAAACATGAATCCATTTTATTGGAATTCCACGTGAAAGGCCAATACAAAGTGGTGTACACGTGAGAAGTGGAGTGAAAATCATATATGATTTCGAACATTTTTTACAAATAAAAAACTGAAAATGGGGGTGTGTGTAATTATTCAGCCCCCTGAGTCAATACTTTGCAGAACCACCTTTTGCTGCATTTACAGCTGCCAGTTATTTAGGGTATGTCTCTACCAGCTTTGCACATCTAGAGACTGAAATTCTTGCCCATTCTTCTTTGCAAAACAGCTCCAGGTCAGTCAGATTAGATGGACAGCGTTTGTGAACAGCAGTTTTCAGATCTTGCCACAGATTCTCGATTGGATTTAGATCTGGACTTTGACTGGGCCATTCTAACACATGGATATGTTTTGTTTTAAACCATTCCATTGTTGCCCTGGCTTTATGTTTAGGGTCGTTGTCCTGCTGGAAGGTGAACCTCCGCCCCAGTCTCAAGTCTTTTGCAGACTCCAAGAGGTTTTCTTCCAAGATTGCCCTGTATTTGGCTCCATCCATCTTCCCATAAACTCTGACCAGCTTCCCTGTCCCTGCTGAAGAGAAGCACCCCCAGAGCATGATGCTGCCACCACCATATTTGACAGTGGGGATGGTGTGTTCAGAGTGATGTGCAGTGTTAGTTTTCCACCACACATAGCGTCTTGCATTTTGGCCAAAAAGTTCCATTTTGGTCTCATCTGATCAGAGCACCTTCTTCCACATGTTTGCTGTGTCCCCCACATGGCTTGTGGCAAACTGCAATAGGGACTTCTTATGGTTTTCTTTTAACAATGGCTTTCTTCTTGCCACTCTTCCATAAAGGCCAACTTTGTGCAGTGCACGACTAATAGCTGTCCTATGGACAGATTCCCCCACCTGAGCTGTAGATCGCTGCAGCTTGTCCAGAGTCACCATGGGCCTCTTGGCTGCATTTCTGATCAGCGCTCTCCTTGTTCGGCCTGTGAGTTTAGGTGAACGGCCTTGTCTTGGTAGGTTTACAGTTGTGCCATACTCCTTCCATTTCTGAATGATCGCTTGAACAGTGCTCCGTGGGATGTTCAAGGCTTGGGAAATCTTTTTGTAGCCTAAGCCTGCTTTAAATTTCTCAATAACTTTATCCCTGACCTGTCTGGTGTGTTCTTTGGACTTCATGGAGTTGTTGCTCCCAACATTCTCTTAGACAACCTCTGAGGCCGTCACAGGGCAGCTGTATTTGTATTGACATTAGATTACACACAGGTGCACTCTATTTAGTCATTAGCACTCATCAGACAATGTCTATGGGCAAATGACTGCACTTAGACCACAGGGGGCTGAATAATTACGCACACCCCACTTTTCAGTTATTTATTTGTAAACAATGTTTGGAATCATGTATGATTTTCGTTCCCCTTCTCATGTGTACACCACTTTGTATTGGTCTTTCACGTAGAATTCCAATAAAATTGATTCATGTTTGTGGCTGTAATGTGACAAAATGTGTAAAAGTTCAAGGGGGCCGAATACTTTTGCAAGCCACTGTATATATATATATATATATATATATATATATATATATATATATATATATATATATATATGTTTATGGGTATATATATATATATATATGTTTATGGGTATATCGCAAAACCGCGGGAATTTGTTGATTACTGACCGCGGTAAGAAAAAATCCAAACCGGCACAGCCCTAGCTGTCGCTGCTTCCGTCGTTGCCTGTTTGAGGTTGCCATTTGCCTGTGGTATTCCCAGGTACTTGTAATTGTCCTCAATGTTTGTTATTGTTCCCTCTGGGAGTGAAACCCCTTCAGTGTGGACTAGCTTGCCTCGCTTTGTGACCATCCTACTACATATATATATACATATATACACATATATCAAATCAAACTTTATTTATAAAGCGCTTTTCATACAACATTGCATCACAAAGTGCTAACAGATTAAAATGACCCCACATAAAACTACATTCCCATTCCTCCCCCACAGATTTAAAAGCATGGTCAGTTATACCCCCCTCCCCCATGCACACACACAGTTAAAAGCAACAGTAAAAAAGGACAATGGGCTGAGTGCAGATGAACCATGCAAGGAAACGCCATCAGAGGAGCCATCTGCACCGGCAGCAGTAGATCAACAGCAGCAAACGAGGCACCGACACCGGGCGCCCAGTGGAGGCAAGGCCAAGACCCCCACCTCCACCTAGGTGGGGGTCTTGGCCACCGCTCCCTGGGCAGAGGGGTCCCACAGAGGAAACATTGGAGCGGGGATTAAGATAACAAATTAAAATCTAAAGATAAACAGTAAATAAATGTGATAAGATTAGATAGTAAAACACTGATCAAATACAATCATTCATCACATCATTTAAAAATATTAAAATAAAGAGTAAATAAGTATGAGTTTATATAGTAAAACACTGATTAATATTTTAACACTGATAAAATTTAGAATCATTTAGTGTAAAACATTGATAAAGTTTGATCAGGTAAAACATGCAGAGCAATCAAGCAGAGTATATATGTATACTCAGATTAAAAGCAATGTGTAGTTGAGTAGACTTCTTTAGAAAAGAAAATGTACAAAATGTGCATGGATATATATGTGCATAAAGTAGACTATTTATAAGAAGTGAGAAAACTGCAAACAGAGTTGTGCGAATAACAGCAAAGTTTTAAAGACCTATTAAGTTTGTTGGTAGCACTGATGGCTATAAAGTCTTACAAGTGGGAGGAAGGACCTGCATTAATGCTTTTTTTTGCACTTAGAATACAGCCTCCTAGGGCAGAGCTGATCTTCCTGATTAGCTTATCTAACTGCTTCCGCTCATGCTTATGCTCCAACATACTACACCATAGAAAATGGCAACAAAACAGCCTTCAGTAGTGCCCTTTGCACTCCAAAAGACCTCAACCTTTTAAGCAGGTAGAATCTACTCAGACCCTTCCGGTAAAGAGCATCACTGTAAAGAGTATCACTTTAATGTATTGTTCATACAGAATCCTAAGTACTTCTCTTAGAATCTTAGTATCTCAATTTCAGTCCCCTGATGTTAACTGGTGTCAGCGGGGTGGGTCTGTACCTGTGGAAATCCACCACCAGCACCTGGTTTTAAAGTATAAAATGCAACAAATATCTTTAGGTTGAAGTTAAACATAAATAGTTATGGATGGTTTTCTTTTGTAAACCTAGGGTTGCGTTTCCTCTTCTACCCACATCCCTGAAACTTACACCAGTTAGATGAACTTTATAGATTTTAATATTATTGAAAACTGTGGTCAGGGGAAAAACAACGCAGCTTTGAGATGGTATCGTAGCCTTTACTTTTAACATGGATATTTATAATCATATTTCTGAGCTCATCAATCAGCTCTTGCCTTTGTTGTCTCTGCTCCCTGTTTGTGCGGTAAATACTGATACAAAACTAGCAAGCAGCCAGTTTGTTTCCTTTAAATAAACTGAATAAAAACCCTGAAGACTGATGTGATAATTAAGTTTATATACTTAGTTTGAAGCATGAGAATAATAGTCTCTTTATAAGAATCAAGAAATATGATCATATTAGCAAATCAATAAAATAAACAAAAAATGTTTTTGTTTACTCTGTCGCGCATGCAGGTAAAAATGTAATTAATTTTTTTGAGAGATAAAACAAAGAATCTGTTTCTGTAAATTCAAATGTAGTCGCAGTTTTTAGCCCAAGCCTTTAGATTGGGCCCACTTTTTAATAAGATTGGGGAAATTTGTGAAAACAGTAAAAGTGTTAAACGCAACAGATTTTTTTACATATTAATTTCTGTAAATCATTAAACATTTGTATTGTATTCTGTTTTAAGAGCGCATGGAGACAGCCAATAAACAGCTTGCCTCTAAGGAGTGTGACAGCTCTGAGGACAATCGCAAAACCATCTCCCAGCTGGTTGCTCAGAGTAAGATACACAAACGCACAAACACACACATTCACACACACACGCACACACAAACACACACATATATTTAGAAGTTTGTAGTCCCTTTCAGAATTCTTTTTACTAGAGAGTTCTTTAGGGTTGTTATAGCTGTATCAGTTTTTGTTTACCTTTAGACAGGTTGAACAGAACACAGGCAAAAGTCATGGGGCCAGTGGATCAGCAGGGAAACCGTTTTTAAGCAAGATCCAGTGCTTTCTATGTTTCATTTCAGATTCCAGTCGTACTGCCCTACATGAATACAAAATACACAAAATAAGGGCTGCTTTATCCATACGATGACCAAAAATGTTTTGTTTTATTGTCCATTCAGATAAAGAAATTCTACGGGAGAAAGAGAAATTGGAGATGGAGCTGAATGCACTGCGCTCAACTGCAGATGACCAAAGGAGGCACATTGAGATCAGAGACCAAGCACTAAACAATGCCCAGGCTAAAGTGGTTAAGCTGGAGGAGGAGGTGGGAATAATAAAAACGTAATATTATTATATTGGACTAACTTGTAGCGCCGCTGCCTAATAATAATATGGGTTTTGAGAAACTATGTATAGATTTTGTCCATTGCTGATTGCTTGAAGACAGAAGCTAAATTCCATGCTGCTAGTCACACTGAGCACCAATCAGACTACTGTAATCAAAGTTATCAGATTAATAATGGATGTATTGCTTGATGTCTCATCTGAAATTATTCAGAATTACCAATAGTTCCCTCAAGGTGTAACTGAATTTGGTTCTTCACCCCTAGCTGTCAAAGGGATATTAAACCCCTAAGTGAAATTTTATCTGTTGCAGTCTACTAATCTGGCAACAGTCCATTTTCTTTAGCTAAGCATAAACAATGTATGTGAAGGGTAACAGCTAGCATTCAGTGTGCAAATGTCATGAAGATTACTCAATAATGATCCTAATTATTCCAGGTGACATCAATATTCTAATAAATTGCAAATGAAAATAATAACTAACACAAAGGAATTACAGGAGCCAATTAGGACTTGGAACTACATTATGACAAAGAAACGCTCTAAGCTGCGTTTCCACTGCAAGGACATGACGCAGCACCTGGAAAAGACACCTGCTTCTGTGAACACAAATGTGTGAGCTGGACAGAGTTTTTACTGCCGTAGTTTGGGAACGTTATAAGTCTAATGCAAGAAGATAGTTTTTGCCTGCGTAGCAAAGGGTTGCAAAAACAAGCAGAAGACATGCAGCAACACAATGTTTCACAGAATTGCATCTAATGTGGATCAAAGAAGACAAAGGCTTGCTGCCTTGGGAATTCCTCCAACACAACACGTGAAGAAATTTTATCAATATCTGGGTTTGCGGGAAGCATTTCACACCAGAGGAATACAAAGAAAAAATCCAATATTCTACCAGAAAGATGGTACTGCATCTGAAGAGTACGGTAGTCCCATCCATTTTTTTGTACACATACTGAACGGAGTGCATAGTCGATGGCTGTAAGTAATGTTCTATTTACTCTAATTACTTGGGTGTTTCTGGGCTATTAGGAATTACTATAATTGGCTGATAATGAGATCTGACATCTGGCTGACATTGTCAACTGTAGGTTTACTGTTTAACATTCACAACATTTCACCCTAATGACTGTAAATGGCGAGTTTGTTGAGTTGAGCTAAGTCATGTCTTTGCACCTTGCAGTGACTGCTTACAGCGGTGCTTTGTCGTAATGTAGTCCCAAGTCTAAATCTGTAATTTTTTCAGGTTACTTCTCATTGTCATTTGCAATCAATATGATTATTGATGTCACCAGGAATAATTTGGATCATTATTGAGTAATTTTTATTACTTTTGCACACAAAATGCTAGCTGTTACCATTCACTTAAATTGTTTATGCTAAGCTAAAGCAAACGGACTGCTGCCAGATTAGGAGAATGATTGGACTGGTTACAAAATGCTTTTTTTCACTTATCCAACTCTGGGGAATATGGCAACAGATTAGTTTTCAATTAGAGGTGGAATATCCCTTTAATTTTTATTTTTGGTGATTATGACTATCGAGTTTTTTTCTTGTTGTTGGGAATGTATTCTACGTATCTTATTATACATATCTGATAGATATAGTTTCAAAGGCTGGGAGGAGAAAACATTTTTAAATAGTTCTTAAGAAAACCTAAAATTGTATTTTATTGTTTTCATAAAACTTATCTTGTAGGCCTGTTATGGTTCTTCAAACTCATGTGGAGAGCTGAGACCACATGTGCAAACATGTTTATTTTACAAGACTCCCCTGTAAGAGTGAGTCTAAAATCAATGTTGTATGTAGAATCTGAAACTCTAAACTTAACAAAATATTGGTGGTGTTTGCATATGGAAAGTACAACTTAAAACAATATTTGTAAGAGGTATTACCAACAATGACTAACTGGGCCTCATCATATTGAAATCCCGACTACATTTACTGGAAAGTTGTTTACTTGGGCGTCACATCAAACCCAGCTCCGAGTCTGAACTTCCAAGGTAAATGGAACGCACCATTAACACCTGTGTAACCTACTGTCTATTGCAGGGGTGTTGCTAGCCATTTGGGTGCCCTGAGCACAAATGTTTTGTTTCCAAATTAGCTTCTTAATATTAATGATATTATGTATCATATTAATTAATGATATTGATAACCCGGGGGACAATTCTTGTGTCACAGTTGATGTGCACATCAAGACATCTAAAGGAATATAAATAATAATAGAAGTTGGTAAATAAACAAATATATACATGTAAAAAGTATAAATATAGGCTATAAAATATGAAGAAGAATTATAAAGGACTATGGATATGCAGCCTACAAGATTTACAGTACTAGTAAATAAATAGAAGCAGAACTGCAGCAAACTATATTGCACACTGAATATTAAAACAGAGAATATTGCACAGAATGTGAATTGCACTACAGGGTCCTACGGAGGCAACACATAAAGTAATAAAACAAGAAACCATAAAAACAGCAAATAAACACAGTCATAAAAATATATATAACTAAAAATTGTAAACAAATGAATAGAAATAAATAAAAACTAGATATAAAAGCTAGTTACTAAAGGAAGCAGAATAGAAATGTGTCTTTAAATGAGACTTGAAGATCAAAATGGAAGGGGAAAGTCTGACATCCAAGGGGAGGTCATTCCAAAGTTTTGGAGCACGGGATTTGCAGCGAAGAAGGAAGGAATCTGTAGGAATCTGTAATAAATATTGGTCAGCAGAACGGAACATATGGAATAATTAAGTCTTTTTCATAACTTAATGAACTTTAAAAAGACTCTTTTGAATTTGACTCTTTTGAATACCTAGCCACCCAGATAAATGAGCCTAACAAAGCTGTATTAAGATTTAAGTTTAGATAAACCCCCAAAACGTAACTATAATTACTTTAATGATTTCAGCGACCTTCTTTCCGTAATATGTATTGATTATGACCAATTTATCATTGTGGGGGACTTCAACATTCATACTGACAACCCCCAGGATAGACTAGCAAAAACCCTAAATGACAACTCTTCACAACTTCAGCCTGACCCAGCACGTCAAACAACCAACACACAATCAAGGACACACTCTGGACTTAATTATCCGCAACGATTTAACTATATCTGACATCTCAGTAATTGATTTTCCGCTGTATGACCATTTCTGTGTTTTCTTTGAAAGTACCATCTCTGCTAAAATATCCACAGTGAGATAACTGTAAAAAAGTGTTTTCTTGGGGACAGTTCAGTTGAAACTTTTAAATGTATTTACCTTCCTACCACATCCCCCTCATCTCCGAACTCCAACTCAGTAAACAAACTGTTAATGCTGCTGATCCACTGGCCCCATAACTGATAATTTCCTCTTGAAAATCTGAGACATCATTGATTCCATTGCTCCAACAAAGTGCAAGTAGTCTCAGGTAGATTGACTGAATATGAGGGGGAGAAGGGCAGGGCGGACTTCCTGCAGCATAGGTCTGCGATGTCCATATATGGTATATCATGCGCCGACTTGACGTCAAGTCAGCCAGAAATTAACAATGTGTATTTGAGTGCACGTGGGCTGGTTGACGAACCCAAGGGTAAACAAACGCTTCAAACAAACGCTATCGTCTTCCCGGCCAGTGTATAATCGTTAGGCAATCATAACATAAATTTTTTCTTGTGGAAAAGTGAAAATTACAGGTCATGACTCCTTTAAGAAAGTTTTCCCTGTCATTGGGTCCGTCTGGTTTCCGTGCTCACTACAGCACCGAAGCTCCCCTCGTCAAAGGTTTCATTGACATTTGCATAAATACAGACTGTGGTAGAACCATATTGCTGGATATGTTGAACCTCAGTGCAGCATTTGACACCGCTTCTTACGGAGCCACTCCTTTGTTATCCTGGCTGTGTGCTTCGGGTCATTGCCATGTTGGAAGACTCAGGCACGACCCATCTTCAATGCTCTGACTGAGGGAAGGATGTTGCTTAAAATCTCACAATACATTAATCCTCCATAATAAGACCCCTTCCATAATTTCTAAGTGGAAGAACCTGCAAAATTGCAGGGTGTTCAAATACTAAATTACAGTGTTCCTCACTGTAAGTCAAACACTGTTTCCACCGCGAGAGAGGTAGTGGAGGTGGTTGAGGAGTATAAATACTTCGGAGTTCATCTGGACAACAGACTGGACTGGAGACAGAACACTGAAGCAATCTACAAGAAGGGCCAGGCCAGAGCAGACTTTACTTCTTGAGAAACTTTAGGTCTTTCAAGGTTTGCAGCAAGATGCTTCAAATCTTCGACAAATCTGTTGTGGAGAGTGTAATCTCTTCAGCCATTATCTGTTAGGGTAGCAGCATAAGAGCATTTCTTTGCGTGGATTCCATGATGAGGGTGTGTACATGAAAACTACCCGTAGTGTCTTCTTCGGCGCATAATATTTCCCCACATTACTGTCTTACTTTTGCGCTTACCGCTATAGTCCCCCCCAAGGCTTTTAGCCCGTAATAAAGCAATAAATTAGCCGCATCGTTGTATAAGACGCGGGGTCCAAAGCGTGTGAAAAAAGTAGCTACGTATAGTCCGACAATTACAGTAAAAGTGTGAGAATGTGTCAAGAATTCTTCTGTGTTTGTGAGCCTTGGAAAGCCTTGACAGAAAATGGTGAGAGTAAGAGAAATTCTAAAAAGATTGTGTGCATGTAATAGACCCGACTTTCACGTGACTGAAAATCATGTCAGTTGAGTAAAATTTGTGACCCTTAGGGGGAGATAGAAAATCATCTTGAATAAAAATTTCAAGTAACCTCTAAATTCTAAAAAGATTGTGTGCATGTCAATGAACCCGCCTTTCACGTGACTGAGAATCATCTCAGTCGAGTGAAATTTGTGACCGTAAGGGCGAGATAGAAAATCATTTCGAATAAAAATGTCAAGTAACCTTACACTAATGTAAAAAAATGCAATATGTCAAATATTTATCATTTGAACATTGAAATATTTTGCTACATTTCCTGCTGCTGTTGCTCATTTTCTCACCGTTTGTTCGTCGCACTCTCTCTTTCTCACTCGCTCGCATTTTTCCTCCTCTTTCTCTCTCTTGTCTCCCTCTACAGTCAATGGTCGCCATTGTAATTTTCTTTAAATAAATGTGTATAAACATGTCCTATGTGCACCTAAATGTAACTTTTTTTCAGTAAAGTTTAACTTTCAATTAGGCATGGGCCGGTTACTGGTTTCAAGGTATACCGCGGTATGAAAAAGTCATGGTTTCAAACCACTAAAATTTTCCGTGATACCGTCCCTGCGGTATAAGCGTTTTTTTGGGGTTTTTTTTATGTGACGTCTCGTCAGGGAGAAAGTAAAGGTCCCTCATGCTGTGTGAAGCTGCAACGTAAAGCGCCACTCCCTCCCTCCCCCCTTCCCCCACGCACACTTGCGTTTGTTGTGAGTGACAGACAGGCAGCTCTGCAGGCTGTGTGATGGCTGAAGGTGGCGAGCCCCCAGAACTTTTACCACCGTCTATAAGCGGACCAAGTCGGATGTTTGGGAATACTTCGGCTAATGTAAGAAGCCAGATGGTCACTTGGAAGAAGAAGGTCGCCCGAGGAGGCAAAACGTGCTTGAGAGGAGGCAATACATCGGATATGATAGCGCATGTTCGGGAGCACCACCCATCGTTGTATGCTAAATTCAAGGTAAAGTTAATGCTGTCTTGGAATGAACGAGCGTATTAGCACCTGACATTAGTGAAATGAGCTTGTTACCTTGGCAGATATGGTAACTATCTTATCTTTTCTTCATCTCTATCCTTAGTAACTGTTTTTTAAACTGAGGCAGATATGGTAACTAGCATGCTAATGATGATTTATCTTAGCATGTTAGTTAGTTACCATATCTGCCTTAGTAAAAAGTTTTTTCCTTTTAAATAAAAATACAGATATTTAAAATACACATTTTAGTGGTGTAATCATAATACCGTGAAACCGTGATATTTTTGCCTATGGTTATCATACCGTCAGAATCTCATACCAGTCCATGCCTACTTTCAATATGTTTAAAGATTTTGTGATCATTATGTTTAAACTGCTCAAAACATTGTGAAATAACAAAACAAAAACAAAAGACGGATTTCATTTTTATTCAGATATTTACGTATAGACATGAACAAACATTTTGAACTTGCAAAAATGAAAATGAACATGTGTTACAACCTTGGATTTAATTTTATATATGTACAACTTTCAGTGTCCCTGTTGCATGGGATTTTCTCTGTCAATGTTCAGGTGTTTTTTAGCTGCTGTGGTACTCTGTAAAACAGTTCATGTCCATCTATAGACAGAGCCCAGTATTGTACTCCTTGCACATCCAGGGAGTGTTTGAACACAAGAGCTTCATTAACTCTGCATCTAAAAAGTTTTCAAAGATGTCACCCGGAGTCAGTGAACTGGTGGTGAGAGAAAGCTGTTAGCGAGGGATTCCTTTGGGCATGAATCTGGGTGGTTATGGGTTGAAATCATCTGGGTCTAACTGTTTTCCAGGCTTCATGAAGGTACGGAGCATCTCCAGCAGCACTCTGTCCCCAATATCGCTCATTGCTGGTGATGGTGGGTGACGCTTCATCAGAAGCATAAATATATCAGATTATATAAGATTTATTCAAAATCAGTCCTTGTATTTTTCCAAAATATGTTCAATACGAAACAAGGACAGGAAATAAAAGGAAAAGCAAAAAGTAAAATAACACAGTAATTTGAGACAATGTTAATCAGAAAAAAATACTGTTAGTAGTAAAGTAGTATTAGTTTTAGCAGTAATTCTAGAAAATGAAAACTAAAAAAATATGTTAATAAAGCTAGGAATTCATTTGCAGTGAAGAGGAGCTGATATAGGCTACTTATTGCAATTATGATGGTAAATTGTCTTAATCCACATCTGAATCCTGTTTCACAGATCAACATGGACATTTTCCATTACTGGAAGTGATATTAGTATTAGCAGTAATACTAGACAACAGAAACTGTAGAACTTATTAGAATGAAGTTGGGTAAATATTTACAGTGTGGAGAAACTGATATACTTACAACAGTTGTGATGGCAAAACTGTTTTGTCCACATCTGGATCCTCCTCATAAAGTTTTCTCTTCCTGGATGATTTTCTGGGTGGTATTCTTTCTATTATTTTGTAAATGTAACAAACCTAATATACAACTAAAAACCTCAGAGAAACACAGCTGAAAAACGAACTACAGCTGAAGAAACTACAAGAAGAAATACGGGAAAAACAAACATATGTTGGAATCTATACTCCTCTTACAATGGGCTTCTATCCTTACGCTAAACTACAGGATTTCTGGCACCATGTTATTAAAAACACTGAGTTCAACTGTCAGTATAACGTGATTATATAAAAAAAATTTAAACTGCCCCGTCCACACCACAATTACTTGTCACTGTCCTGACATCATCATTCACCGACCCTGTAGTCTTTCTCTAAGCATGCAGTTACACCAAAATTACTTCAATCGGAGTCAGAAGTATACATACACTTCCTTACAATTTGGTAGAATTACCCTGTTAGGATCCATTATTCTGTAAAACAGACTGATAAGTCTTCATTTCCCAGCATTAAAGGTAATGAACTACAAGTCTGCTGATGTCACAAAAGTTTTAAATACCTCTGAAAGCTGCCTCTTCCACTTAGGACACATCCCAAACAGTACTCAAAATTCACATGTGGGGTTTTTTTTTCTGACCTGTTGGGTGGGAAAGAGGACTTTAAAACCTTCAAATTGTAAACTGAAAGAGCTTTGAGATTGTTTGCAAGTATCCATTAATCTTAATTAATGGCTAAAACTGTGAGCAGTGCAGCGAAGTTATCACAGAGGACGGATGGCGAAGGCGACTAGTTTTTAAAAAAATCCTTTTTGGAACCCAGCAGTTAGAACCACTAGGTCTAATCAGAGCCCACTGGGTTTTCTTCCTGTCCTTTCCCCACTTTCTGCTCCCTACACACAACTTTTGGACTCGTGGTTGTCCACCCACCGGGCAACAGCAAAGTCACATGCTTACTTATTTACTTCCTCCTAAACCAAGGTTTAGCATTTCTCCCATTGTCGCTCCAGGGGGAACCATTGCCATTAGAAACTCAGCCACAGACACACATACGCACGCAGACCCAAACACACACACACACTCTCTTATCATCACATGCTTAACTGTGATTTTGTTCCATTGTTGTTTTTCTGATGTTTTCCTGTTCTGTTTCCTTTATTATCATGATTCATTATTTTGTTGATTTCAATGCTACCATGATTAGTCGATTTGGCACAACGTCGACAACCAAAACTGTATGTGACAAATGTAATAACCGATGTCATCTTGTTACATTTTTGTAAGCTTTGTTTTTCTCCTAAAACTGCCGCTGAACCTTTTGCTGCTAGTCTGCCTTTCTACCCTTGACGCACATGCGCAGTAGTGGAAGCCTGGCTCCGTCACTGGAGAAGCCCAAACTGTACAATGGCGAGCTGGGAAACGCAGACTGACAAACCAACCCAAGGACTCTCTCAGAGTCATTGTATAGGGGCGCGGTACCGGCATTCCCCACTTCGGTATTGGCATTTCACTGCATGCATAAGTGGCACGTGATGTAAAAGATGCCTTTTCCCTGTGAGCTCAGCACCTTCCTACTGGAAAGTCATTGTTCCTGCGAATGTGTTCCACACAGCTGGTCCTGGGAAATCACAAAATCACAGGAGAATTGCAATTATATCACTGAATGGGCAGTATCAGTGCCGTATAGAGAGAAAGAGTTCCAACACTGGCTAAATTGAGCACACACGTTTTTGCTAGGTGTGTGGTGCGGAGCCATGGGGGGGGGACACATATCGGGGAACCATAGCCTAAAATAACACCTGCAATGGAGCTCTAAAGTTTGGTAGCATTTTGTAAAAGTTCTAGAGAAACATGTGCAATGCAAAATCTTCAAGGTAGACCCTGCCTTCCATGCAGTACGATAGTGATGCTCGCACATCTTAAAAGAAAGCACCTTATGCCTGATGACAAAGAGGGACAGTTACCTTTCTAAGCTAATTTGTTCATTGGCTGCTAACTTTAACATCAACAGTAGGGTCCCCAAATATTCTCTTCTCCCCAGACATGTCTGCTTTACACGTTCTGTCCAGAGCAACCAGCGGGCATTTATTGATTGATGAAAATGTGGTTTTCGTTGCTTTTTAGAGTACCAAAAGGCATACTTCAATTAACTGCTGCGATGCATGGAATACGACAGACTTTCTCTCATGTGACGTCCTTCCTGAGCTGCTACCTGTTGGTTGTGATCCGTTTATAGAACAAATAACTTGCTGGTACTGTTTACAAGATGTCAAAACGCAGGTGTAGCTTTATGGATGAACAGCAAAAGAAATTTTCTTCATACTATCCTGGTTGTGAGAAATGTGTGCCGGAGCGCTCAGTGCTCACAGCTAGCATATTTTGTTTCTGTGTATGACAGGTGCCTAAGATCACGTTTGTCACATAGACAGAAAAGCTATGAAAAGGCTGTGCAAAGTGGGAGTTCATCTATTAAATAAAAATGTTTAGGACTGGAGTATGCACTTTCCAGCTGTCTTTGTGAAACTGCTGCTTTTAATTTTTTATTACATTGAAAATTAAATTATACTTTTTTAGAATACAATTTTAAGATATGCTTTTTAGATTTTAGATGGCTGTGGGCAGGAAGGATATCCTATAGCAGTTTGTATTACAGCAAGTTTTGATGAAGCTTCTGAGTGAAGACTTTTGTATTATTTGTATGATAGCTGTAACATTAACATTATTGATGACGATTTTATTACCCTTAGCACATTTAAGTCATGTATTTGCTGTAACATCACAAATGCTAAGGTTTTAGTTAGAGTTGAGCCGGATACTCGGCTGAAACCAGTATCCGGTACGAATAAAGCACTTTTACCGAGTATGATTATCATACGACTGATACGAGTTAATATCTGTGCTCGGATTGAATAAAAATTATCATTGGGTAGCTGACTGTGTCTGCGTTCTGTCATAGGCTATAGTCACAGAAAACACTGAAAAGAGAACAGTGTCAACAAATCTAGCGTCATTTCTGACCACCCTTAACTACTTTCTGTGAAACTTTGTCGCCGATATTTCCTGCAGTTTAGAAACGCAGCTTGCTCCTTCCCGACGCTCAGAAAGGCTGTATGCAGCATGATCAGACTATGTCCACTGACCAATCATAAACCTTATTTGGTTAATTTCATCCACTCACAAACAAACTTGTTTTGTACTTCATGTTAATTCAAAAGTAAAAAATAAATCTGCATGTATATAAGACCGATCTTTCAACCGGAATTAAGGCAGAAGCTTGTCTGTACTACGCTGGATCGCACACCTGTGTTGCATTCAGGAACGTTCAAAATGTATGGTGGGTTCAAAAACGTAGGACATTTAAAACTTATAACAAAAAAAAACTCACTGAAAATAATACCATAAGCAATAAACTTCTGTTTAATGGCGGTTGGCAAGAAACATTTGATGCATACTAAATATGCCCTACTTATTTTTACAAAGTAGACCTACTAAAAAACAACTAACATTTTCTTGCTGTATTCCATAAACAAAAAGGAAGTAGCGGTATAAAATTATATTACAAATTAATTAGCCAAGCACACACACACTCTCCCTCTCTCTGCTGGTCATCTGACTTTTTTTTTTTTTACCGTCAGCTGGTTCTAACAAGTTTTTACTTCATGCACTGAGTGACACTTTCTTGCTGTATTTTATAAAAAAGAAAATAAAGGTAGTTCTGGTATAAATAGTATTACAAATTAAGCTACACACACAAAGACACAAACATACCTGGCGTGGAAATAAAAAAATTTAAAAAAAAATATTTAACACTGATCAGAAAAATTTTTTAAAGGTAAAACAAGAAAGTTATGTTAAGATGAACTCTTGTTCACTACATTTTACTTCACAATTGCAACTGCATGTGTTGTGTTCATTGTTGCAAAACTTGTTCTGTTTATAGTTTGTTTGTTACCGTGATCAAAACCATTGATCTGAAGCTCAATGCTGATGCTGTCATTTAAATAGTTTTCTAATCAGCAATAAATGTAACGATTTCTGATCGACCCATATCAATTGCATGCTTAAAATAACATACCAGTTAAAGCCCCGCCCATTTCAAGACAACCCAACCCACATTCAGGTTAAACCCCGCCCACGTCCGGATTAGGCCCCGCCTCATCCGAGTACAGATACAGATAATTCATATGGTTAACAGATACAGATAATGCTGTACTCGCTCATCCCTAGTTTTGGTTTATAAATAGTTAAACGTTTTTGAATGAGCTATCGTCTTAATTGTCTTTATTTTTAGATAGCACATAACACTTAAGGCTAGAAGCTTATGATGGTTAGATGGTAAGAGCAGCTGCATGCTTCTGCTCTAAGCAACGATTTCCATGTGATCCGATTAGTCGACTGATCGCCCAAAGAAATCGGTGACTAGTCGATTATGGATGGATGCTTATTACTCATTTTCTTCATTTGGCTTAGTAGTTTGGTTTGCCTGTTGGTAGTTTAGTTATACAGGTGAAACTCGAAAAATTAGAATATTGTACAAAAGTTAATTTATTTCAGTAACTCAACTTAAAAAGTGAAACTATTATGAGTCTCATTAAATGCAAAGCAAGATATTTCACGTCTTTATTTGTTATAATTTGGATGATTATAGTTTACAGCTTATAAAACCCCAAATTCAAAATATCAGAAAATTTAAATATTACATTAAATCAATAAAACAAGGATTTGTTTTATTGATTTGTTAACGGGGCTCTGCAGTATTGCGTGGACATCGGGGGCAGTACCGTTGGATTGGCAGACCGGGGTTGTGATCCCCCTTTTTAAAAAAGGGTACCACAGAGTGTGTTCCAACTACAGGGGATCACACTTCTGAGCCTCCCTGCTAAGGTCTATTTAGGGTTTCTGGAGAGGAGGGTCCGACGGATTGTCGAAACTCTGATTCAGGAGGAACAATGTGGTTTTTGTCCTGGCCATGGTACACTGGACCAGCTCTACACCCTCAGCAGGGTCCTGGAGGTTGCATGGGAGTTCGCCTAACCGGTCTAAATCTGTTTTGTGGACTTGGAGAAGGCGATTGACCGTATCCCTCAGTGAGTTCTGTGGGAGGTACTTCGGGAGTATGGGGTATCAGGCCCCTTGATACGGGCTGTTAGGTCCCTGTATGACCGGTGTCAGAGTTTGGCTCGCATTGCCAGCAATAAGTCGAACTCGTTTCCAGTTAGAGTTGTAATCCGCCAAGGTTGCCCTTTGTCACCGATTCTGTTTATAACTTTTATGGATAGGATTTCTTGGCACATCCAAGGTGATGAAGGGATCCATTTTGGTGGCCTCAGAATTGGATCTCAGCTTTTTGCAGATGATGTGGTCCTATTGGCTTCCTGTTGGAACGTGATCTACAGCTTTCGCTCGAGCGGTTCGCAGCCGAGTGCAAAGCGGCTGAGATGAGAAATCCGAGACCATGGTCTTGAGCCGGAAAAGGGTAGAGTTCCTTCTCCAGTTCGGGGATGAGGTCCTTCCCCAATGGAAGAGTTTAAGTATCTGGGGTTCTTGCTCACAAATGAGGGAAAAATGGAGCGGGAGATCAATAGGCTGATTGGTCATGCGTCTACAGTGATGCTGGCGCAGTACTGGTCTGTCGTGTGAAGAAAGAGCTGAGCCAAAAGGCAAGGCTTTCGATTTACTGGTCGATCTACATTCCTACCCTCATCTATGGTCACGAAGTCTGGGTACTGACCAAAAGAACGAGATCATGGATAGAGGCGGCTGAAATGAGTTTCCTCTGCAAGGTTTCTGGGTTCTCCCTTAGAGAAAGGGTGAGAAGCTTAGTCATCCGGGAGGGGCTCAGAGTAGAGCCGCTGCTCCTCCACATTGAGAGGAGTCAGTTGAGGTGGCTCGGGCATCTGGTCATGATGCCTCATGGACGCCTCCCTGGTGAAGTGTTCCAGGCATGTCCCACAAGGAGGAGTCTCAGGGGAAGACCCAGGACACGCTGGAGGAACTATGTTTCTCGGCTGGCCTGGGAACACTTTGAGATTCCTCTCGAGGAGCTGGCGCAAGTGGCTGGGGAGAGGGAAGTTTGAGTCTCTCTGCTTAAGCTGCTGCCCCCGCAACCCCACTCCCGATAAGTGGAAGAAGATGGATGGATGGATGGATGGACTCAGGAAATTGCTGCTCAGTACTTGGTTTGGGCCTGTTTTGTCTCAGTTACTGCCTCAGTGTGGCATGACATGGAGGCTATCAGCCTGTGGCACTGCTGAGGTGTTATGGAAGACCAGGATGCTTCAATATCGGCCTTCAGTTGTTTTACATTGTTTGGTCCCATGTCTCTCATCTTTATCTTGGCTATGCTCCATAGATTCTCTATGGGGTTCAGGTAAGGTGATTCAAGCACAGTAATCCCATTGTCATTGAACCAGGTTTAGGTACTTTTGGCAATGGGGGCAGGTGGCAAGTCTTGCTGGACAATGAAGTCAGCAAAGCTCGTCTGCATAAGGAAGCATCAAGTGCTCCAATTTGTCCTTGTAGATGGCTGCATTGACTCTGGACAGTGGGCCAACATCAACAGATGACATGGCTCCCCAAATCAACACAGATTGTGGAAACTTCGCACTGGACTTTAAGCGTCTTAGATTGTGTGCCTCCTTATTCTTCTTCTAGACTCTGGGACCTTGGTTTCCAAATGAGATTCAAAATTTGCTCTTATCAGAAAAGAGGATGTTGGACCACTGAGCAACAGACCAATTCTTTTTTTCTTTTCCCCAGGTAAGACACTTCTGACATTGTTAGTTGTTCAGGAGCAGCTTGACAGGAGGAATATGACATTTGAAGCCCATGTCCAAGATCTGTCTGTGTGGTGGCTCTTGATGCACTAACTCCAGCCTCAGTCCACTTCTTGTAAAGGTCCCCAACACTTTTGAATGGCCTTTTCGTTAAAATCCTCTCCAGGCTGCAGTCATCCCTGCTGCTTGAACACCTTTTTTCCACACTTCCCTTCCACATAACTTTCTTTGCTTTGATACAACACTATTGGGAACATCCAACATTTTTGCAATTTGAGCCTAGAATATTGGACATTTTCACAATATTCTAATTTTCTGAGATTTTGAATTTGGTATTTTCATAAACTGTTCACCATAATCATCAAAATTATAACAAACAAAGGCTTGAAATATCTTGCTTTACATCTAATTAGCCTATCTCATATTAGTTTCACCTTTTAAGTTTAATTACTGAAACAAATGAACTTTTGCACGATATTCTAATTTTTCGAGTTTCACCTGTAGAGTTTATTGGCTGAATAACTTTACTATAAACTTAACCTGTTTTGTTAATAAATTCTCATGCTTTGGAAAGAAGTTGTTTGTGCATATTATGGTGTGTGCATGTGGTGTTTGCTGTTCAGAAGCATTCAATTCATATGCTGATAGAGACTGAGAATGTTTGGCTCATCATTACTTTTGATAAAAGGTGGCGCCTTGATTTATTTTAATGAAAATAAACTCTAACTTCTTTAATAGTTGAATTAAAATTTAAGTTATAGTTAATAGTACGTCATAATTATTAATGGTTTGGTGAGCCAAACATTTCCATTCCTACAACAGTCCTGAAACTTTTTCATTTAGGACAAAGGTTTCAGGTATACATTCACAAGCTTTTTACAATAGTTTCCTGGAATGTTGACCAACTTCTCTTGACAGAACTGGTGTATTTGGGTCAAAAGGGGTGGACCTTCATGCTCGCGTTCGCCTTTTCAGTGCCACCCTCAAATTCTCTATGGCATTGAGATCAGGGCTTTGTGATGGCCACTCCAATACCTTGACTTTGTTGTCCTTACATGGTAACTAATTTGGAAGTATGCTTGGGGTCTGTCCATTTGGAAGAACCCATTGGAGCTCAAGCTTCAACTTTCTGGCTGATGTGTATGGGGTAAGGACACTGTCAAAATAAAAGCATATTCACAGGTTAAAATGTATGCATATTGGGCAATCGTTGTGCATAACTACAAATTTGTAAACTATTGAATGAAGCAATTCACATACACAAAAAATAAATAAGAATATGCATTTTGATAAAGCTTGTTTGGGATTAAAAGTACCTTTTAAAAGTAACAACCTATAACTAGTGAATAAACATACTTCATTCCCACATGTCCCACATTTCAGTAACAAAAATGTTTTTTCTTGGTCTGATGAAAAATACTAATCCAAGTGTTGACTTATGTTTCTAAAAAATAAACAAATAAACAGACTGCTACGAAAACATGACCTCTTGGCGGATGTAAAAATAAAGGCTAGAAAGCAGTCTATTGATCCATTTAAGGTGGTCAACCTAGTGAACTGAGTTACGGAAATAAATTAACTTCTCAACAATATTCCTATTTACTTAATATGTCTATAAGCATCTATTTGGTCTACATTCAGTTTTGGAAGATATAGTGCCCTCCACACACCTTAACTTTGTCTAAGCAGTGAAAAGGCTATTTCAAATGACTACTGGTATTGCGCTTTACTGTCAAATATTAAATTAGAGTAAGCTCTTTTGTTTTAAATCAAGAAATATTAACATGTTTATTGGATTTATATAATGCCAGAATAAAAAGAGGAAATGTTATGTTTTTTTTATTACTTTCATAAAAGTCAGAGCTGTATGTCAGTAAGTCAAAGGAAAACTCTAGATGATTGTATTCCAGGCTTAAAAAACTTGTGATAAGTTAATTGAGTCCATCTGAGTTAATAGGTGGCACACCTGTGGATGCAATGTAAATGCACATCTCAAACACAGAACCTCTTTTTTTGACATCATGGGAAAACCAAGAAAGAAATCTACTAAGACATCAGGAAAAGAATTGTGGACTTCCACAAGTGTGGCTCATCCTAATGTGCAATTTCCAGATGCCTTAAGGTCCCATGTGCATCTGTTCGGACAATAATATACAAGTATCAAAAACGTGGGAAATTACAACCGTCATACCACTCTGAAAGGAGACCGATTTTGAGTCCCAAAGAGGAATGTTTTTGGTATGAAATGTGTGACTTAACCCCAGGACAACAGCAAAAGACCTTGTAAAGATGCTGGCTGAACATGCTGAGACAGTGTCACTATTGACAGTAAAATGAGTCCTGTATCACCAGGACCTGAAAGGTTTCTCTGGGAGTAAGAAGCCATTACTTCAAAACCACCATAAAAAATATTAATCTCTGGAGACATGTCCTGTGATCTGATCAAACCAAAATTGAACTGTTCACCTATGAGGTAGGGACACTGTTAAAATAAAAGCGTATTCACATCTTAAAATGTGTGTATATTGGTCAATAGTTATGCAGAACTACAATTTTATAAATTATTGAATGAACCAAATCCCAAATAAAACATAAGTGTATATTTTCCTTGTGAGAATGCAGTTTCAAAAGTTACATCTTAAATAAATCCCAAATACAAATTGCACATTTACAGCAAGTTAATCCTGGTCAAGGTCTGCGCTCTCGGAGTGCTTTTCTAGTTTATTATGATTATTTTCTAGTGACAGTTAATGAAAACATGACATTTTAGAGTAGTATTTTGCATCAGACCAAGAAAAGTTACTTCTGTGACTGAAATGTGGGACATGTGGGAATGAAGAGTGTTTATTGCCTGTTTAAAGTTTGCTACTTTTATAAGTTACTTTTAATCTCAAACAAGCTTTATCAGAAAACACATTATAATTTATTGAATATGACTACTTCAGAGATTCTAACCTCCTAGACTTTGGCTATTTAGGAATATATACATTGCCCACTACCACAAAACATGGACTTATGGATAAGAGATTAATGCTGTTCTTAGAGCTAGCCTTTTCATGATTGCTAAGATAAAGCCATTTTTGGACCTACTGCTGTTGGACTATCCTGCAGCCTGGATTTTAATGACTCATGGAGCCAAAACTACATTACTTTGATAACCTGCCTCTTTGCATTGGCATCCTGTTCATTTTAGAAATTATTTCATGTTTTCATTGTTTATTTTTTTATTTTTAAATGAAGTGATATACCTCAATGATCTTTTATTAATGCAAACCCCAACTAGATTTCTAAGTTCTGCTGAACAATATATTCTGGGTGTTCACAATTCCAAGTTAAAACAAAGGAGACCTGTGTTGTGGGAAAAATAATTCATTGTTAAGCACTTTTAAGGTAGAAAAACACTCATCGGGTTCATTCAGGTATCCTGCAAAGAATGAAAGCTTACAGATGATACACTCTTGAACAGGTCAGGGGTAAAACTCTGCCAGGAGGTAAAAAATAAGTTTTATAGGAAGGATGGGGGAATAAAATCACACATAGAGAGGAGTAGGAGACTGGATCCTTGCTCCACTGAAGATCATTTCTCCATGGAAAAACCTGGGCAAGATAAGTTCAATCTGGGAATGTTTATAAACATTAAAACAAAGCATTGCATGACATAGACAGATGAATAAAGTCACTAGAAAATTGGACTGAAATAAAATTTGTCACAATACCTGCCTTTTGCGGTAGCTGCACTTACCACTCTTCTAGATTAAATATTTTTAATACTGTTTTAAAAAATATTAACTTCTCTTAAAAATATTAACTGGTTTTTAAACTGTTTTAAATTGATGTTTTTTTTTTAATTAATGATGTCTTTCATTTTGTATGCATTATACTGCACTTTGATTAACTATTATTATTTTTCCTTGTCATTACCTCTGCCAAAGATGTTATGTTTTCGCCAGGGTTTGTTTGTCTATATGTTAGTTAGTTAGCAACATATCTCAAGAAGCTATAGTTGGATTTTGATGACTTTTTCAGGAAATTGCTGCAATGGACGCAGGAACAAGTGATTAGAATTTGGGGGTAATCGAAAAAACCACCAATACTTAAAAAGAAATTTTGGTGAATGACTACTGAACAAACAATGATATCATTGTGAATCCACCTACAAAAGGTATGTTTATATGGTCAAGGAATCTAAAAAAGTTATAATGTAACACAAAATGAATGTGTTTATATGTTTGTACAGCTTAAAAAAAAACAAGTTTATGTCGAGAAAGTGGAGAAGATGCAGCAGGCTCTGGCTCAGCTCCAAGCAGCATGTGAGAAGAGAGAACAACTGGAACATCGTCTTCGTACACGACTGGAAAGAGAGCTGGAGTCTTTACGTCTGCAGCAGGTAATGAAATACACTTTATATTTATTTTATTGCTGAATTATCAGCATCGATCTTTATCAGCCTTGTGATATTTTATTCCGAGTTTTCGAATCAAAATGAGCCAATCTGTTGTATACAGTGGCGGAGCCAGAATATTTTCACTGGGGTGGCCAGGGTGAGACCACTACTCACATAGGGGTGGCCATAAGTAGATACATGCATACATACTGTACATACATACACTATACGCACATCACATTGTTCTTGGTGTAGGGAAACAACAAATCGAGGGTTTGCCTGTAGCCTACACTGTGTCTGTTACTATCAATGGCAATAACCTTCTTATTGTTGATATACCCTTTTTATATATATGGTAGATGGACAAAATGTCTAAATGACTGTTCTTTATTATGATAGCTACTGTACTTTATATTTTTATTAATTGTTTTAGTCTGACATAGTCTGTCATCTGACAGGTGGAAGTAATTAAAAATACTCAGATTACTGTAATGAAGTAGTTTTTTGGGGTACTTGTACTTCTATGAGTAGATTTTCAAGTCTGTACTTTTACTTGTACAGAGAAATGTGCAGCGCCTTGGTCAGCTCTCTTTATGACAATAAAGTGCGCTTTATAAATAAACTTGGTATGGTATGTACTTAAGTATTAATTAATCCATGTAATCTACAAAGTTACTTTTAAAATCATAGTCCAGCAGTCCTGCACTACAGCCCTGGGCCAAGACCATGAAAACATTTATAAACAACTAAAAGAACCTTAAAATCAATCCTGAAACGTACGGGGAGCCAATGCAGCGATTTTTAAACTGGTGTAATATGTTCAAGTTGAAAAACACAAGAATAAATATTAATAGTAGCATTTATTTTGTCATGTGAGGTTTACATTATGCCATGCCTACCATTGTTATTTGTAATGTCAAATGGCAATAGCCTACAATAAGTAGCCTAAATGCTGGTGGTGGGCACCCTACCTTGTGAAGAGCACTGTGTGGATTCTTGTCGGACATTGTCTGAAACATAAATGTTTAAACTGTCAAAAAGCACACAAAGGAAGCCTACATCATCAATATAACAGACAGGTATCTGACTGCAGAGGGCTGAGACCAGATATAGAGATAAGCAGGCTGTCAGTGTGCTTTACCTGTGGATCTCTTGTCCTGCCTGACCTCACTGTCCCTCTTTTGATCATTTTCACTCTCATTCCTACTCTTACTGAAGTAGGCAGAAATTTTTATTTTCATTTCACCTGATAGGTAAAGAGTAAAGGTAAATGTATGCTAGCCTGACTGAGGGAAAAGCATCAAGGGAAGGGTAGGGGAGCTCTGCAGGGGCGAGGCTCTCGGCTGAGTACGTAAGGTCGGAGGAGGAAATGGGTGGAAAAGGCGGGGATAGGTGGGAGCGGGCGTTTCAGCAACCCCGAGAACTACCAGCAGAGACTCAAAGATTACTCTAATATGACTGAATGGGTCAGAGCAACACTTCAGGTATGTTTTTAATGAGGGAAAGACAGGTTCTCATTTTTTAAAAACACATACCCAAAATTAACTTAAAGCTGTTCTTGAACCATTTTGAGTAAAGACATGGCTGGGGTCTCTTTGGAAAGCAAACACTCTCAAATTTATCCCAGAACTGTGTTAATATCTCTGACCTCATTTTTGTTGTTACCAAGCAATATGAATTTTAATACACTGAAAAATATTTTTTTTATGTCCGATTATTTATTTTATATAAATGCTGTAAAAATTGCTTTAAAAATATCTTGGGACCTAAAATACACTGTGGGTCTAAAGTCTGAAGTATTACCTTCATCCACACCAAATTTGACAGCAATAAACCAAAAAAATTAGTATTCTGCACACATTTTTATAACTACAGGTCAAAGGTGGCCAAAAGTGTGTCATATGCGCCATCTCCTGGGTAAATGCGGTAGTCCTCACTGAATTAAAAAATATCGTTGGAATCATAACTTCATCTTCTCATATAAAGCACCACCGCTTCCTTCTATGTTGTATTAAGATTATAAAGGGTGTTTGGACACCGTGCTGAAACAGTATGTTACTGGTACGCACTGTGCGTAATTTCTTCATGAATAAGACATTTTATGCACGTCAAATACTATGGGAGCGACTAAGTCCGCCCGGTCAAGTTATATATCTTGCGTTTACAGCATTACATTAGCTATTCGATGCGTCAATCATCAGAGTTCTGGACCCCGATTGGTTCGAGTTACTTACCATAACGTGACTTCCGCCATTGGTTGGAGATCTACCGCCAGGGATTGGCCACCCCGACGTAGCTCCGCCACTGTTTGTATACTTAGTACTTGTGAGGTGTTTATGATAATGAGCCTTAAAGGGGGGGTATTATGCTTCTTCCAGGCACATATTACCCTTCTATAGTACACTCCAATAAAATTGTCACCTTAAGTCTTTTAAAAGTCCATCATATATCCAAATCCACCTTAAAGAAATGTAAGTAATTTTTAGGAGTTTAAAACCGTTAATGTTCTGAGGGACCTCACTCTTACATTTAGCGGCTGAACAGACGGTAGTTAACATTGCTGCCATAGGAGGAGCCTAAATAGTGGTTGCAATAGGTTAAGACAGTTTTTCCTTTAAACCTAAATGAATAATGCTCCCTCATAAAGCTGCAGGCCGGATAATATATTTAAGTATCAAACTTTTATTAATCTTTAAAATGATAGTTGGGTTTAATACTGTGATGCAAGGCTAGTGCTCCACAACATTTGTTAATCATCCTAAGTCCCGCCTTCCTCCCATAAACCCCTATGCATTTCACGCTGACCGCCAAATTTTTTTAGGCAATAGAATTCGAATTTCAGCCTTGTCAGCTATCAATCAACTTACATGCGCATCGCACAAACCTGTGATCAAGGGGCCGCGCGCACAGGTCACTGCTGTTAACAGTCAGTATATTGGATGGGAGCGTCAGTCATAGAGAACTTGCTCACCTCTGAAATGTCCATAACAAAAATACAACCAGTTGATGCTCGATAGCGCTTCCTGCTTCCCTCTTTGACCCACTGTGACTTCACAGGGATGTTTTGGGAGGGGCCTTGATAGTGCTCCTTGATAACCCTGCAGGTTTGTTTTGAGACCACAAACTGGATGACTCTTTGCTAAGCTCATGGAGGGGACATCAATGCCATGACTGAGTGTGTGACTGACCAAATAAACTTCTGTGTGGACAACATCATCCCCACCAGAACAGTGAGATGTTTCCCCAATAACAAACCCTGGATCACCAATGACCTGAAGGAACTGCTAAACAAGGAAAAAAAGAGCCTTCAGGGAGGGAGACAGGGAATTATTGAAGAGTATACAGAAGCAACTTAAGGTCAGAGACAGTAAGGAGGGCTACAGGAAGAAGCTGGAGAACAAAGTACAGAGGAACAATATGAGAGATGTCTGGTCAGAATGAAAAAGATCACAGGATTCAAGCACAGACAGGATTGGATAAATGAAAATCTGGACCGATGAACTGAACGCATTCTTCAATAGGTTCAGTTCTGGAACAAGCTCAGCATCTTCCTCTCCTGTCCCCAGCCAAACAGACATCCCACCCTCCCCTGACCCACAGCTTTCCTGTCATACCTTGGATGTTTTATCCTTTACCTCAGTCATGGACTCTTCTGTCTTCACAAGTTTGTCTTCTACCAAGTCAGGAGATGCCCCCCCCTCCCACTTGTCCGTCTCTAGAAGTCAGGTGACAAGGCAGCTAGAGAAACTGAACCGGAACAAGGCTGCAGGTCCAGATGGTATCAGCCCCAGAGTCCTCAAGGTCAGTGCAGAACAGCTTTGTGGGATTCTGCAGCACCTCTTCAACCTTAGTCTTAGCCAGGAGAAGGTCCCAATGTTGTGGCAGACACCATGCCTTGTTCCAGTAACGAGGAAAATAATCATCCATCATTCATCAATGACTATAGACCTGTTGCCCTGACATCCTACATCACGAAAGTCCTGGAGAGACTCCTGGTGGCCCCCTGAAAAAGCAAACAAGAAAATATCTGGACCCGTTGCAGTTTGCTTTTTGCCGTGGAGTTGGAGTTGAAGATGCCATCATCCACCTGCTTCAACCAACTCACTGTCATCTGAACAAAGCAGGCAGCACTGTGAGGATCATGTTGTTCGATTTCTCTAGTGCATTTAACACAATTCAGCCTGATTTGCTTCATCAGAAACTCCTGAAGACACAGGCGGAGCCCTCAGCAATCGCCTGGATATTCACCTGGACAACAGACTGGACTGGAGGCGTAACAGTGAAGCCGTCTACAAGAAGGGAAAGACCAGACTGTAGTTCTTGAGGAAGCTTAGGTCCTTCAAGATTCGCAGCAAGATGCTGCAAATCTTCTACAAGTCTGTTATGGAGAGTGTAATCTCTTCAGCCATCATCTATTTGGGTAGCAGCATCAGAGCCAGGGACTTAAAAAGGCTCAACAACCTGATAAAGAAGGCTGGTTCTGTTCTGGGGCCAACTGTGATAATGATGATGCAAAGAAAGGTTTCTTCATAAAATCAAAAACATTATGGACAACCCTGAGCATCGTGTTCATGATACTATCCTGCAACAGCAGATTGTCTTCAGTCGGAGGCTTCTTCAGTTTTGCTGCAACAGAGACTGCTACAGGAAATCATTCCTGCCACATCATGATCTTTAACAACTCCTTAAATAATTAATTATACGAGCTACAACAACACTTAATTTCCCTCTGGGATCAATGTTGTGACACAGAGTGAGTGATTTTTTGTCTGGTTTACATAACCAGCCATAATGATCATCAGTAATTTAATCTTAATATAATTATTGATTAAGTTAAAGTTTGTATCTAATAATTATTGTTAGGGGCACCAGCTTCCTTCCGAAGCACTTGTAATCCCAGACAGCCAGTCTCTTCTGAAAGGTATAAGTTCAAACTCCTTGGACAATAATTGTCCACATACACCAAGTAATCACAGAAAACTTATCTTTAAGCTAAGGAGAATTTATTAAGAAAATAGATCAACCTTACAGCCAAAACATTTTGTCAATAATTCCCATCTATTCTAAAGCATGCAACCAACTACTACCGATCTTAGAAAATGAATATGTGAAAATTGATTTACACAATTAACACCAAGGGGATCAGGGACAAACGGACGGCTCCCCTTAAGCAGAGGAAGGGAGGCGAGGGTTTTTTCAGAAAGAGAAGTGGCGGATCCATCACTCCAGGGGCTCAGGTAAGAGATAGCCTGTAGGTGTGAATTGTCCACGTGGAAGGCCACAGCTTTAAGTTAGGGGCTGTTTACACGACAAAGGTTTTTAGCAAAACTAAGGTTTTTCTGCGGTTCGGCCTCTCGTTTACACGACAACAGGAAAACCGGGGGCAAAAACGCAGCTTTTCGAAAACGGCTTCCAGAGTGGAGAGTTCTGAAAACGCTGGGTGATTCGTGTAAACGCAAGCTGGAAACTTTTGAAAACAATGACTGCCAGCCGCCTACAGCCATGTTGGACTTCCGCACTCCGCCTTTCTGCATAACAAAAACAACAATGGTATGCTGTTACTGCTGATTCAACATCTGAAGTTATTTGGTCTCTGTAAGGCTTCTACAACCATAGTTGTACACGCAGAGATCGCCATTGTTAGTTATTATAATATGTTTCTTTTCCGAATTGTGACGGGGGAACCTTGGAACACTGCATACACGGGGCACACTGCCATCTAAAGGCCGAGCATATGTACTACATAATTTTCCATCGCGCGCCCTGTTGTGTAAACGCAGTGCGTTTTCACCTGCGTATTCAAACAAAAACGGCAACGTTATCGTGTAAACAGCCCCTAACAGACAAAGAACAATGGAGTTAACCTTTCAGCTAACAGACCAGCTAACGCAGGTCGAACCGAGCGCGACTCTGCCGACCAGTTGATCAGAGAGCAAGAGAGAGGGTAGAACGAGGAAAAGAGAGAGAAAGAGTGGGATCTGCTCAGGATAAAAACCAGTTTAAAACACACAGCAAATAATACAGCTCACAAACTTATGCGTGTGGCGACGCTAAATGAGCCAACAGGTTCAGTGCTTAAAAACACAAAAAAGGGAAGCAAAATTGCGTCCGTAGTTGATGGAACTTACTCCCCCCCGATATCAGGAACATTGATTCTCTCCCTTTTAAATCTTGTCTTAAAACTCACCTGTTCCAACTGGCATACTCTGTTTAATTTATAGTAGCTGTTTACTTGTTTCTAATTATATTTAGTCTTTAATCTTGTTTTAATGCTGTTATATGTTGTGATGCTATTGTTGTACAGTGTTCTTGGGAGTTTTGAAAGGCGCTTCAAATAAAATGTATTATTATTATTATTAAACTAAGTTTTAAAAATCACAATATATACTTACTCCTAGTATTGCAATACATCGTAATATATCGTTTCACCCTCCTGTATTGTGATACTTGTCGTATCACCAGATTCTTGCCAATACACATCCCTACTGATAACAATGATGGAGTTTAGAGTTAATAAAAAGAACTGTACACTACCTCACATAGACACTATTGCGAACTTTTAGAAAACATTTTTTGTGTGTTCTGCTTTTTGCCCATCAAACTTTATGGTGTACCCTGTCTTGTGTGTCATTCATGCCCTCCAGCGTCAAGGAAGCTCACAGAGCAGCAGTTTGGTGACATCAGAGTACAATGCTACAGCTCTAATGGAGCACCTAAGAGAGAAGGAGGAGCGCATTCTGGCTCTGGAGGCGGACATGACAAAATGGGAGCAGAAGTATTTAGAGGAAAGTGTAATGAGGCAGTTTGCCCTTGATGCTGCCGCATCTGTCGCCACACAGAGGTGATGTTTCTACTGTTGAATACAGCATCATGCCTCAAAGGGCAAAATTTTGTTTTGTATAAGTATTAAAATTTGTTAGTACTGCTTTGTTAGTACCACAAGGTGGAAGTAATACACTAGCTGAAAAGATTACTCTTTCCAAAGCTCATGCAAAAACCTTTACGTTTTATTTAGTTGTTTTTTTTTACTGACATGCCCATGATTACTGTAAATCTGTAGATAAAACTTTTTGAAATAAATATCTACATGAATAGATAAATATATAATGTGACAATGAAATTGTGAAAAAAACTGACTGCATATAAAATTCTAAACTCATTAGTACAATAACATTTTCATTCTCCTTTAAATATTTGTCATTCTCCTTTAGAAGAATATTTGCTGATGAAGGCCTAATGTAATTTTAAGCTGTTATTTAATTCAACATCTGCTGTATTTTGTGTATGGCTTTATCCAGATGGTCATAATATTGTCTGAATATTTACCCACTTTTTTAATGTGGCTGTCTAAATCCAATTGGCCGGTGTTGCTTCAGTGTTTTAGGTGTAAAACTGCCCAGGGCACAATGTCCATGATGGTGTGCTTGGGATGTCAAGACATGGCCAGTCAACATCTTGTGAATTTTACTTACAGACACAGTGGTCAATGGCTCTTAAGCTATTGACAATGGGCCATCAATGCTAACATCCTGAAGAGCAATTATCATCCCGATCATTTAAAAATTATTATTCAAATGACTCAAAAAGGCATCTTCTGATAAATTATTCCTCTAAATTTGATCTGCTAGAATAACCAGAGCTGGTCGAAGTTCATGCAACTCCACCATCCTCCATGACCGTTGATGTAGCATATTGTTACTAGCTGTACATGTCAAGGAAGACTAATCAATTTTCAAGCATAAACCAATGGACATGCAGGTCCAAACCACTGACTCTGATTGACGGACGAACTCATTCAGTTGAAAAGTATCATTATGAAATAAATAAGCCACTGGGGAAAAAAACACCATTGTAAAATAAAAGATGACTTTGTGAAAATTACGTTTTGGAACAAAAACTGATGGAATCAAATTAAAATAGCTCAAAAATAACCTCTCTTGGGGCGTCACATGGCATAGTGGTTAAGACAGGCACCCCATGTTCAGAGGCCTCAGTCCTTGAAGCGGTTGTCCCGGGGTTCGATTCCACCCTGCGGACATTTACCAAATGTCTCTTCCCCCACTTCTGTCCCGTTTCTGCACACTCCACTGCTAATAAAGGCGGTTGTGGCCACACGACCTACAAAAAAAGTATTTCTTATTAGAAAAAAATTACTGTGAAATATTTTTATTAGTAAGCACATTTTTAGAGGATGAAAAATATTTTATACTTATTACCTTAGAAATCTATATGCATTCAGTTTTTTACAATTTCATTATATATTTTTCCATTGTTTAATTGTGAAAATATTTATTTCATGATGTTTTATTTACTTATTAAATTTTGAGCCTTTTGGCATAGTATACAGATTGCTGGAGATGGGGACCAGCCCTCTGCAACCCTGGAAAGATAAGCGGTACAGAGGATGGATGAATGAATCCTGTAGATGTTTGAGTATAAATTAAAACTGCTGAATTTATGTCATCCAACATTGGAATACAGTAAATAATTACAGATTTCCCAAACAAAAGTGAACAGAGACAAAACTTTCTCAGTTTTACAGAAAGGGGGGAACAATTTGGCAGCACATCCCAGACCAAAGATTCCAGTTCTGAAATCTGATGACATGGCATACAAAACAGGAGTGGATCATAAACTGAAAACAAAACAAAACATTTTCTTCTGTGTCTAGAGCTCAAATTTTGATTCCCCACAATGTGTAGCATGTGTCAGAATACTGGATTTAAGTAATTTACTGCTTTGGACATTCACAAAGGATGAATGGAAACAGAAAAAAACACTGGCAACCTCTTTGTCAAAAGGATAGAGTTGAGTCAACATTACTAATACCCATGGCAAATTTGGACTTCAAATTATTTTTGTTAAACCAAGAAGTTTGTTTCTGATAGAAAATAAATCATCACTCAACAAAGAAAGCGATCTAAAACAAGAATTAATTTTATTTTCTATATAATTATTATTTTAAAAAAACCTAAAAAGCTTTTTTCTAATTTTTATTTAAATCTCATGCCACAATATTAAGACCCATATGAATGATCAATCAAAATCTGGACTGTGGCTGGGCCACTCCTAAAAGTTAATATTAATTCCAGTCAGAAGAAACATCTTGGTAAAAGGATTATTTTGAACCTAGGTCTCCCAGGGATATGAATATTTTTGAGCTCAAATGCATAAGTTGCCTGTTTACATAGCAGCGAGCAGAAACCACACATATCAGTTAAACACACCTGAATATGTAGGTAATTATATATATATATATATATATATATATATATATATATATATATATATATATATATATATATATATATATATATATATATATATAATGAAGAATAGAGTGTAACTCTGCAGCTGATGGGGGTTTTTCCCAACACATAAACAGATCTTTCTAAGGTTCTAGACTTTCTTCCTTAAGGGACCATTTTAACTAGGAAGGTTCCAAATATATTGTGCTTTTAGGCAAAAACACTCGAGACCACAGAGACTAAGCATTTTGTCTGTGGTCTACTGCAAATGTTTCTTTGAAATCGATCCACCTGAAGCAGAGTTGTTCTCTTTGCTCAACACTGATATGCAGATCTCTGAAACCTGCACAGTATTTTTCTTTCATAACTTAGCTTATGTCTTTATGTCTTTATGACTTGGTTTTCTATGGACACATCTTGTGAATGGATGTGGTAAAGAGGTTCGTACGGGGCCATCTGAAGCCTAGTTTATACTTCTCCGTCAGCAAGTTTGAACGCACACGTATTAACAGAGACATTTTCCTTTTATACTTCTTAGTTTTTGCAAAAATTACCCATTCCCCACCAGGACAGCCGGGGGTGCAGACCTGGGTCGACAACAGTTTATTTACTTCAACTTGTAAAGGCATTTCCACTCAAGGAGCAATGGCCGACAGAGAGTGAGTTTTGATTGAGCTGGAAAGCTGTTTACTAGAAGTGCAGCTCATAGAATACTCTGAAAAGGCATGTAAACAAACAAACTAACACAGTGGTCTGTTTTGTTGTTCTCTACACCTCCTGGTGTTCAAAATCGCCAAAAGACCATATTAGATAAACTGGCCTTGCAATATGAAGCATCTAGTGCCCAAAAGCTGCATTGACTACTAATTACATCGACTGTAGAGCACCGTTCTGCTGAAATGATCTTGGGCTGATGTTGGGCTGACCAATCACAGAAGTGTGCTCTCCGTTGTGTTCGGTGGATAGTAAAACAATTGGGCTCCTTGCCTGAGTGACGGAGAACCATTGCGTCGACGGATAATGACGCTGCGTGTCTCCGCACCTCCGCAGACGAAGAAGTATAAATTAGGCTTAGCAGTTTGAACATCTATAGATGCTTCTCATTTGCATTACTTAACACATGAAAGGAAGCTTCTCAGTTACTGTTTTCTACATGTACAAATAAGAAATAAAAGAGAAAAAGTAATTAAACCAAATGATCAATCTAGTTTAGTCTAGATCATCTACTGCTCATTGCTGAAACTTTTTCTCTTGTCCTGAAGGGACACATCTGCAGCAGGGATAAGCCACTCTCCGGACAACAGCTATGATACTTCTGTTGAAGCTCGAATTCAGAAGGAAGAAGAGGAGATCCTAATGGCTAATCGTCGCTGTCTGGACATGGAGAGCAGGTTCGGTAACAAATGTACAGCACGCGAATCTAAGTTTTGCATAAGAAGTCATCCTGTGCTTTAAAAAGTGCTTAAACAGAAGGCAACTGGACTTCTTTCTTGGAGATGTTATCTTATTCAACTTTTTCAGTTCTGACCATGGTTGGTTTTACTGTTTAGTGTTGCTGTTTATTGTTTTTCTTGTTTAAGATAGATGTCTTCTTTTCCTCTATCAAACCCACTGTCTTCCCTATCAAAAATGTGCACATTACTGTCTTCAAATGAGTCCTTTTTTCTTGAGAAGTAATTGAATCACTAATTCCCGACCCAATAGGTTTGCTGTTCTGTGTTGGGCTATCCATTTTTTGTAGCTGTTATTTAGTTTGCTAAAGCTTCAAACATTTCTTACTATACTACACTGTATAGACCACTAAGCTTGTGTTTGGGTATTTTATTCTTTAGAGGAACCAATCTCTCTCTCGTTAAATGTTGTTGGGTTTAGAATGCACTGGAAAATTATGCTTGGAAATAACTTTCTTGGATACATATTCAGACCTCTACTTTGGAAAAATTAAACAGCATGTTTTGAATAAAAGGTGAAATGTCTTTAAGAAATAAAAGTCCAGTTGCCTTCTACTTAAGCATTTAGGATTATTATGCCCTGGATAATCTACACCAGCATTGTCCTCTTTATATAAACTCCACTCCATGTCATGCAGTTTGCTTGGTGCAACCAATGTTTGATGGTGCCTGCAGTTTGACTGAAGCTGCTTTTGTTCTAAGCCTCTAAATTGGAGAAATTAAACAGCATGTTCTGAATAAAAGGTAAAACGTCTTTAAGAAATAAGAGAAATCAAGTTGCCTTCTACTTAAGCATTTAGGATTGTAATGCCGTGGATAACTAAGAATTTACACCAGCATCGTCCTACATACACCACTCAATGTCATGCACTTTGCTCGGTGCAGCATAAAACTTTTGTTTGATGGCGCTTGCAGTTTTACTGAAGAAGCTGTGTTTGTTTTTTAGCCCAGGTAAGACGCTTCTGATGTTGTTTGTTATTCAGGAGCAACTTGAGAAGAGGAATACGACATTTGTTGCCCATGTACAGGATCCGTCTGGATATGGTGGCTCATGAAAGGAAGCTTCTCAGTTACTGCGTTATTGTTGTGTACATGTGCAAAATAAGAATTTCTAAGCCACCACAAACTACATTTGCATGGTGCAAAAGTTTTAGGCAGGTGTCAAAAAATGCTGTAAACAAAGAATGCTTTCAGAAGTCTTTTTAATGATTGTTTTTTTATATCAGTTTGCAAAATGCGAAGTGAGCAAACAAGAGTAAAATCTAAATCAAATCAATGTTTGGTGTAACTACCTTTGGTATTATATATAAATATAATACCAAAGGTATATATAAAGGTATATATATATATATTTATATGTGTGTGTGGGTGGGTGGGTGGGTGGGTGTGTGTGTGTGTGTATACATGTATATGTTTATGTACAAGGGCAAGGGCAAGGCTACAGGGCATTGCAGGGCATACAGGGCGCTTCAAACGGTCCAAGTCCAACCTCCACCATGGCCAAGACCCAATATACACCAAAACAAAAAAGCAACATAATAAATAAATTATATATCAATAAGATTTCCAGCAATACAATATATTTTCAAATAATAGACGTGTCAGTATTATTGTTTGATGATATTTCAGCTGTATTGTTTAGGAAAAACAGATTGAAATTGATTGTTCTATTTTTGCCAATTAAACAGTTTTATTCCAGATCGAAGAATTGACTGATTCTGTTTTTTTATTCATTTTATTTGTCTCTGATTCAACATTTTGGTTCAGTTATGCAGCCATATAGTCTCCGCATTCAGATATTAACTCTGACTTAACTCCTCTTTAATGCAGGATAAAGAATCTCCATGCCCAGATCATTGAGAAAGATGCTATGATAAAGGTTCTTCATCAGCGCTCCAGGAAGGAGCCTATGAAGTCTGATGCACCATCTACCATGCGACCTTCTAAATCCTTGATGTCCATCTCCAACACTGTTCCAAGTGGTTCAGGACTGCTTTCCCACAGCCTCGGGCTTAGCAGCTCACCAATCACTGAGGAGCGTAAGGATACCAGCTGGAAGGGCAGCCTGGGTATAAATACGTTGTTCTTTTTCCTCTGATTTACTGCAGGTCAAACTTGAACTCTATATGGAAATGAAATTACTAGCCGTTATAGCCTTATTAATTTATACAGCAATGAGAATAAAAAGAATATATACCACTTATAAAAGTTAGTAAATACCTTTATCATTACTGTCTAAATAGCAAACACCCAGAATGTTTCTATTATTCTATTAAGGAATGAAAACAGATTCCTTGAGTCTTTTGTTAATATATTACGGCTTGTTAACAAGCAAGGATGAGACACACATCATTCTGTATGGTCTGCTCCATCCAGCCCAAGCACACGCAAAAATTATATAGTAAGGCTGACACAACGTAAAAACATTGCTCCCCCGGTATGGCTTAAAGTGGACATATCATGCTTTTAAATTCTTCCTTTTTACATCTAAATCATTTAGCTGTGGTCTATATGTAGTGGAACTGCAGTTATTAGGTCAGAATTTTTTATTTAACTAGTTCTACAGGCTCCTCTTCTTTGCCTGGCTTTCGCCAGCCTGATCTGACGGCAGTTTGATTCTGCCCTGCAGATCAGTCTGGAAACCCACATATTAAACTACTGCTACAGCCTATCCAGTTTTTCTGGAACCAATCACAACTGGGCTTATCCGCCTTGTGCGCTATTGGTGGGTTCAAAACGATGAAGTCAGAGAAGCGACGGAAAAGTCGGCAAGCAGCTTGTTGTTTACATTGGTCATGGCAGCCACCAGAGCACAGCTATCCATTGACGCTGCTGTCGCTGCTGTTTTAAAAGATTTAAAAGTTTTCTGCCATTGCTGCTTCTGCAGTCCGCAATCCTACAAACTATCCACATTTGTTGACAAGCTTCTTGCCTGGAGTTTCGCGTCGCTCGGCAAAGTACGTCACCTGGATCGATGGTCTGATTGGTGAATGCTCTATCCAATTGCGAACAGTCATTTGAACTATGCCCGTTAGTCACACCTCTTGTGCAGTATAAATTACATGGCAGACACCCCAGACTAAGTTCAATCTTGAACTTATTCTGACGAAAGCCAGGCTACCTCTTCTACCGCCGTTCAGAGGTGTCTGAACAGGGTCTGCAGAATGACTCGTTTTGGTGCGGTCCCTTAAAATTGTAGGACGGGCTGCATGCCACGCCCACCTCCAGGTCGCTGAGCCATCCACTCCACCCCATTCAGCCACTTTTGTAGTTTAATAGAGAACCTGCAACATAGCACTGCAGAAACTTTGTATTTGTATTTTTTTTTATGTCAGAGCAGACACTAACAAAAAACTACTGTTTAATGAGCCAAAACCTCATTTAAAAAATAGTAATGTGCTATGCTTTACATCGATCTGAAATACCACAGCTAAAACAATACAAAGTTCAAAGTTATAAAAAGTGGGTTTTCTTACAATATAAAGAGAAAAGATTATACAAAATCATGACAACTTTGTTTTTTAGGGCGTATACTACATGAAGAGAGGGAAAAACGTTAGAAATTTCAAAGTAGCATATGACCCTGTCCACTTTTACAGTCAACAAACTCTTTCATAACACAAACACGGGTACGTAATAAATCATACTCTGCCTTTACCTGTGATGGTAGTATTAAAAAGACCTATGTAATCAGGGAGCTAAAACATCTACCACATAGCGCTAACATTAGCAGGAAGTCCGATGCTAATGCTATCAAAACAATGTCCAAGAGGCATTAAATGAATGTCCAAAAATACAGTTTGCTGTCATTTTAACGTTAATTGGAGCTTACCACTGTGCTGTGTCCACCCTTTTCATATTCAGAAGGGATAGAGCCCTCGATAAGACAAAGTATTTTGGAAAACCCTTGTTGAAGTGTTTGTCGCAAACAAAAACGACTTTAGCCACAGATTCGGGCACATTACCATTAAAAATAAAACGTAACCATGCACTTCGAAGCGGTTCTGATGCTGGGAGACGGTGTAAAGAGTTGTGCGGGTTAATACACCCAACAACTGAACATTTTGACACTTGTACTTTCGGCATACTTAAACTACAAACTCACAGCGAGAAATAAAGATGTCGGATTCTCACAGTGTTTAGGCTATTTTACTATGTTTTTGCTGCTAAGCTGTATATGTCTAATAGTGTTGTCTACATGTTTGGTCGTTATTTTGGTATTTAAGGGCATCTTAGGAAAAATATTAATTTCCTGCCTAAAACTGTTAGTGTGGCTCCCTCTTTAGCTTAAAACTCTGTACTGCACTTGAATTGGGCATTGCTATTTGCTCTGCGGTGAGGGCTGATGTCAGCCACCCCACAGGGGTGAGGGGTATAGAAAAGCTGAGTCTCTGCCCACGCCTCCTCCACATAACCTCCCTCCCTTTCCTCCTTTTCCTCTGGTGAAGGAGGTGGAGAGAAATCCTCCACCTCAAAAAGATCGCACTGAGGCAAAGGAGCTCACGTTGCTCTCCCTTTTTCTCGCTGTCTGTGTCTGTGCCACTGCAGCAGCGCTGCTGTCAACATATCAATCACAGCCGATACCATGCCCAGCCCTCTCCCCCCATGCGTTCACTGTTCCACCAGGCAACGCCTCCTTTTGGCTCATTTTTCAAACAGGAAATGAGGTTGGAGTAAGACTCTGGTAGGGGGTTGAGTTGCTCTTTATGAAAGAAGCCTTGTAAGCAATCTATCAATGGCCCTGAAAAAGTTGAAGAAAGCTGAATTTGATTTGTGTACCTGAAATAAACTGTAGAATAATTTATTTTTCCATGGTTATGTAGGAGTTCTGCTGGGTCCTGAGTCTCTGCGGACAGAATCCATCTCGTCGTCACCTTCCCCCGTACTTTCTACCACGCCGCTCACTACAGGTCACTCAAAGACGGGCAGCCGGGACAGCTGCACTCAGACTGACAAGGGGCAGAGCCAAGAAGCAGGCAAGCCCAGCCCATCAGCTCTGCAGAGTATGACCCTGCCTGCCCGCCTATCAAGTCCCAGCCCAGTTTACATCCCAGATCGCTTGGCAGGTCAGCTCACATGTTATCCTGTTGGGTTATAAAATATTTAACTCTTTCATTTAGTCGAGTTTATTTCTTTTTTTTTTTGTAGAGCCGTATTGCAAGCTGAGACCTTGCAACAAACTTATATACTCTCTACTCAGTAAATTTATATAAAAAGAAGCTTAGTTATTTAGTTTTACTGCAGAATTTTGAATGGTCATGCTAATCTCTATCTGTTCAATATTTGGACATACTGTTTTGAAAGAGTAGGTGACACCATCTTAGGTTGCTCACAAGAAAGGAAACTATCTTCACTGGCAGAATATGTTCATATTTTTTGTACATAAAGATGTTACTTCTTGTATGCAAAATTTTATACTGTGCAGGAGCAGCAATTAAAGGATTGAGGCAAAATAGATGACCATTAAAAGTAGTGCATTAAACCAAAGAGAGACCTGAGTCAAACTGTCAGGTTCAACTTAACCAAGCTGATTTTCACTGCTCATCTTTAAACCTTAGTTTTAAATCTAACTCTCACATTTATTTGTGTTTTTTTGTCATCTTTGTGTAGAAGTTCCAGTGTTTCACAGCAGCACCTTTGACCGAAGGTTCCCAATGCAGTCCCATTCACAGCAACAAGCTCCTGCCCCAGCTCCAGGAGCCCAGCAAGAGGTAGACACAGACATAGTTGAGATCCTCATATGAAACTTTGACTTCAAGAAAAGAAAGTATACATATGTGATTGAATGGGCAGCTTCATCAGAAGGCCTCTCTGATCTCATCCTCATCATCCTGCATATCTAGAGCTTTATCTTAGTCCTGAGAGACATCTTGATTTATTTGTCCTTTCCATGTGCAGTCATTCACTCTACACGTTCAGTCTAACTGAAGGAAGAACAGGATTATAAGAGGTAAAGTTCTGCATATGAACCAGAACAGTCTCAGAGATTTTTGTGTTTCTTCTATTGGTTTCTTCCAAAGAAGATAAAAGCTGTAAAAGAGCCCAGCTTTTTCAAGGTAAAGTAAACTTACAAACATTAATGGTGAACTATTCAGACTAATCCCATTGGACCAACTGTATATACTTTTATTTGCATTATTTATTGCACAGTTTACCACTTCTGTTTTGTGCTTTATTTTATGGCATTTGGTCTTGTGTTTGTGTTTCTTTTAAAATCTTAAACATAATAGGTACCTACGCAGTCAGGAGTCATATCAGCTATAGTGCCTTAAAATATTCTTTATATATACACATAAGACATTCACTGTGTGTATCTCTTATTTATAACTCAAAACCACAAGTTAAAAAATTATTTTGAAGTTCAGCCTTTTGGCTTCCTTTAAATATGGTTATCTGTTTCTAGATTAAATGAGATCATACTGACAATTTATAATGGAAATCTTAGCAGCTTTTACGTCAGTTGGAACCACTTAGAGGTAGACTTGCTCCTGTGTTTGTGATCATTGTCCTACTAAGTAAGTCAAATGTGTATAGACTTAAGTTTACAAACTGATGGATGTTTTCCTTCAGTATTTTCTGGTATAGAGCAGTATTTATTGGTCTATAAAATATGGTGACTCACCCTTTTGTAAAACAGCGAAGCAGCCCAAGACCACACCACCACCATGTTTCAGTGTGGGGATGTTGCTATTTTTCTAAAATGCTTGGTTTGATGTAATCAAAATATAATTACAGATGCAACTATGCCACATTTCGGAATGTTTCCTTGCTGTTCTATTCTGTCTCAAATAGTTGATAATGGCTATCTGTGGTTTACTGGAGTCCCAAAGCCATAGAAAGGGCTTTGTAACCCTTTCCAGACAAATAAATGTCAATGACTGTTTGCAATCTTACTTGAATTTGTTTAAGTAGGGAAATACAATGTTGCTTTTTGAGGTATTTAAGCCTGCTGCTTGTTTCTAGAAATGTTTTTAGGTGATTTCCTATTTCTATAGGCCTATTTCTATAGCTTTTTTACTTAATAAATAAATTAAAAAAAACTACTTTGAAAACATCTTTCTTTAGTCACTCAGTTGTTTTCTTATATTACAATTGACAAACACACTAAATTGTCAAAGTATGATCAGAAATAGAAAAGAAAAAGTTTGTTGTTTGTTTGACGTATCATTGCAACACTTAAGAATATTACAATTTGTACATATTTATAATACAGAAACCTTGGTTAAGATTGTCCATCAAATGCATTAGCATATTTTTAAATACAAAGAATGCTTGTTTTTTTGTTTTTTCATTGACACCATTTTGCAAAGTGTTGGTGGGATCTAAATGTAATTGCTTAACACCTGCCTATGATGTTTCAGTACATCAGGTTCTCTTTAAAGAAGTATCCCAGGAACTGAATAAGACAAGGAACTGGCAATGATAACCTACATATCAGGATAGTTTAGGAATAGCCGTTAAGTATTAGTTGACATTTTAGTAAGCTTTTGGCACTAAATAAAGGTGTTGTTTCAATTCTTGCCTATACCTGCAAATTAATAGTGACCATATTCCTGATGAAAACCTTCACAACCTACAAAGTTTCATGAAACCAGTAAGGGGAAATAACCTCATAAAAGACCCCACATCCAGAATACTAGATCTCTCAACTTCCAGCCTATTTATAATCTCTGATTTTGATTTGATCTCTTGTTACTAGAATATAATTTAATTTATTTATTTTTGCAACCCAATCACTCCCCTTTGGGCTACAAATCCAAAACAGCTACACTGCTACAACTTACTGAATATGTGTCACCCCGAAACATGTCATATATAACCTATACATATTAGGCCGAATAATATTAGAGCAAATGTCCAAAATGTAATGGATCAGCCACCCGCAAACCCCTCCCCCCACCCACAAAGATTAAATCAGTAACCTGATAGCAGAAAAGGGCATCTTGTACCACAGGTCTAATATTTACCAGTTTAACATACAGAGCTGGGAGCACCTCAATGGTCTGGAACACAAACAGAGATTATTATAGCGAAATGTATTAATTCCTGTTTTGTAGAAGTTTTAGTGAAATGTAAGTTGATGGTTGAAGCCTACTATGACCCTTTGAATATAGACATGATAATTTTTCCCTATCACTTTGAAAGGATATTTGAATGTATTTTCCCAGTTCAACATACAGAGATGGGAGCACCTCCTTGGTCTGGAACACAAACTGAGATTATTATAGCAAAATGTATTAAAATGTGAGAATGGACATTTTTGTATGTTTTTTTTTGTTTTGCCCATGTGCATTTATTGTATTCTGTTCTGTTCTTTATATTCCATGTCAATTGCCCTAAATAAACAGCACTTTTCTTCATTCCAGGTGTGTTTAAATTAGGTTTTCTGTTTTATAGATTAAAAACATCTTTCTTGTGGTCATGTTTGAGTGCAGATTTCCAGATTTAAACAAGTTGAAGTTAACGCCTGTAATGTGTGGACAATTACACAAGTTTTCTGTTACTAGCTTCAGTCTCAAAGAGGTATCAAACACGAATCTTATTTTACAATGGTTTAACACATATTTATAAAATGATGAGGTGCACAGGGATGTGTAAAGGAAAACTCACTGGGTGAAAATGTGTCAGGAGGTTGTGAGATTTGTGAAAGTATTTCTTTTCTCCCCAGTCTTTCATTCATTTCAAACATTTTCGTTAGATATTTTTAGAATTTTACTTTGACTCGCTTTGTAAACATACTAGCAATATTTTGGTCAACCAACCAAATGTTTACTGGTGCTCTACAGCTACACCCCATCAAAGAATATTAAAGAATAACTGAATTAAGTAGGTTAGCTTTCATTTTTGGCACGTGTCACAGGAAACTTTTAAATTGTCTACCTTATGCAAATTTCAGTATCTCTCCCCTGATTGGAAAGAATAGCTCTCCTACAATTGGCTATTTCAATTGGCCTTGAAACGTCATCTCCTGCTCAGTGCAGGCTCTCTTGCCACCAGCATGCTATCAGATTTTAATTTTAAGATCACATTTTAAAAGCCTGTTTAGATTAGTCATAGTTAATCTAAACATATTTTGGGGAGTTATTTAATGAAAATGTCAAATTGTAATAGCCTATAAATCTTGCTGTATTTATCACACTGTTGAATTGACTTCATTAACATCTGTTAGCTCTGAAGCACTGAACAGTTATTTTATTAAAGCAAAGTATATAGGCTAAACACACTTTAGCCTATATACCTGGGTGCAAGATGAATGAAATACGATAAAACTGCACTATTTAGCCCAGCTGTGTGCAGTGCAGGTCAGTTCCTATTCTAGACTAATGGAAACTGGTGTAAAATATGCTTACATCATAATCAGCTTTGACTTATAGGTCATATAAATAGTACACTTTTAAATAGAGAAAACTAAGTATTGAAAGCGGTAATACATGGAATGACAGTGGAGGAACCTTGACAACAAGCTCTAACCATTAAGCTCCAAATTTTCCCAACCAGCAAATAGGCTTGGAACAGCAGGGGAATTAACAGAACAGTCAACATTATAAGGCTTCCTGAGGTGATGAGATTAGTGTTGGGAGATGAGAAAGGAGTGATGAGAGACGTGCCCTAACTTGCATCCCCATTAACAGCCTTAACCTATGAAACTGCTATTCTTAAATTGGTATCAAAGTAAAGGCATGATGATCATGAAAAGACACCACAGTATTATTAAAACATTACTGATTTTATTGAAGTGCAGGTGGATGGAGAACACCTCACAGCAGGTCATCAATCAGTTATATTAGTTCAAAGATTTTGCATTATGGGAGAAGAAGTGGGAGTGGTTGAAGATTATAAATACATTTGTGTTCACCTGAACAACAGACTTGATTGGAGACTCAACAGTAAGGCTGTCTACAAGAAGGGACAGAGCAGACTGTACTTCTTGAGGAAACTGAGGTCTTTCAAGGTTTGTAGCAAAATGCTGCATTCTTATAAAAATTGGTTTTTGGAGAGTGTAATCTCCTCTGCCATTATCTACTGGGGTGTCAACTTTAGAGCCAGGGACTTAAAAAGGCTTGACAAAGAAAGCTGGTTCTGATCTTGGCACTACTGTGGAACCACTGGAGATGACGATGCAAAGAAGGATTTTTCATAAAATCAAGGATGGATAGATAGATAGATAGATAGATAGATAGATAGATAGATAGATAGATACTTTATTTATCCCGAAAAAGGGGTATTTCAGTTTGTCCAGTGCTCACATATTTAGATATATACACTACTCACAATAAGTTAGGGATATCGTGAGAGACTCAGTGGATATGCATATGGTGTTTGTTTCACTTCAGACATTTTTGGGATAGGGAGGCAATTGTATTAGGGTGATAGACACACCTCATTTTGTCTTTTCCACGTAATGGTCTCACTGTGTACAGTGTGCCTTACATATTGGGGCCAACATAAAAAAATACTAAAGACATCCCTTTTCAATGTGGCATAATTTTTTTTACTTTCTGTAACATTGAAAAAATGTACTCTTATATCAGATCTTCTGTTCCTTCTGTGTCTCTGCTCTGTCTTCTCAAACCCCCAGATGGTCGTGGCAGATGGCGGCTCCTACTGAGCCTGGTTCTGTTGGAGGTTTCTTCCTGTTAAAGGGGAGTTTTTCCTCTCCACTGTCGCTACATGCTTGCTCAGTATGAGGGATTGCTGAAGGATTGCTGTGGTTGGAAAATCTGCCCAACCTCACGCCAATGACTGACGCAATCTGCTGGGTTTTCTTAAATAGGAAACTTTTTAACTGATTGGAATGTTTGTATAAATGTATTGAAATTACTTCTTGTTAAGTGCCTTGAGATGACATCTGTTGTGAATTGGCGCTATATAAATAAACTGAATTGAATTTCAACATTCTGTGGGTTTAAAAAGCTGGTATTGCCAGTAAGTCATTCCAACTTCATCCTTCAAACAGCCATGAACACACGACGTCACTTAATCGACGAGCAGCGCCACCTGGCCATAGCGCGCCTTTGGGTCGTTTGCAGGCAGTCAGATGTTGCACATCAACTTGGTGTGTCTCAAAGTGTCATCAGCAGGATTTCATCAAAACACAGAACTACTGGCAGAGTTTGTGACAGACCCAGGAGTGGAGCCCCATGAGTGACAGACTGCAAAGATGACCAGTACCTAAGGAACTATGCAGTCAGACATCGTCATGCAACTGCCACACAGCTGCAGGCCCATTTATGAGATGTAAGGGGTACTAGGGTTTCCAGACAAAACACTCGCAACCAACTCCACTGGTTTGGCTTGAATGCCAGACGACCGTTACAGGTGACTCCACTGACACCAAGACACGGCCGTGAATGTTTTCAGTGGGCACAAGACCATGTGACCTGGACAATGCAGCAGTGGTTTACCGTCCTGTTCACTGACGAGTGTCGGGTCACTTTGCACAAAAATGATGGTTGTCAGCGTTGCTGGAGAAGGCAAGGTGAGCAATACGCCGAGGTCAACATGGTCCCCAGGGTTCGCTTTGGTGGAGGAGTTGAAATGCCAGTTATCTCATAAACCGGTGGTACTGTGTTACACCTCTTTTTCCTTATCATTCTTTACAGAGTATGATAGGTTCTTAGGTTGCATTGTTAAAACTACTGTTTCAGACTAAAGCCACATTTTAAACTTAATACATAAACGCATGATTTCAAGATTTACCTTTTTTCCACTGCAGCACTCAGCATCATCAGCATCAATATCAGAAGGTGAAAAATTCAGATTTTGCACTCCTTTAGTTCACATTTTAATGGTGATGGAGCTCAAAGTGTAAAAACGAGGCTAAACCTTGGCAAAAATGGCTATGTCAAAGACTCTTATTTTGAAACACCAGTTCTCTCAAACCGGATATACCAGGTTACATGTTTAATTTTTCTTGATAATTCGTGAGGCAAGGCTTCGCACTGAGTAAATAGGTTGTAACATACGTAAAGATGATTAATTTCTGCTGTAACATCAAACACAAAATAAAGATGAAACCGACAACTCTGCATAAGCACACAAAGTAATGACAGGCAAATGTGGACGGATAACACTAACACTATATTATTGAAGTACACGTTTAAGTTTTCCACACATCTGCATATGGCTTTACACATAAAAAACATCAACCACCCTGTGGCATTTCACAGATATCAAGGAAACAGATGTAATTGAACTCAGCTGAACCTCATCCAGAGAGGCTTCACCTGTTACTCTAATAAAGGCGTTGCCAAAGTCCGCGTGTGTGAGAAACCATGGCAGCAATAAAGCACATTCTCGCTGCTAATCAACAGCATCGTCGAGAGCGGAGCCAGACGGTTTATATAAAGGTTTATGAGGGTCAGCACTTCTCCCCACTCGACGTACTGTCAGACCGGGCCGTCCAGGAAAAGTACCGGCTGCCCCATGCGACGATCCAACGGCTGATCACTCTGGTGTCTCCACATATCCAGAGAGCAACCCGCCGCAATTTTGCCCTCAGCTCAACTGTCAGGCCTGAAGGCTGAAACAAATAAACAGAGCCAGTTCTGTATATATATATATATATATATATATATATATATATATATATATATATATATATATAGTGTGTGTGTGTGTATATATATTTAAGGTAGATTGTGGCTTCAGCTTGGTTTTGACAACTTTTCTAGCGACAAATGTAAACTTTGTTTCCATAATATTCATTGGGTTTAGGAATGCGATTCATAGTTTTTTCGTTTCGATGTACATTCTTTCAGGTCTCAACGAAATTGTATGCATGCTAAGTTTTTTGTGGTTGCTACGGTGGTTGCTAAGGACGCTATTACTAATGAACCGGAAAGAAGTTGATGCCGCATCACGGACCACGTTCTTGCTCAAACTGGTTACGATTATTATTATTATTATTTGTATTATTGTTGTTGTGATTCTTTGAATAAAAAAGGAATTGAATGTGTTTCTACACCTCCAGCCTAATTTTTTTTCATGTGTTAAAAACTGTGTAATAGGCTATTGAACTATAAATAGCTAGTTTTGGAAAAGAAAAGGTTAGCCTATGTGATTGATGTAATTTTATTTATTTATCATAAGTAGTAGTATTTGTATTCAACAAGATAAAGCTTGACAGCAACATATCTTAGGGGTGTTGAATCATCTAGGAAACGACCGTTGAAAAACTATACATTAGAACTACAACTAGTGGGCGCATCACAGTGACTTAACATTCATAGGAATTATTATTAAAGTCGTCACTTGTTCACGGGCTATTTACAGATCTATTAAAGTGAAACAAACCAAACCTAAATCTGTCTTAATCAAATATATTATTCAAGGAATCTAAACGAAAAACCCATTTAATAAAGTCCACTGTCTGTTGCTATGGTGGTTCCTTAGGTGGTTCCTAAGGACAGTAAAGCTCAAATAATACCTCAACTACAGCCACAAAACCCTGATGAGTTGAAAAGAAGACGCCATAGATCCAGAGTATCTTCTACATCAGAGTGTCAGACAACTACAGAGCGTCTTCAGTCAGAGGCTTCTTCAGATCTGCAACACTTAATTTCCCTCTGGGATCAATAAAGTATTTTTGAATTGAATTGAATTTGAGCACTACAAGAGATCATCCCTACCCACAGCCATCAGCATCAACAAATCTTTGAAGGAACTTGCATAATGAGTTACAACAAAATTTAATTTCCCTTTGGGATTAATAAAGTAATTTTGAATTGAATTGAATTAAATATAAAAGTTGCTCTAACGTTTGACCTATGCGTTTGACCCATACAGTCTATGGTTTGACCACAAATACGCTTCTACGCATTAAATTATGACTTTTGTTTGATTTAGAAAACATTGCTATTAGGAAAAAAAACATTTTAACCACAATACAAACTAGAATTTTATAATCTTATACCGTAATATAATGCGTGATATGTGTCATTTTATTTAATAAGACAAATTGATACCATATTTTAAGCCAGGTTCGATTAGACCACAAACTACAATCCCATACAGAATATTTATTTCTGCTTAATTTTTCTTTATATACATTATACTTGTAGTTCTATGTTATTTCTTTTCATGAATTTTATGTAGTTATTCTGATTTTTGTATACTGTTACAATTTTGTTCCCCCTCTGAGGTAAATCAATCCTTCAATCAATCTGTCTATCTGTCAGTACGCATGTATGTATTGCATTACAAAATCATCTGGATCACATTTTTTCAAATGTTTTTAATATATTAACAACTATATTAACAACAACTGGGGGTATGGATGGTGGAGGGTTTAATTCCTCGTGTTGTCCTTTGCCACCCACTGTGGAGGCCACGTCTTCCCACTGCAATAAATGAAAAGAAGATTCAGTGACAACATGACAGTAAAGGACAATGAGCCGCAGTGGGCTTCAGTTTGTACTTCATACTCAAGCTCATAGTTGTATGATTACTGTCAATTACCATCATATGGTGATAGTTTGACTGAGGTATTTATATGTACTTGGTTTATGCTTGCAATTTAAAATATGTTAATACAAGTAAATAGCACAAAAGCATTTAACAACAAAGACCTTACAACTTCCATTACATGAATAATATAACATTGACGATTTCTTCATAAAATAAAAAGAGAAGTTATACATACCACATGAAACAGGGATCCCACTCCACCAACTCCATTTGGTTCCCCTGAGAAATATTTAAAAAACATTTACAAGCAATCACACTGTCAGCTTTAGAATTGTGGTGCATTAAAATCCACGAAATACATTCATAGTTAAGGTATATAGTTACATTTCATGTCTACTTTAAATAATGACAACAGACAACCTTTTGTATCTTTCTCTTTAAAACCCGCTTCACCGGATAATACCCATCCTTTGCTCCGACCATATGGCTGCATTCTGAAAGAGAATAAAATGTACACTTACATTAAACAAAAAACTTTTTATAGAACTGCAACGGATGCACAGAAAGAAAATTATAATTCAAGACAACAGTTTTTGCTCAACACTGCACAACACAGAGATTAACACACGTTTTATCGAAAGCAAGTTGAATTATTGTAATGTTGTACTTGCTTGAGTTCTCACTAAGACCAAAAAAGTAGACCACATCAGTCCAGCTCTGAAGTCTTTACACTAGCTGCCTGTCCATCAGAGGATAGACTTTAAAGTTCTGCTGCTGTTCTATAAAGCTCTGAATGGTTTAGGACCAAAATACATCAGTGATCTCCTGACCCAGAATGAACCAACCAGACCCCTTGGGTCATCTGGATCCGCTCTTTTATCAGTTACCAGAGTCAGAACCAGACATGGAGAAGCTGCGTTCAGCTTTTATGCTCCACATGTCTGGAACAAACTCCCAGAAAGCCTCAGATCAGCTGAAACACTCAGTTTATTTACATCCAGGTTAAAGACCCACCTGTTCTCAGCTGCTTTTCAATAGGTTTTTATTCTAATGTTCAAATCTGCACGGCTTCTTTTAAAGCTGGAATTACTCTCCTGTTTTCTTTTTTCTTCTAAATTTTTGTTTTTAATTTTAAATTATGCTTTTTATTCTTTTACTTTGTAATGCGTTTTCTGCACGCCACTGTAATCTTTTAATGTTTTATGTAAAGCACTTTGATTTTTTTTGTAACATGAATTGTGCTATGCAAATTAACTTGCCTTGCCTTAGTTTTTGGTCTTCCAAAGAATACAATAAACTGCTTTTGATTAAAAATGCAGAAATACAGGTGGCAACATTGACTAGAAGACTTGAAAGGCACACATTACATAAATAACAAATCTTTACACTGGCCACCTGTGATTTATTTAATTGATTTTACAATTATTTTATTTGTTTTTAAGGCACTGCACAGCCTTGCACAGGACTATCAGAGATACATTTAGTTTACAAACCAGGACATCTTTTACAGTCTCAGATCAGGAAAAAAAATGTTGATACGTAATTTACCCATTCTGCTCTCAAACAGCGGAAAAGTGTGTGTGGGATCTGAGAATTTCCATACTTTCAAACAAATATTAAACATTAAATTTATCAGTCAAGATTTTGTATGTAGGGTTTTTTAAATCAACTTTTTATAATGTGTGATAATAGCTCTATATTTTATTTAATTACTTGTTTCATCACTATCTTAGTGGACTTTGTGTTAACTATTTATAATTTTTGATGCTTGTAAATATTTTTTTCCAAGTTTTATTGTTGTTTCCATAATTTATTTGAAAATATATGAGTTTATTAGTCGCTTTTTCTAAGTCCATCTTTGTTATTAACATGTGTTATCACTATTTTATGTTCTCATTTTATATCAGTATGATGCACATTGAACTGCAACGGAGCTCTATGAAAGGTAATGTAAAAATAAAGCTGAATTGATTGATTGGTTTATTTCATATTGAAGATATATAGAAGATCAATTAAAATATGTGTACAGTCCTAATTGAAATGGGGAAATGTAAATAAAGGATGACTAAATAACTTTCATTGATGTTATTTGTAAGTTTCTTCTTTAGAGATTTATCTGTTGAAAATGAAGAAAACTAAAACTTAATTTTACTACACCTGTTATCATTAACAAGTCTGATGTCAAATAATCTAATTTCGTGATCATTCTATTGAAGCTGACGGTATGTCCAGTGTAATATCAAACCAAAACTATGTAATTTTGAGCTGATATTCCCTCATATCTGAAAAGAGTTTGTCATTGCAAGCTGTATGACAACAGATTCTTTAACTACAATTTTACAATTTCATAAATTTGCATACTGGTGGAGGGCTGAATTGCAGCGGAGGTGGAGGGCTGGGCGGCCGAGGAGGTGGAGGGCTGGGCGGCCGAGGAGGTGGAGGGCTGGGCGGCCGAGGCGGTGGAAGGCTGGGCGGCCGAGGCGGTGGAGGGCTGGGCGGCCGAGGCGGTGGAGGGCTGGGCGGCCGAGGCGGTGGAGGGCTGCTGGTTTGTCCAACCTCGATGGAACAAAAAGACAAAATGATCAGTGTGGCTGTTTTGTTCTGTATGCTAGCATTGTCATTTGAGATATCTAAATAGATTTGCTTATTGTAAACAGAGTTAAAGTGTCAAATTATGATAAAAAATATAAATGAGTATAAATGACTGCAGCTAGATAGGTTCACCAGCAATCAGCACCTCATATAAGGCCTTCATTCTCTCCAGGCACTTTGCAGCCTGATCTGATAACTGCCACTTGGGGTGCACCACATGGGCATGCCAAGTGGCAGGCTTTTTGCCTGGTTTGGCAACAAATACCATACCCCTGAATCCCCCTGCCAACAATTTTTCCAACTAAAAAAGGAAAAAAAAATTATTGTCATATAATCAGCCAAATTTTTGTGAAATGCAATTACAGATGTTAAACACATACCAGCACAGATGCCTCATCCATGACATGTGAGGTGTTTTTGTTTTTTTGTGGTTTTTTTAACCAGGCTTCCTTTTTTGCCTCAAATTTAGCCAGCTTTTTAGCCAGCCTCTGCTTTCTGGTTTGCACTGTCTGGCAAGACTTGCAGGTCTTGGTGGCCACAGCAATCACTGCTTTGCAGTTGATGCATACAGTGGTTGTGGAGCCTCGTGGCATCTTGGAACTGGAAATGAACTGGAAATGAAAAACACACTTAATATTATCAGTGATTAGTTTCTCGCATTTCAGGTCTCATAGTCAGCCAGACTGATACTCAAAGGATTGGCCTGGAGACCTTGGGAATTTGCCTCAGTCTCAATGAGAAAATAAAATACTAAGTTGAATGAAATTGTTACTTTGAATCTGTCTTGGATGTTGATATTGGGGCACTAAAGAAATTCAGTAAATTGCTTGTTTATAACATAAGATCAATCTATCAGTGCAACTGAGTGCTTGTGTGAGAAAAACAGCAACTTGCATATGTACACACATAATCTGCTTAGCTTAATCATTTTACATTCGATTTTAAATTGGCATATTATGAATGGATGGTTTATAGAATATACAAGCTGTTCATTTAAGATTTTACATGCCAATGACAAAAGATGCAAATTAACTATTTATTAACTATGGTTGAGTTATATTTCATTGTACAGTGCCACCGTCAAATTAACAATTAAAATAATATGAAACATTCTTCACTCTTCTATGTGAAGAACCCCAAATTTGTTCCACGTTTACTATATTGATATTGTAATTCCTTCATAATTATTGAGGTAATCATCAGTCACAAATTCCAATTGATAAACATATTTATTTACGTTGGTTGTCTTTTTTGTTGTACCCCATTCAGAGAAGGCTAGTAAATATGAAGTCATATCATCTAATGTTATTAATTAATTTGATAATTAGAAATAACTTATGAATGTCTCGGAAATTTTTCAGGTCCAGTTTGCAATCCACAACTAGCTGTAATGTAAGTAACCACATACAGGTTACATCAGTGACTAAAGAGGAATAAATTTGTGTCACCTATAATTATTATGGTTACGACTAAGATACTATCAGAATCCCAGGATTTGCAGATATTAAAAACCGAAAGGTCAGTTGTAGGGGAACAAATGATGGCAAACACAGTGGTATTGGGCGCGTTACTGTGAATTAATTATAATTGCAACCTCTACCAAAAAGTAAGTAGCCTACGTCAGTGACGGAGTTACAGCATTATAAGAATAACTAGTTACTCTGGAAAGTAATTTCTCATCTGAGGAAAAACTGATGTTTTAGATTCCAAAACTCTTCCTATGTTTTGTCTAGGTTCAGATAGCTGCTTGTGGCTGTGTGGGCCACGTGTCTGTTAGGGAGCGCACACTGACATTTTCATCAGTCCATCATTTATCCTCCTGGGAAAACAACTTCTGGCGCTAACCAATGGCGCTAAAATATGATGCTGCTTTAGCATTAGCTTGCACATGTCACAGCAGAACGCAGATCGATCGTACCGCCCTCTTAATCTCCACAACAGCAGCAATACACCCAAAATAAAAATAGGAAATAATGATTAAAAAAAAACAAAAAAATTTCATGTTACAAAAGTAACGCGCTGTCAGTAATGTTTTCTTGTAATGGTAAGGACGTTGTAATGATGGATAAAGTACTAAAAAGTTAAGCCATAATGCCTTTTCTTTTACTCCCATTACTGGAGACAATATATATATATATAATCTCTGCGTTCATTTAGGAGTTCATGTGTTGTTTGTTATTACCTCATGCGTGCTCATTTCTTACCTTTAAGAATCCTGTATTACACGCAGTCGACTCTCAGCTGAACTGTGACCTCTCTGCCTCTTGGAGTCTGGGAAGTCATGTCACTGCCCCAACCGCCACCGCGCACTTTCATTGGCTCCCCACCCAGCAGCACGCACGCACACACACAGTTTAGGGCCCTTTCTCATACACTTTAGTTTGACCTACAATCCCCACATTTTCTACTGGTTGTAGATACATCCGAGGTGTGAATTTCAAACATTTTCAAAGGTTTCTGTCATGAATAACTGACTTTGGTCTAGGTCAGATGAGGCCTGTAGATCCTAATATTTAAATATTAAGTATTATGGCAGATTTGTTTTTTATTATTTATTAAATATTAAGCTTTATGATAATCATATATCAGGAAATAAGGTTTATGATGCTCTGAAACAGCAGCCTATGCCCTGTTCATTGACACCTGCTATAAAAACAAAAAGTGGGTCCTTGTGTGAACATGTTCCAAAAGACAAGAGGCCATTGTTTATTGTTCATGCTGTTAGTCTTGAAACACGATTGGTGTCAGTAACCCTTTTAAAGGAGCTCCAAAGAACTTACTTCAAATCAAGCCAAATCACTTTTATTTATAGAGCCCTTTTCCTGCTAAAAGCAACCCAAAGTGCTTTACATAAAAACAATTTCAATACTGTTATAACAAGGAAAATGCAATAAAAATAGCAACTTAAAACAAACAATTATCAAACACACTTCGTCATTCAATCACATTCACACATGCACATACACTCCCCTCCCTCCCTGCCCCAAATATGTGTGGGCATAAAATAATTCAAAGAAAATATAAACTTAACCCTTTGAAGCCTAGCCTTGACATGAAGCCTGTTGGCCCTTTTTACCCTGTTCATTTGTTCTCATTTGGCCTCTACAGTAGACACAGACCTGAAACCTGAACTGTGAGGCCTCTGAAAATTAAAAAAAAATCATAATCTGGTGAAAAAACTTCTAAAGGTCCTCCCAATCGGGAAGTAGCTTCAGGAAGGACATAGGGCTTCCAATTTTTAAATATTAGTTTGTGGCTGAGGTATGAATACATCTAAGAAATATCTTATTTGGAGCAAATTTGACCAAGTTATGATGCCTCATTTACCGTCTTAATTGGACATTGCCCCACCCTTTACAGGCCACAGAAAGAACTTAGGGGTGTCAAACCACCACAGATGTGATCCTTAGGGAGGGAAGAAAAACATAAAATGTCAACTTTCTAGGTTAAAAGGAAAGAATTTCAACACCTTGTGAAGCTGAGGAAAATCAGGGTCTGTGACTTGTACACTCTTAGACCCTTGTGAGCAGTACCAATGATCAGTGTCAGTAGGAAGACTGATTTTGAATTTTTCAGCCATCTGGAACTTCGAGAACTGAAACACAAGCCCAAAAGACTTTACAAGAAAAGTAAAGTGCCTTGAGATGACTTCTGTTGTGAATAGGCGCTATATAAATAAACTGAATTGAAATTGAAGACTGCAGCAAATTTTATGGAAACAAGTATGGAAGGGACTTGACACTTGGTATAAGTATTCTAGTTGCAATCATTGAATTTAAGCTTCACACTACTTTTATAGAACCTGTGAGTAATAGTTTCATGGTAGCCTAGGAAGTGGTTGTGTGCACCTACCACGTTTCAGGCTAATTCGGATCAAATTCAGAACACTTCGCTGACCAGTGGAAGCTGCAATAGTATCAGCACCCTAGCTACTTCCTCTTGGGTGAGACCATGTTGAGTATTGCAATATTCAGAAATGTAATCTCATTCACCCCATCACCTGTTCATACCAGAGCCACTTTCCTTCATGCAATGGCACTAGGTCAATAAACTTACCAATATTGAAGACCTGATAAAATGTCACTGATTTCTGCTACCAAACATGTGCCTCATTCACCATATTGTTGTCTACCAAGTTAGTGTGAACTAGTGATCAGTGAACTACAGTTTAGTAAAGGCCACCAGTTTCACACCAGTCTAAAAAAAGTGAAGTGACTTCAACACTGGTACAAGCACTATTGAATGTTTTCGGTGAGTTTATGTGAAAAGCTAGTTTTGAAAAATAAAATAAAAAAAAGAGAATTTATAGTAACAGCATGTACACTAAACAAAAATATAAACGCAACACCTTTGTTTCTGCTCCCATTTTTCATGAGATGGACTTAAAGATCTAAAATTCATTCCAGATACACAATATTACCATTTCTCTCAAACATTGTTCACAAATCAGTCTAAATGAGTGATAGTGAGCACTTCTGCTTTGCTGAGATAATCCATCCCACCTCACAGGTGTGCCACATCAAGATGCTGATCTGACATGATTTGTGCACCTTATACTGCCCACAATAAAAGGCCACCCTGGAATGTGCAGTTTTGTCTCACAGCAAAATGCCACAGAATGCCGTGTGTGGCATCGTGTGGGTGAGCGCTTTGCTGATGTCAATGTTGTGGATTGAGTGGCCCATGGTGGTGGTGGGGTTATGGTATGGGCAGGCATCTGTTATGGACGAAGAACACAGGTGCATTTTATTGACGGCATTTTGAATGCACAGAGATACCATGATGAGATCCTAAGGCCCATTGTTGTGCCATACATCCATGAACATCACCTCATGTTTCAGCAAGATAATGCACGGCCCCTGAAAATGTCCCAGTTCTTGCATGGCCAGCATACTCACCGGACATGTCACCCATTGAGCATGTTTGGGATGTGCTTGCCCGGCGTATACGACAGCGTGTACCAGTTCCCACTAATATCCAACAACTTCGCACAGCCATTGAAGAGGAGTGGACCAACATTCCAAGGGCCACAATTGGCAATCTGATAAACTCTGCGAAGAAGATGTGCTGCACTGCATGAGGCAAATGGTGGTCACAGCAGATACTGACCGGTTCTGAGTCCCCAGACCCCCAATAAAGCAAAAAAAACTGCACATTCCAGGGTGGCCTTTATTGTGGGCAGTATAAGGTACACCTGTGCACTAATCATGTTGTCAGATCAGCATCTTGATGTGGCACACCTGTGAGGTGGGATGGATTATCTCAGCAAAGCAGAAGTGCTCACTATCACACATTTAGACAGATTTGTGAACAATGTTTGAGAGAAATGGTAATATTGTGCATCTGGAATGAATTTTAGATCTTTAAGTCCATCTCATGAAAAATGGGAGCAGAAACAAAGGTGTTGTGTTTATATTTTTGTTGAGTGTAATTCGTCATATATATTTAACATAGCAATTTACAATAGAGTAGTGCAGAGAAGAAATAAAAAATGTGAACTGGAAGGAATTTATTTTTCATATTGCACAATAATCTAAATACAATACAAGAAAAAAAAATTATATATATATATACACATTTTTTTTATTTTCTTTATTATTATTTACTTTGCTGGGTGATCCCTTCAGAAAGTTGGGAGGAAAGTATTCCAACCACACTCCTCAAGTACTCCCAGTGCTGCTTGATTTCCCAAACCACAATACCTTTCTCTTCTTTCAGTCTGGTCAGCAACATTACCTTGTCATAAAGCCTTTTTTTCTTCACCATGACCAACATTTCATCACATCAAGTTTTGTCAGTTATCACACATTACTATAAAGTGTGCAAATTTTTCTTCAACTTCAATGCCAATCTTCTCTCCCATGATGCTATCCTATTTCTTAGAGGGAGATTATAATAGAAATGCAACTTATGTGTCTGAAACTCCACCTAACAGGAGTTCATTCAATAGAAAAAAGAAAAGTCTTCCTGGCTTGTGTGATCCAATAAGAGAAATATCCAAACATTTTCAGACAACTAAGGTGGCGAACTGCTTCATTTAAATCCATTTCTTGGAACTTAAGTAAGCAAGCAGTTTTATACATGTCTTATGTACTTACATTCCCAAGGCCAGGAATAGTTTTCCTCAGCCAAACGTTCGTTGGGAGGAGGGAGTTTGCCCGATTGCCCCATATTACGTTTTGTGATGGCATCTTCTAAGGCTCGCTTTTCTGCAGCAATCTTTTCTTAGCTGGTGTCTCCGGTTTGTTGCCACCTAGAATGTGAAAAAAAGATTTTTGTATACGTTTACCCACTTACAACTTAATGAACACACATTTAAGCAAGTTCAGGCTACTAAAAACTTAAAGTTTTTCCCGTAATTTTTTGTTTTTAAGCACTGAATGCATCTGTCTCTCTCACCAACACTCACCAGCCTGACGATACAGCTGATATTTTCTCTGCTTGATGCTCAGGTACAGTCCTTCAATGGTTTTCTCCAGGTCATTTTGATTGGTTGTTCCTTGTGAGGAGACATGTATAGAAAAAAAAAAAAATTATAAAAGTTTCAGTCCTTCAACAGAATTTTCCAAGAACTGAGAAAAATTACTTTTACAATTGTTTATAAAACAAATCTTTTCACCGTACCTGCAGTCCAGTCTTGAACATCAGACACCCATTGCTGGACTGTGTCTTCCTGTATCGACAACTCTTTGGTCATTTTCTCTAGGTCCTCGGAAATTCTTTGTACTGTCTGTCAAAATCAGTATTGGAGCAACAAATTGTTGAGCCTAATTTGAAAGAAACCAGACTGTGCATCATGAAAAACATTGGTCTGGACTTTACTGTTATGTATCGTTTGGCCAATATCCGGTCAAGTTTTTCTGCTTTCCGCTTGTTCCAGCCACTGGCCTGGATGGTAAGGATGTCTGTGCGGACTTAATACACAACACATATTAGGCCAAGAAGCCAAAAACTAAATAAGTTAGATGCATCTAAAAAAAAAAAAAAACACCTTTACCAGATTTTGACATGTACTTGGAACAAATGGCGGCTCGAGAGGGGAAGCTGTTCACCTGTTAAACCTCCTCCCCTATTGTTCCTGCTCCCTCTTGATTTCTTCCTCCCCATTGCAACTACAACAAATGTGCATGTTACCTTCTGGAAGAAAGGGGGTTTGAAGATGACTAACAGTAATAATGAGAAATAAGCCATTGGCAATCATTACCTCACATATCCAGGAATGTGCTTTAGCATGCATGATTGACAGAAAGGGACGCATGTTCAACAGGTCCTGTAACTCAAGACAGTGGCCCACAACCCTCTGCAAATATGGCCAGTATTTGCAAACCACATCAGAGCAGAAGAACTGGACATTATGTGGAGAAAGCTGTTTCTGGAGATATAAGGGATATGCAAATATCTCTCCACGGAACATATTCAGTCCCTTGAGCAAAATCCCATGACGGCAGACAGCAACCTCGACACCTTCCTCATCTACTTTACTTGCTGACTTGTTAGAGGACTCGCCTGCACCACACCTCCCTCTCCCAGGATTCTATTACAGATTAAGACAAACACAGAGATGTACACAGAGCAAAGTGTTGTATGTTAAGATTTCACAATTGGTAATATAATCTCATATGGGGTAAATACAAGACAACAGATATGCAGGTAGGTTATAATTTAGAAAAAACAAGAAATGGAAATAAACTTTACGTGTTGTGTTGCCCCATGGATGTAATCAACAAAGGAAGTCACCTCAGCATCTTTGGCCAGAAACACACCATCAAAAAATCCATTAGGTCTAAAAGAACCAAATTAGGGGTTAAACTTAAAAAAAAAGGTTACATCTATGGCGACCTAAAATTTAAGTGTTAAAGAAGTTTACACACCCTGGTTGGCTCTTAAAGCGGTAAAGCTTGCGGTTCCCATCCACTGCAACAGCCAACATGGAGGGTGCGCATGCAGGGCACTGAAAGTGATGGACCTGAGACAGCATCTCAACCTCAAATTTTGCATAAGACCATTCCAGGAATGATTTCTACATGGTGTCTCCACATATCTTACCACTCTGATAGATAAAAGTAAATGATGTTCCGGAATTGCGCCGCTCAAGGTGGCAGCATGTTTGAGTAGCTCTGTTACTTTGGTTCATATTTATTTCTTTTTTTAAACTTTAATTCTTCCATTTCTGGTAGAAACATTGTTTTTGTGGACAACTGTTCTCTCTGGATTTGAATGCTGTGCAGGTGGAAGGATTTTTGGGCATTTGTTATGATGCATAACCATGGCAACAAGGGGTTTTACGACTGGCAGCAGCTGATTAACATCACAAAAGCTCAAATAATACCTCAACTACAGCCACAAAACCCTGATGAGTTGAAAAGACGCCATAGATCCTGAGCATCCTCTACATCAGACTGTCATACAACTACAGAGCGTCTTCAGTCAGAGGCTTCTTCAGATCTGCAGACTGCTACAGGAGATCATCCCTACCCACAGCCATCAGCATCTACAACAAATCTTTGAAGGAACTTGCATAATGAGTTACAACAACATTTAATTTCCCTTTGGGATTAATAAAGTAATTTTGAATTTAAAAAAACAAAATAGAACATGAAACCATATAAATCAAACTAAGTCAATTACTGCAATTATGTACTCACTCGACCAAAGAGTTTGGTGCGCTGTTCAAGCATGCTAACAAAAGCTTGCCGTGACATTCCTGGCGCAGTAATTTTGAGATCTTCATATGTAGTGAACAAATCCACAGCATACAAAGTCTCAAAATGGACTGTGGCTGTCATGTTTCGACGTTAAGGAGGACCCAAAATGCAGCAAGTATAAACAAAATGATTTAATGAAAACAAGGAACTTACATAACTCATGAGGATCAAAAGGCAGCAAACGGGAAAAAAACAGGAACCAGACGGGCAACCAGGAACCAGAGAGGGAAGAATGGCAGCAAATAGGGGAAAAACAGGAACCAGGATGGGCAGGAACCGGCAAGGGAAGAACGACGACAGACCAGCGAGTAGTGACTGAGAGAGGACCGAATTTATACTGAGGAGGAAATGAGGAAGTGACTGAGAAGACCAATGATCAATTAGTGGGAGTAGATGCAGGTGGAAGGGAGAGAGCAGGTGGAAGTAATCAACTGGGAGACAGAAGACTCTTAAGAAACTAAAGATAAATCTGGAAGGGAATCTAATGAAACACCGGAAAACAAAAGGAGGAATAAAATATAACCACTGGGACTAATGAAGGATAAGTATGAACTTGGGGAAAAGAGATTAACACAAACAACTGCAACCAAACACAAGACCACCAGAGGGAGACAAAGAACAACTAAAACATAATAGAACTAAATAAGGAAAATTAACAAAACACAAACACCCTGGAACCATGACAGTGGCTGGCCAATAGCCCCTTTCAACCAGATCACTAATGCTTACATCCCAAATCTTTCCACAAGAGCAGGTGACAGTTGGAAGGGACAGATTGTCTTGTCCTAAAAAAGAAAAAGAAAAAACTATTTTATACAAAAACATATTTCACACACACACACACGTGTGTGTGAAAAAAAAGTAAAGAAAATATCATTCATTCCAATCAGAATTACTTGCTTTCCTGCAGAAACAGTTGTCTGTCCTGTAGAGCAGTCACAGCAGGGAAGAATTTCTGGCAAAAAGCACTCTGGGAATGAAGAAAAAAACAACATTTTACTAAATTACATTTTACTATAACGGTGAAGGTGTTTTTCCCCCTAATAAAGAAAAACCCTAAATACAGAAAATTAACCCAACATTCCCTTTTGGATTTGAGATATTGTACCAATTTTTGTAGGCCTATGTGATCTTGAGTACAGAAAGTACCTCTTTCATGGTAGGAGAAATTTCCTCTCTCTTCTTCCCTGATGTGAGTGGTTGGTGGCAGTGGCCTGTAGAATCCCTCTACCATGGCTGATCTGTTATGGAGCACCATTGAGTCGTGTATGGCAAGATCACAGGCTGTGCAATGAAGTGGTCTTGGCAAACAATCATGGCACATCACAACTGCAACCTTGGATCTACAGTGGTGGCAAGTTACCCCTTTAGGCTTCTCAGATAACAACATCTGATTAACCATAAAAGGTCTCAACACAGTCCACCTTTCCAACGTGGAAGCTTTCCTATCCTTCCAATGTGAAGGGTTAGGGTCCTCAGTAGGTCCCAAAAGGTCTTGTACTTCTTGGATGAGGGAGCCTTGAAAACAAGGAAAGTGTTGGGGTGGGTTGGGGTATATTAAGTATAGGCAAAAGTAGCTAATAACAAATACAATGAAAACTGGCTAATAATCTACCAATGTCTTGAATGGTCCCAGTTACACTCTGTTGTCCACTAGTAGATGGAGCACATGATGGGTCCATGCTTACGTCGGTGACTGTTGGAGTGCCTGAATTTTTTTGAAAGGGACAATTCAGTATAATAGTTTCAGTACAAAGCATGAAACTAAAGAAAGTCTATAGCTATTGATCATTTCCAGCTCTTGTCCCTAGTTTGACTTTTGTGTGAAAGGTTAAGATCCTAACACCACATTAAACTACTTGAGGATATACAACAGGAACAGCAACACACACACACACACCCCCACGCACACTTTAGGTGCTTACACACAAACATAAGAATAATCCTAGTACTGAATTGGTTGATTGATTTATTTTTGTTCCATTATTACATGATGCATAAACAACATGGTCAGATCAAAACAAGCATAATTATTTCGATAAAAATGACCAGCAAAAAGGGAAACTCACCTGTAGATGAACCACGTGTCCGCACTTCCCCTGTTCTACTCCTTTTTCGGAGAGGATTCCCTTCCTCGTCCTCTTCGAGCCAAACAAATTTCTCTGTGCCTGTTTCCGACACTCCTGAGGTCTGTTCACATTGGAAATAAAAGAAAAACAGGGGAAAATCCATCATGCGACATGTCAGTGCTACCCAATACCATTGCCAATTGCACATTTTCACCTAACGTAAAAAACAAACAAACACAGATCTTGTGTAATAAAGTCCACCTTTGAAATTGTATGCAGAAATCCAGAAAGCATTGCCTACCTTGCATTCATCATACAAGAGCACATTCGCAAGGAATAAGGCGTCGTTGTCTTCAAGCGGATCCATGGTGCTTCTCTGCGTTGTGGTTGAGGCTTCCAGGTGTTTAACATTGACATTTGAAGAATGTGGTGTTAAAGAGCAACTTGGTCCGTGACCATTGACTGTCTGTGGCCGTGACACGACATCAACTTCCTTCCGGTTCGTAGAGAATAGCGTCCTTAGGAACCACAGTAGCAACAGACAGTGGACTTTATTAAATGGGTTTTTCGTTTAGATTCCTTGAATAATATATTTGATTAAGACAGATTTAGGTTTGGTTTGTTTCACTTATTAATAGATCTGTAAATAGCCCGTGAACAAGTGACGACTTTAATAATTATTCCGTTATGAATGTTACATCACTGTGATGCGCCCACTAGTTGTAGTTCTAATGTATAGTTTTTCAACGGTCGTTTCCTAGATGATTCAACACCCCTAAGATATGTTGTTGTTAAGGTTTATCTTGTTGAATACAAATACTACTATTGCTTATGATAAATAAATAAAATTACATCAATCACATAGGCTAACCTTTTTTTTTCTTTTCCAAAACTAGCTATTTATAGTTCATCAGCCTATTACACAGTTTTTAACACATGTAAAAAATTAGGCTGGAGGTGTAGAAACACATCCAATTCCTTTTTAATTCAAAGAATCACAACAACAACAATAATACAAATAATAATAATAATAATCGTAACCAGTTTGAGCAAGAACGTGGTCCGTGATGCGGCATCAACTTCTTTCTGGTTCCTTAGTAATAGCGTCCATAGCAACCACCGTAGCAACCACAAAAAACTTAGCATGCATACAATTTCGTTGAGACCTGAAAGAATGTACATCGAAACGAAAAAACTATGAATCGCATTCCTAAACCCAATGAATACTTTGAAAATAAAGTGTACATTTGTAGCTAGAAAAGTTGTCAAAACCAAGCTGAAGCCACAAGCTACCTTAAAATATAGCAATTTCCACCGAAAATAGGTTCATTGGTCATAGCGTCCCTAGCAACCACCGTAGCAACCACAAAAAAACGTAGTATTCATACAATTTCGTTGAGACCTGAAATAATGTACATCGAAATGAAAAAACTATGGGTCGTATACATAAACCCAATGAATATTATGGAAACAAAGTCTACATTTGTCGCTAGAAAAGTTGTCAAAACCAAGCTGAAGCCACAATCTACCTTAAAATATAGCAATTTCCACCGAAAAAAAAAGGGATGTCCGCCATGTTTTTAAATACGCCGGGGAGAAACTCGGCAGTCACGTGACTGTCATAGAAATGACTAAGAAAATAAAATGTAGCCATGCTACAATTTCAGAGCCCTTTTTGTGAAATAGCTACGTTTTGCCCTGTGGACAAACGTAGCTATTACACAATTTGGAATGAGACTGCGTTGTACATACAAAGCCCTTAATAATCAAGCTCCATCATACATCAGAGATCTAATTGTTCCATATGTTCCTAACAGAGACCTTCGCTCTCATACTGCAGGCTTACTTGTAGTTCCTAGGATTTCTAAAAGTAGAATGGGAGGCAGATCTTTTAGTTATCAGGCTCCTCTCCTGTGGAACCAGCTCCCAGCTTTAGTCCGTGAGGCAGACACTCTGTTTACTTTTAAGGCCAGGCTTAAAACTTTCCTTTTTGATAAAGCTTATAGTTAGAGTGGCTAAGGTCATCCTGAGCTATCTCTGTAGTTATGCTGCTATAGGCTTAGACTGCTGGAGGAAAGACTTACCAATTTTCTTCACTCTGCTACTTCCTTTTCTCCTATGGCTCTCCAGTTGTATTACAGTACATTCTGTTATTTCGACTGTTAACTTTGTTTTCTGTCAGTGTTTTTCTCTCCATAGAAGATATACCTGGTCTGGTATCCTGCTTGGCTGCAATGCCCTGTTGGACGGGGGGCATCGACTGGGATGATCCTCCCAGTAACTGAACATCCACTGTGTCCTGTTATCAACTTTTTACTTTCTGTAACATAGAAAGTTCTCTTATATCAGATCTTCTGTTCCTTCTGTGTTTCTGCTCTGTCTTCTCAAACCCCCAGACGGTCGTGGCAGATGGCTGCTCCTACTGAACCTGGTTCTGTTGGAAGTTTCTTCCTGTTAAAGGGGAGTTTTTCCTCTCCACCGTCGCTACATGCTTGCTCAGTATGAGGGATTGCTAAAGGATTGCTGTGGTTGGAAAGTCTGCATCAACGGGGCCCAACCTCACGCCAATGACTGACGCAATCTGCTGGGATTCCTGAAATAGGAAACTTTTTAACTGATTGGAATGTTTGTATAAATGTATTGAAATGACTTCTTGTTAAGTGCCTTGAGATGACATCTGTTGTGAATTGGCGCTATATAAATAAACTGAATTGAATTGAATTGAAATAACCAGACACAACAATTTATTTCCAATTTGAATGCAAATAATATTTTATATTAACATTTTACTTTAATATTTAATGTTTTTCTTCAATAGCTTCCAGGTTATGTGACTGAGTGACACCAAATCAATCTTAAAATGTCATAATACATCTAAGGAACAAGACACACCAATTTATTTCCAATTTGAATGCAAATCATATTTTATATTGATATTTTACTGTAATATTTCATGTTTTTCTTCAATAGCTTCCAGGTTATGTGACTGAGTGACACCAAATCAATCTTAAAATGTCTTACTACATCTAAATAACCAGACATAACAATTTATTTCCGATTTGAATGCAAATAATACTTTATATTAATATTGTACTGTAATATTTCAGGTTTTCTTTCAATGGCTTCCAGGTCATGTGACTGAGTGAAACCAAATCAACCTTAAAATGTCTTACTACATCTAAATACCCAGACACACCAATTTATTTCCAATTTGAATGCATATTACATTTTATATTAATATTTTACTGTAATATTTCATGGGTTTTTTTCAATAGCTTCAAGGTTATGTGACAAGGTGACACCAAATCAATCTTAAAATGTCTTAATACATCTAAAGAACAAGACACACCAATTTATTTCCAATTTGAATGCATTTTACATTTTATATTAATATTTTACTGTAATATTTCAGGTTTTCCATCAATAGCTTCCAGTTCATTTGACTGAGTGACACCAAATCAACCTTAAAATGTCTTACTACATCTAAATAACCAGACACAACAATTTATTTCCAATTTGAATGCAAACAATATTTTATATTAATATTTTACTGTAATATTTCATGTTTTTCTTCAATAGCTTCCAGTTCATGTGACAAGGTGACACCAAATCAATCTTAAAATGTCTTAATACATCTAAAGAACAAGACAAACCCATTTATTTCCAATTTGAATGCAAATCATATTTTATATTAATATTTTACTGTAATATTTCATTTTTTTCTTCAATAGCTTCCAGGTTATGTAGCCAAATGACTCAAAATCTGTTCCCAGTTGTCCTAGGATATTAGACCAGTGAGACACAAGAGTTTTTAACACATATATTACAATGTCATATTTTATATGAATATTTGTATGGAATAGTATAGATTTTTCTTCAATAGCTTCCAGGTTACGTAACCAAATGACTCCAAATTTCTTCCCAGTTGTGCTACGAGATAAGACCAGTGAGACACACCAGTTTTTATCACATTTCTTTTACAATCTCATATTTTTTATGAATGTTTTTATGGAAAATTATGAATTTTTCTTCAATAGCTTTCAGGTTATGTAATCAAATGACTCAAAATCTGCTCCCAGTTGTCCTAGGATATTAGACCAGTGAGACACAAGAGTTTTTAACACAGTTTTTACAATCTAATATTGTATATGAATATTTTTATGAAGAATTATGGAATTTTTTTTCAATAGCTTCCAGGTTACGTAACCAAGTGACTCAAAATTTCTTCCCAGTTGTCCCAGTATATTAGACTAGTGAGACAGATCCGGAGGGGGCTCATAGTAGAGCCGCTGCTCCTCCACATCGAGAGGAGTCAGTTGAGGTGGCTCGGGCATCTGGTCAGGATGCCTCCTGGATGCCTCCCTGGGGAGGTGTTTCGGGCACGTCCCACCGGGAGGAGACCCAGGGGAAGACCCAGGACACGCTGGAGGGACTATGTTTCTCGGCTGGCCTGGGAACGCCTTGGGATTCCTCCCGAGGAGCTGGTCCAAGCGGCTGGAGAGAGGAAAGTCTGGGTCTCTTTTGCTTCTGCTACTGCCCATATGACCCGACCCCCGGTTAAGCGGAAGAAGATGGATGGATGGATCTCGTATTTTATATGAATGTTTTTATGGAAAATTATAAATTTTTCTTCAATAGCTTCCAGGTCATGTGACCAAGTGACACCAAATCAATGTTAGAATGTCCTATTACATCTAGAGAACAGGACACACCAATTTATAATCAGTTTTTTATGCATCCTTCATTCCACATGAAACTGTGTTGTGGTTTGTGCATTTTAAGCATTAACTCTAAACTGTATCTTTACTGTGTACAATTTCTCACAGTTTCACTCAGTTTGTACACTGCACTTCATTTGCGTAATGGCCATTTCCAAATTCCAGTCTTTGCACTTTCCATATTCAGACACTGTGCATGGAACCATCTTTCACAGCTATCACATTGGATCTGTCAAAAGTAAAGATAAATAACAAAAATTATCAAAAAACTTTATTAATGATGTTTAATTACTTCTCACCTGGCCTCACAATTAACTTTAGACCTTCTCAGTTATATTAGTGTAAAATTGTGTGTAATAGTGTAAAAATCAACAAGACCTCACCCATCCTGTTATCGGATGCCCAGATGCAGGAGGTTTAAAGGCAGCACACATTACACAACAGTTATTCTCATCAAACACTGAAAAAAAACTGAAAACAGGATGTTTGGGTGGCGCAACAAAGTGTAAAATATAAGAGATTGGTAAATAGTTTAGATGGATAGGAGATGCACTGATGGCAGTATTGTGTGTTTTTGGTAAGCTGTAAAGGTACCTGATCCCTCAAGGATTTCGAGGGCCAACTCTCTTCTCACTGTTTTCATAGCCCTTTTTGAAGTCTCGAATTTAGCCTTTGGCATTAATGGAAAGGCCTCCATCAAGACTTTTGCCATCTAAACAAAAATTACAGTGACTTTTTTGTTTTTCACTGCATAGTATGGCAACAAGTACTATCATATAAAACATGTAAACAATTTGCGAGATAAAGATACAGCTCAACGCAATCAATTCTTGAAAGAATTTTTATTTTTAGACAGAGCATAAATAAACTTTACAAAAATAAAAATTTTAAAGTGCATCTTACATATAAATCGGACTAAAATAAAAGAACTGGTGAAATTACATCTTGGTACTGAAAAAAATGACAATATTATTACACATTTTATAAATTGTAAATTATTTCAAGTTACTGATTTTCTTTTCTGTGTTATTTATTGACTTCCTTAAATATTGTTAGGGTATTCATCCATCCATCCATCTTCTTCTGCTTAACCGGGGGTCGGGTCACATGGGCAGTAGCAGAAGCGAAGAGACCCAGACTTCCCTCTCTCCAGCCGCTTGGACCAGCTCCTCGGGAGGAATCCCAAGGCGTTCCCAGGCCAGCCGAGAAACATAGTCCCTCCAGCGTGTCCTGGGTCTTCCCCTGGGTCTCCTCCCGGTGGGACGTGCCCGAAACACCTACCCAGGGAGGCATACAGGAGGCATCCTGACCAGATGCCCGAGCCACCTCAACTGACTCCTCTCGATGTGGAGGAGCAGCGGCTCTACTATGAGCCCCCTCCGGATGTGTCTCACTAGTCTAATATACTGGGACAACTGGGAAGAAATTTTGAGTCATTTGGTTACGTAACCTGGAAAGCTATTGAAAAAAAAAAATCCATAATTCTTCATAAAGATATTCATATACAATATTAGATTGTAAAAACTGTGTTAAAAACTCTTGTGTCTCACTGGTCTAATATCCTAGGACAAACAGGAGCAGATTTTGAGTCATTTGGTTACATAACCTGGAAGCTATTGAAGAAAAATTCATAATTTTCCATAAAAACATTCATATAAAATATGAGATTGTAAAAAAAAAGTGATAAAAACTGTTGTGTCTCACTAGTCTTATATCGTAGCACAACTGGGAAGAAATTTGGAGTCATTTGGTTACGTAACCTGGAAGCTATTGAAGAAAAATCTATAATATTCCATAAAAATATTCATATAAAATATGACATTGTAAAATATGTGTTAAAAACTCTTGTGTCTCACTGGTCTAATATCCTAGGACAACTGGGAACAGATTTTGAGTCATTTGGTTACATAACCTGGAAGCTATTGAAGAAAAAAATGAAATATTACAGTAAAATATTAATATAAAATATGATTTGCATTCAAATTGGAAATAAATTGGTGTGTCTTGTTCTTTAGATGTATTAAGACATTTTAATATTGATTTGGTGTCACCTTGTCACATGAACTGGAAGCTATTGAAGAAAAACATGAAATATTACAGTAAAATATTAATATAAAATATTTTTTGCATTCAAATTGGAAACAAATTGTTGTGTCAGGTTATTTAGATGTAGTAAGACATTTTAAGATTGATTTGGTGTCACTCAGTCTCATGAACTGGAAGCTATTGATGGAAAACCTGAAATATTACAGTAAAATATTAATATAAAATGTAAAATGCATTCAAATTGGAAATAAATTGGTGTGTCTTGTTCTTTAGATGTATTAAGACATTTTAAGGTTGATTTGGTGTCACTCAGTCACATGAACTGGAAGCAATTGAAGGAAAACCTGAAATATTACAGTAAAATATTAATATAAAATATGATTTGCATTAAAATTGGAAATAATTTAGTGTATCTTGTTCTTTAGATGTATTAAGACATTTTAAGATTAATTTGGTGTCACTCAGTCACATAACCTGGAAGCTATTGAAGATAAAAATGAAATATTACAGTAAGATATTAATATAAAATGTAATATGCATTCAGATTGGAAATAAATTGTTTTGTCTGGATATTTAGATGTAGTAAGACATTTTAAGATTGATTTGGTGTCACTCAGTCACATGAATTGGAAGCTATTGAAGAAAAACATTAAATATTACAGTAAAATATTAAGATAAAATATTATGTGATTTCAAATTGGAAATAAATTGTTGTGTCTAGCTATTTAGATGTATTAAGACATTTTAAGATTGATTTGGTGTCACTCAGTCACATGATCTGGAAGCTATTGAAAGAAAACATGAAATATTACAGTAAAATATTAATATCAAATAATATGTGCATTCAAATTGGAAATAAATTGTTGTGTCTGGTTATTTAGATTTAGTAAGACATTTTAAGATTGATTTGGTGTCTCTCAGTCACATGACCTGTAAGGTATTGAAGAAGACCCCTCACTATTACAGTAAAAAATTAATAAGAAATATTACAGATTATTTTTTTATCAATAAATCGGTGTGTCATGTATATCAGGTGTCGAGCAACAACGTATCAATATTTGGGCGTTACTTTGTCAGGAGATCTCAAAGGTATTGTCTTATTTTCTGGGATGTCTGGAAATTTATTGCATGTCCCTAACCGAAACCACCACCTTCAGGAACGAGTCTTCAGCTGCGATGTATCCGCTCCATGAGAGCAGTTGAATATCCAACTTAAAACTAACTTCACCGCGGTGTCAGCCCGCGTCAGACACTGTATCCCCCTGCGTCGGGAGCGCGCACCTAGAAGAAAGCGCTGTTCCACTTGACTCCGCTACAATCACAACCAACAACACGTCGAACTGGTAATGTTTTATCTTTGAATAAGTGAAAACCAAGTGTCTTTACTTCATCGTTCTATTTGTGGGTTACCACAGAAATAAATTGATTTATTTTTCTAACGTGGTGTCGCCCGGTCGGCTTAATAGGAAAACAGTCACGTCTGTGTAAACTCGATCCATATAAAAATTTCATTCAATATAAATTGTTCTCGGGAAGTAAACGACTCTTTCACAATCTCCTATAAAAAAACTTTTTTCTTTCATTGTTTTACGTCGCCCAAAGTTCTGTCTCCTAGAAACCAAGATCCACCTTCCTAAGTTCAACACTGAAAAACGCTGTTTATTTTTAGTGTTATAATAAATAACTCTAACAAAGTAAAAGAGAATCAATATCGGGAAGGTTTTATTGCCAAATATGTGAACAGATTCACAACAAAATTGCTGCGTTTGAAAAGAGAATAGGCATGTAGAATATCATTTATATTCTCAATAATGGCTTGCATTCATATAGGGGTTTTCAAGACTCTCAAAGCGCTTTACAACTCTATTATTCATTCACTCACTGGTGGAAGCAAGCTATGATTATAGCCACAGCTGCCCTGGGGCAGACTGACAGAAGCGAGGCTGCCATATCGCGCCATCGGCCCCTCTGGCCAACACCAGTAGGCAAGGTAGGTGAAGTGTCTTGCCCAAGGACACAATGACATGTAGCAGTTGGAAGCGAACCCACAATTTCTGGGTTGCAGGCTGACAACTCTACCACTGAGCTACAGCTGCTATTAATAGAAAATGTTTTAGTGGTGTAAAAAATAGCATTCCAACCTGTTTCTGCTGACTATTTCTCTTTGGTGGGTGAAGAGAAATAATTCAGGGTGGAAAACATCCTTGTCAAAATTACAAGGTTCAAATTTTATCAGGGATTATAATTATGTCCACCAGAATATGTATCCCCCTGGTAACTTTTTTATTCCTTGGCCAACCCTTTTCAAATCCACATAATTAAATGGTGATAATCCAAGGTAAAAATATATTAAACCACTTGAAGATGGGATACTCACAGCCCTTTTTAGGGGGGGGGGTACAAATTATTTCAGGCCAGATAATTCTGTCCACCAGAATCTGTATCCCCCAGGTAACTTTTTTAATCCTTGGTCAAACTTCTTCAAATCCACAGAGATAAATGGTCATAATCCAAGGTGAATATCTACCAAACCATCATTTTATCATTTTACAATATCGTCAATTGTTTTTAATTCTTGTCAACTAACCCCTAACCCTAGGCCTACAGGTAGCCTACAGTAAATTATTGAAATGTTTTTGTTTGGGTTTTGACTATTTGCTATTTTAAAATGCATTAAGTGAGAGAGAGAGATGAAGGTTTTGGTAATAGTACCGGCAAGAATTTAAAACTACTTTCACCCCTGGTTATATTATACTTATATTATATTCAGTATTAGGCTTTAGCTATATATACAGGACGTCCAATCAAAAGTGTAGATATGTCCTGCTATGTTTTTTACCAATTAATTGGAAGACTAAGCTACGTCATGTTCGTTTCCTTGTATTTTTATTGAGTGGGAAGGCACTCTGTTTGGGTGGGCATTGCCCACCCTGGCCCACTCGTAGAGCCGGCCCTGTCTCCATGATCATTCTGTGCAGTGCATTCAACCAAATCAGGGTGAAACAGTCTCACTCACAGGGCTATACCACAATCGACATCCACACAATGACATGAACACCTCAATTTGGATAGAACAGGTTAAATACATTTTGGGAAACAATTATTTACTGAGTCTACAACGTGAACCCTGCTTGCTTGCATCTGCCAACATTACTTAACTTCTGCTAGTGAAGACTATTGGTCAAACAGCTTCTAGCCTATTCATTAGTAGCAACAAGGCTATAAAGAAAACTGAACACTAACTAGTCACTGACAAACAAATGGTGGAATTCAAGAGCCACTCAAGGATTATTATGACAAAGTCATTAATTCATCTGAAATATACCAGCTTTGGCAGAGTAGTGGGCCACTAAGTCATTACCATACCAACATTTGACTAGCTTGTGCTAGTTCACGCCTAGCTAGCAATAACGTCAATTCACCAGCAGCACTCGTTGATTCCTGACTTCGGAATAAATCCATAATTTTCGAGCACTTTGATGCATCCTCCTCTAGCATCCGCTTCTTCTTAATTCTGGCCTTTCCGTCCCTCCTTTCTCCTTTCTCTTCTTGCCGTCCATGGGTAAAACGTAAAAATGTTAGCAAAAAACCACACAGTCCACTGCCAAACAATTGACTTAGTTTTCCTCAAATTTGCTGCAACTAGCTGTCTGAGACGTTCAGAATTGACCTGCAATCGGTTCTTTGGATAAACGCATTCCCCATTCCCAATTCCCAAGAGGCTTTGCTCCATTCTATGTTAGATAGATAGATAGATAGATAGATAGATAGATAGATAGATAGATAGATAGATAGATAGATAGATAGATAGATAGATAGATAGATAGATAGATAGATAGATAGATAGATAGATAGATAGATAGATAGATAGATAGATAGATAGATAGATAGATAGATAGATAGATTTGATAGATCCCCAAGGAGAAATTCAAAAACAAACAAATCAAATAGTTTTATTTATTTTATCTGTGACTATGAATGTTCTGCAAGATAAGACCATGACTAAGATATAGAGAGTGAACAACTGATATAAATACTGGACGTTTTACATAGCTTATTTGGGAGTATGTGGCCGCTATTCGCGGTGAATTTAATAATGTCAATGATTTTGATAAGCTCAGAGTCAGGCCGGTCACGTTCGCCTCGCGGCCGCTTAACATATGGTACGCTGTGTAAATCCTTCAGCCGGCCGACCGAGAAAAGTCCCGGCCGTCCCGATTACCACTCCGTCTCTGCATGAGCGATTATGGACTTTGTGATGCTGTTAGGTTCCTTGGATGTTAGGGCTTTGGGTTTGAGTTTTTCCTTCCACTGCGTTTTGTCTCCCTCTGGTGCTCTTGTTCTCATTAATACTTATCCTTTATTAGTCCCAGTTAGTTTTGTTATATTTAATTTCTCTTTAGTATAATCCTCTGTCTAGTTCTTATGTTTTGCTCCTGGTCTTCCTCCCAGTTTCCTTAGCCATTCTGCCTTCTGTCCCAGCTACTGGTGGTTTCCACATGCTCTCTTCCTCTCACCTGCAACTGCTTCTCTTAATTAGCCTTTAGCCATCTCCCTGCCACTTACACACCTCCTCAGTATACTTAAGCCTTCCTATGACTGTCACTACTCGCTGGTTCGTCGTCATTCTTCCCTGCCTGGTTCCTGCTTTCCCTGTCGCCCATCAAACTTTCCTGCCTGGTCCTGTTTTTCCCCGTTGCTGCATTTTTTGATCCTCCTGAGTTCTGTAAGTCTATGTTCTTTGTTTTTGTTGTAATTAAATATTTTTTTCATTTTACTCCACTGCATTTCGGTCCTCAATACAAATGACAGAAAATATAGTTTCTTCTCAAATGTCCACCATTCGTATTCTCGGCTGGATTATTTTAGTCAGCAGCTCACTTTTGACTGACATTTCAGACACTGAGATACACCCTATAGCTGTTAGCGATCATGCTCCTGTTTCTCTAACTCTAGTAAATAAAAAGAAACGCCTCAAAGCAAAAATTGGAGATTTAACATATCATTATTTAAGGATAAAGAATTTATTAAATATTTCAAAAAAGAGTGGGCTTCATATTTAGAGTATAATGACCTTCCTGGTACGTCGCCATCCGTTCTTTGGGAGGCAGGGAAAGCTGTGATTAAATAATCTCATTCTCATCAAATAAAAAGAAAATAGAAAAAAAAACGTATTCAGGAATTAGAAGAAACTATTAATTCATTAGAAGCTTCCCAATACAAAATCCTTCATAGAGTACACTATACAGGTCAACGAATGTTTAGGATGGGTTTTACATCGTCTAATACCTGCTTACAATGCACAAGCAATATACAAGATAATTATATCCATGCGCTTTGGTTCTGTCCACCTGTTCAGAATTTCTGGTGCCAAATATGCGAGGACTTATCAAAGGGTCTGAAATATAATATTCCACCTTCTCCCTCAGTTTGCTTGCTGGGAAGCTTAGGTGATGTCTCCATGAACACAAAGTTAGTTCAAATGGGTTAGAAAACTATCCTCCTGAACTGGAAAAATAAAAATGCTCTTAATATTAACTAGTATTGAGATCTCTTGTTGGACCACATTGGTCTTGAGACACCCTCTGCCTCCACATCTGATCAATCTCTTTAGGCTCCTTTGATCGGCTCCATCACCTAGTAGGGGTGGGTGGCCTTTGGATTGGTCGTATGGGATATTGTTGCTGATGTGAGGGTTTTTGGGGTTGGGGAGTGCCTGGGGGAGGTCATTGGGGGTGGGATCACTAGATGGATTGATGGCCTGGGGCGGGGCTTTGGTGGCCATGGGTGGTGACTCCTGGTTGCTGCATGCGGTGCCTCCGGGGGTTGCTCTGGCGGACATGAGTTACTGGCCTGGTAGCCGTGCTGCTCTTGGGTGGGTCCAGGGTGGGCTCGGGAGCGCTGTGCCTCCTGGTTGTGGTCCTGGCTGGGGGTCGGGCGGTGTGGGTGTCTCTGTTGCCAGTGCGTGTGGGTGGTGGTAGGGGTTGGCTGGTGGGCGAAGCGATGTGTGCCTTTTTCCCCTTTCTGGGCCGGGTTCTCATTGCAATGTCTGGATGGTGTCCCGTCTTGTTTGTGTGTTGGGGTGTTGGGCTGGTGGCTGCGGTGGGTGGGTGGCATTTCTGGGCCTGATCAGTTTTTGAGCACTGGACTTGGCTCCTAGGTCTTGCTCTTTGCGCGCTGCGGAGTATTTTGGTCAGGGGTGTGACCGGGCTCGGTCCGGCTCGCTGGTGGACTGACTGGGTACTGGTGGAGCAGGGCAGGTGGGTGCGGGGGCTGGGGTCGTCGCTTTCTGGGCCATCGAACAGTGGTTGCTGCTCAGCCGGGGATGGGGGGTGGTTGATTTCTGTGTGTTGGCCGGCCGGGGCGTCTTTCTGTTCCTGGTCGAGGTTGGCATATCGCCGGGGTTTTGGTGCGGTACGTACCCTGGGTTCCTGCCTGGGCAAAGGGGCCTTCAATGCATGGTTGGTGCTGGGAGCCTCTTTTATTGACGGGGATGCTGTTGCTATACTATGTAGTTGCAAGTGCTCTCCCCCTAGGGGATGCACTTGGACGGGGGGGGGGCACTTGGTATTCCTGTTCTGTGCTTCGTGCTTGATTGGTTCATTGGTGGGTTTGATTGACCTTGGTTACTTGCTTGGTGCTCTGCGGTGTGCGGGAGAGAGATTCGGGAGCTGGTTGTGATCGGTGTCCGGGTGCTGGCTGGTATTGGCCTGGAGATGCTGTCCGTCCATGGGGCGGGGAGGCCATTGGGATGTCGGCTGTGGGGATTGGCCTGGGGTGGCGGCGACGCATGTTAGCCATTGGTTGGCCATTGCTCCTGCGGCCTGGTGGCCCTCATTGGTTGGTCCCTGGTCGGGTCCCTGCTGGGGGGCGGGGTGCCCTCGGGCCTCCAGGCCCATGGCTGGATCCGCCCTGGTGTAGCCAGTTGCGGAGCCTGTGGGCTCGTCACTGCGGCCCCCCGGGCCCCTGCTTTGTAGCTCCTTGATGTTCCTCCAGGGCTCTCCTCTACTCCTTTCTTGGGGGTGTGGTCAGCCCTTCGTTGATCCTCCTGGGGTTCCTGTGCTCTGGGGGTCTTTTGGGTTTCTATGGCTCCAATCTCCATTGTGTCTGCGTCGATTCCTAGGAGGAGGATCAATAGCTCCTCACACCAGCTATTGAACACTCATCTGGGGAAACCTAATATGCACCAGCATGCTCATACACACACACACAAGTGTGGGGATTCCAGTGTTTACAGATACATTCTTGGGCTGAGTTGACCTCAACTAAATCTTGTAATAATTGGGATATCATGAGCTTTTTCTAGTGACACTGTTATTGTATTCATATATCTATTTGTGGGTTGTGGTTGTGTAGTTCTCAGTTTGCATTGTTTGATTATTATTTTTTTCATTTTTTCCCCATCTCCCTGCTGTCCTGCTGGTGTGGAGGGAGACTGTGATATTTTCTTGTGTTTTCTTTGTTCCCCTTCCTTTCTTGTATCTTCAGCTCCCCTCTCCCTCTTAACCTTTTTTTCCCTACCTATCCTCATCTACTTTCTTTCTTTCCCTTTATTTTCCATCTCTGTGTCCCTGGCTCATCAAGAAAAACAACAAACCCACAGTAATTTCTAATAAAGATTTCTTATACATATATATCAAGCGGAGTAGCAAAAGCTGTAGTGCTCCACTTGTGATAGTAAATTTGTCGGGCTTCTACTTGGTACTCAGATAACAATTCTGAGCTCCACACTGCCAGACAGGACACCAGAAAAATAAAAAATAAATAAATTCCCCTTAGCTGAAAGAGACGTTTTCTGTGATTACTTAGCGTATGCCTGTAATTGTTGTCCACGGCGTTTTGAACTTATGCCATGGCAGGTTAAACCCAAGAAATATGTATGTGTGTATCTCACTCCTTCCCAAGAAATCTGTATCTCCCTCCCTCCACCTCCATCTCTGCAGCTGCATCCTCCACCTCCATGTCTGCAGCTGCTCTCTCCACCTCCATCTCTGCGACTGCTCCCTCCACTTCTGCAGCTGCTCCCTCCACCTCCATGGATACTCTTCAATACCTGTGCCCCCCCGATCCTCTGCATCCTGAGCTGCTACAACTTTTGGTAACAGAAGAAGAGGTGACAGTTGACCTCAGGAAACTTCGACCCGGCTGTTGGTCCGGATGGAGTTTGTCCAAGGCTTCTGAAGGACTGTGCAGGACAACTAGCCCCCAGATTGAAGAGCCCCCTGCAGAGGCTCTTCAATCTGAGTCTTCAGATAGAAAAAGTCCCGGTGCTGTGAAAGACTTCCTGTCTCATACCGGAGCCTAAATAATGCCTGGTTCTTATGTCAGGATCATGTTCTTCGAATTCTCCAGCACTTTTAACACCATAAAGCCTCCCATACTGAGAAACAAACTTATGGGTATGGGTGTACCTCCCTTCCTGACATTGTGGATTATGGACTACCTAAAGTCCAGACCTCAGTACGTCAGGGTTGGGAGATATGTTTCTGGGACACTGGAATGCAGCACTGGGTTCCCTTTTTCCTGTTTTGGCTCCCTTTCTGCTCATGCTCTACACATCAGACTTCAGATACAACTCAGAGTCCTGCCACATCCAGAAGTATTCAGATGATACAGCTGTTGTGGCATGTGTGAGCAGTGGACAGGAGGTGGAGTGCAGGGATCTGATGGAGGCATTAACTGACTGGAGCAAAAAAAGAACCTGTCTTCTCCTGAACACCACCAAGACTAAGGAGCTGGTGGTGGACTTCAGGAGATCTAAACCACCAAGACAGTCAGTCTGCATAGATGGGGAGGAAATAGAGACTTTGGAGTCCTACAGATACCTGGGTGTGGTTCTGGACCAGAAACTGGAGTGGACCACCAATACAGACGGAGCATACAGGAAGGGACACAGTTGCCTTTTCTTCCTCAGGTCCTAAGGCCCTAAGGCCCTAAGGTCCTTTGATGTCTGCAGTAACATGCTGCAGATGTTCTACCACACAGTCATCAAAAGTATGCTGCTGTCTGCTGGAGAAGCAGCGCTGTGGAAAAAGACTGCAGACGTCTGGACAAACTGGTCAAAAAGGCCAGTTCTGTGCTGGGTCGGGAGCTGGACCCTGTAAGAACTGTGATGGAGAGGCAGATAAGGAGGAAGCTGTAGGGCAATCTGGCTAATACAAAACATCCCCTCCATAATATCTCAAAAACAATCTTTTTGTACCTTTCCCTGTACATGCCTTATGCAGAACGTAGCCATTCACCTCTGCCAGATCCTGCATATTGTAAAATATAGCTATTGGCCACCTGTGTGTTGCTACTTGTACCGAATACATGTGTGCCTCTCGGACCAGACCACGGATTCCCTTTCTCTATGGAGATCTTCTTAAGAACCATTCAAGTAAGGTTGTGTCTGAGCAGAGCAAAATTAGCTTAGGATAAACAATTTGATATTGTTTTTATTGTCTGTGTGTTTTCAGCATTAGTAAAAGTTTAGTCTTTTACGGCTGGAGTACAAACAGGCCGATAGGCCTGTGGTTAAACATTGTTTTATAAAGGTGTTTTGTACATATATAGGGCGCACTTGAATATAAGCTGGACATTTTCATGATGTAACATGAGATATTTACACAGAAAGACTGTACACAGATTTATTTTGGTTACCTCCGCCAGGAGGTAATGTTTTCATGCCCGTCTGTCTGTATGTTTGTTTCTCAGTCTGTTAGCAACATGACTCAAAAAGTTATGGACGGATTTCGAGGACATTATCAGGAAAAGTCTGCAATGGAACCAGGAACAACTGATTCAATTTTGGGGTTGATCCAACATGAAGCGCATATCCACTCACCGACCAGTGGTGTTAACCTCCACTCCTCTCCTGTGTCAGAGAGCTTACAAACGGCTCCCCTTGTACAGCAGCTCCGAATCTCAGCTCTCCGCTGGAAGAGCACAGCCATGTGCCTCTTTAACAGACATTTTATTGGAAAAGCACCGAAAGTTAGAATTAGATGGGGATGGGAGTTGTGGGGTGAGTGGCCTTGGGGGAGGTCTGCGTTCTTTTTCTAGGTTTTAATTAAAGATGTGCTTTGTTTTCAAACTCTACCTGAAAATTGGCAATAGGGCGCCAACACAACACGACAGTAACATGCCTGCTTAGAACATAAAACATATTTTAGCCTACCAGAAGTCATTGGTTGCCATCTTCATCTTCCTCACTAAAGCTACTGAAGTCGTCTTCTTCAGTGTCTTTATGTCCTCTGAAATCTTTTGTTGTCTTTTTACAGACTCAGTTGTTCCTCCTCCGTCTCACCATCGATTGATTGATGTCAAGCTTCCACGCAGTTGCTCTGTTACCCTTCTTTGACGACCAGCTTGATTGCCTTTAACTTAAAAGGTGTGTTTCTTCGTGTATTTTCCATGATGAGGGTGTGTGCATGAAAACTAACGGTAGAGTCTTCTTTGGTGCATGATCTTTCCCCACGTCTGTCTCACTTTTGTGCTTACTGCTATAGTGCCATTTGGAGGCCATTAAAAATCTATAAATTAGCAGCATCGTTTAATAGGGTCCAAAGTGCATGAAAAAAGTAGCAGCTTATAGTTAAAAGATTACGGTAATTTAAAGTTAATGTAGCCTCACTTTCAAAACTCTTCAATCCAAGCCTTAGTCTTTAAGCATACATATTCATACTGGACTGTGATATCACCATCAATTTACTGGTTGTTGTTTCTACTTATTTTGCAATTTAGTTTGTTTTATTATTCTCCCGTCTTTTACTTAGTAGTTTAGTTGTGTTAGTTTGCTTAGTGAGTTTGTTAGTAAACTAATATAACAGGAAAGTTGAATTCTTTTTGTTAATAAACTCTTGTATTTTTAGAAAGTCGTCATTTGTCATTATTCCGTATAACATGTGTACAAACTTGTTCGAAAAACACCAGTGCTGAATGTATTCTTTTATCTTACTTTTAAACTTCAGCCTTATCAGGCAGGTATTCATAAACAGTAACTGAGACTAAACTATTTGGCTATTATTATTATTTCCTGAAATTTCAGGATGGCGCCCTGACTTGGTGATTTTGATATAAATGACTAGTTTTGTTAATAATTGCCTGAAGCAAATATTAATATTAATTCATAACAAAAACAGAAACAATGATGCACAGAATGTCCTATTTAACATTTGTTAGGGCAGAGATGCTCACAAGTCTCTGAGCTAGAGTCCAAGTCAAGCCTCAAATCTCTTTATTATATTAAGTCTCTGGTTATAAGTGTTGCATCATCACACACAGCAACCCATCCAACACTGCATAGCTATATATAAGGAATTCAAAGCATGTAATATGTTATTATGACTCCTTTATCTATTAGCATACAGTATCAGCTTTGGTTTTGATATATAATTAGTTTTGTGACCAAAACACCAAGAATGCGTTACTCTTAAGTTAATATCTGTATTTTTCCTTGTTGCATGAAGACATAGTACAGTACAGACCAAAAATTAAGAAAGACCAAATATGGTCAAACATCACATTGTAGCTAAATGCAAAACACTACTGCAACAAACCAAACGATGTGAAATATAATAAAGAGTTTAGATGCAAAAGCCTCTAAGTGCCATCTGAAATTTTCTTCTAGAAATTCTACAAATTAACACACTACACTTCCTTATGATAGAGAATCCTCAATTATTTGTTATTTACTTAGTGACTGGATATAACAACATTCCAATGCTCAAAATTTTTAGAGTGATCGTGAAGCAACTGACCAACTTATGGCAAGTAACTTGTTAAGAACAAAATATTTAGGAAAAAAACAACATGTTTAACATTACTGACTTATAAGGATGCTTTTTCAGATGCCTGATCAAATTAGATGTGGTTGAGCCTGATTCTTTTATCCTCATATCACATATTTTGCATTGAGAACTTCTTCTGATTGGGCCATCATGTTTGAAGTTTTTTAATCCAAAGCTAACGATGAATGGCACATCATGTGTGGCAGCCGCGCCTAAAATAATAATAAATAAATAAAAATGTGTGGCCGCGCCACAAGAGAACTCTTTTATTTTATATAGTCTATGGGCCGCGCCCGCGCAGCAGATACGTAGTGCATCAGGTGTTACGTGGGCAGGTTATAGGTAACGGAGGGAGGGGAATAACAGCGAGCTCATCAGTTGTTTCCTAAAAATAAACATTGTTCATGAGTCCCGCAGCTCGAGTCCGAGTCTAGTCTGAAGTCTTTCGAGGACGAGTCTCAAGTCAAGTCTGAAGTCATTGTGTGTGCGACTTAAGTCGCACTCGAGTCGGAGTCTAAAACTCGAGTCCCCATCTCTGGTTTAGGGTCTGTCTCAGCTGTTTTTAAACAGGCTGTAGTCAGATATCTTGAATCTCATTGTAGCCCTCAGTTTTTCCAATTTCAAACCAGTCTCAGGGGGAGAGGCAGCACATACTTTATATGTGCTGTTTATGCCTTCCGTGTTTTCACATGTTTTAACAGTTTTGAGATGCTTTTATTTTACGTTTTCATTTTGTGTGTGTGTTTTTTTGTTTTTGTTTTATTTTACTGTAAAGCACTTTGGTCAAATTTTGGATGGCACAATATAATTGATTGATTCATATTTATTGATTGAGTCATAGGTAGTCAAATTTCATTATTTGGATATCAAGCTAAACTGGAGTTAAATCTGTTTCCGTGTGTGGATCTGATGTACATACAGTATATGAAAAACCTAATAATAATTTTATAATTTCTGACTACAAATTTGTTCTACCTTTTTTGCTTTGCACACCTTCTCAGTGTTTGGTCTTAACACACAATAACACCCACCAACCAATCACCGTCTTTAAATAGTTAGAATTAGCCCTTTGTAGCTGGTAGACTAGTTTTATTACTCAAACATGATCCATAGCTTTCTCAGCCTGTAATATTTTTTTAAATCTATTTTATGTCCTAAGTGAATTAAAGTAACTAGTTAATTAATTAGAGTAATTAGGGTAACTTTAAAGCAAACTAATTTTGAACCTTACATTACAGGTCACCTTCCTTAATCCATACATACTAATATGCAGCTTGGTAGGCAACCTAAGGGTTCTTGATGAGGAAATCTACAGATGAACTCAAAATCTTCCTATTGCCAACCAGCCTTTAGTTATACTAACCTGACTAGGGGGACTCGTCCCATTAAGTGTTTTTGTTAGCTACCATGACCCCAAATCTTTTTCATATCAATAGGAGCGTTTGAACTACAGGAACCTTATCAAGGATAAAAAGTAATCCCCATGGTAGCAGTTTACCTCTGAAAAAGGCCCTAGCATGGAGAAACCTAGTTTCATTTACTAGGAACTTTTGAATAAAGTTTGGTAATTCTAATTGAATAAATTATTTCAGCAGTGCAATTAACAGTTTAAACTTATCTGCAGCTCCTATTTTGTATTAACTTTAACTGTAATAGAATTTAAATCATCAGTTATACCCATATGTGAAGAAAGGACTGATATTCCCTTCAATGAAAATAACATTTAGGGCATTATACAATTTATGATATGAGGCACAAGTAACAACCACACTAAATGTAAATGTATGGTTTTTACCCCCCTTTACATCAGTCATAAAGTGAATTTATTGATTTTTACATTACATCTTTGTTTAGGTGATAAAACTGTTTTTGTTTCTATGTTTTTCAGAAACTGTTGATCTAATTGTTTTTGTAAATAGAAACTTAACACTGGGCAAGTTTTGATTAGTCCGTGCAACATAAGCAGCATGTAATATAAGCTTATAATAATTGTATTATTAAGAAGTGAATAATAATTTATGAACAATGTTAGGAATGACATACACAATTAAATTAGTGCTTTTCCACTTTAAACTAGAAATAGATTGGTGTTTGGCTACCACACTGCATGAAAGATTTAAAAGTAATGCCAAAAAATTTTGAAAAATGAATAATATTGGTTTCATCGTTTTTTTTCTAAGAATTACTTGCTATAAAACTTTCTTTTATGCCATCCCATTCACACCTTACTCCTTTATTACATTAACTTAAAATGGAACCATCTTCCTTTTTTGCTGTATTCATTTAATTACTTAATTTTTTTAAGTTCTGTTTTAGCGAGTCTTTAAGTGTGTTTTGATAGGATTTGACATATGTTGGTGTGCAGACCAACATAATTTGAAATTGAATCTGAATCTAATTTTTGCTTTAGGGTTGACAGATGTAAAATTGATATAAGGTAAGAAAATATATAAGGGTTGACAGACTATAATTGATATAAGGTATATATTTTTCTTATGTTGTAAATTTGCCCTTACTGAACAGTCACTTCTCATTTTGTAGTTTTTATATATGCTTCCATTTGCTTGTCCCCTTGCTGCTGGTACACCTGAATTTCGCCACTGAGGGACAATAAAGGATATTTCTGTTCAATCATATTTTCAGAAGGTTGATATTTAATAGAATATACAGTCCATAACTGTCATCAATGTCAATGTATGAAATAACCTGCATTTCTGAGGTATCATATTATGATATATACTATATAGTACAGTATCTCTAAATTAATGCTCATTTTCAGGCATAACAGTTATCTAAATCAGCACTTGTATCATTATTTAAACAAATACATGCAAAAGTATCTTGTCTCTTGTGTCCAGTTGCTGAGTGTTGGTAGATGAGCCCGTTGTTAGCTGAGTTCCAGTGCTCAACTGAAGGCCGTGTTTCGGACACCAGACACACTAAGGACAGGTGAACTCCTGCCTTTTAAGAGCACGAGGGAGAACAGGAAGAAGCAAATGCTTATAACACCCAGAATGATCACTCCTGAGATGAGTATGCTGGTCACTGTGTTCATTTGAAACTCTGGAGCGTTCAGAAGGGCTGCAGTAGTAAAAACACAAAGAACATATCAATCTTTTTCACATTTTAAGCACATTTTCTGTACTTGCTCTTGCTAAAACAGCAGTATGGTAATTTTATATTAAATTGCCTGTGTAAAGAGCAATAGATGATATGCAAGCTATTCCCCACCCTGGACTTGTTTAAGACCATTAAACAAGGGAGTAAAGACAGCTCAAAAAGTATTTTTTTCAATTGACGGATCCCGTGTTAATCCTGTTATAAAACAGGCAAATAAGCTATTGGCAATATTTCTTTTATTTTTGATGTAGTATAAACATATATTTGTCTAAATAAATTCAAGACCTCATTTTGTTGACCCATAGTGGGGTCAAAAGCCAAGTTTTGGAAATCACTGTACATTTAATATATATAGTCATTTTCAAGAAATTAGAATATTCGTTCAGATAGAGGCCCGTTTGTCAGATTATGAGTACCTCTATTCCAATCATGTCTATAGTTGTGTTTATACCATGGTCTGGGTGAATACTCAATTCTGACTGGCTGGAGGGTGTAGGTTAAAAAGTGATAATGTACACCTAGGAAAGGCGTCCCGTGAAATTGCCTGATGACAGTTCTAAATCATTGAGCTGGCTCAAACTAGACGGTAACCATGGCAACGGAGACTCAACGTTATTTCAAAGTTGACTCATCGCAACAGCAAGACACACAAAACATGAGTGATTTTATAATTTCTTTTAACTTATTTGGTGAGTTTGACAACTTTGAAGACTGGGATGGTAACCTAACGTAAGGTAAAGCCACAATCTCACTTCCCATCACTGATCAACTGCTGCAGTCGGCTCACTGTGGCCACGTTGTTTGGCAACGCCTGTATACAGGAGATATTAAATAGTGCGCTCGACTTATAAAAACCCTCACAATTTTAACTCTAAAACACATTAAAGTATAATTAATTGATTAAATGCTTCTTTCTTTCATAAGTGACCATGGTACAAGTGGGATAATGCCCTTCGAGGTGTCCATTATCAGAAATTAATGGACTTGGTCGTCTATTAATTTCTGATAATGGACACCTCGTCGGGCATTATTCCTTACATAATTGCTTGAACGGATCAACGTGGCACCTTCAGGCATCTGGTAATTTTTCCCAAGGATGAACCAGATTTGTGCAGCTCCACATTCTCTTCCAGCTAGGTTGGCTGATTTATTTTGGCTTTCCCATTGCGTTAAACCAGAAAGCAGTGTGTTTGTGGTGTGGGCTTAAAATAGAACCACAGGTTGCCCCCAATTTACTCAAATCTGTCAGTTAATATATCGGAAGTTTCCAAAGCCATGACATCCTCATCTGTGCTTTCCCACATTGCTTAAAGAAAAGTAATCCTTCTGTATGTAAACTTCTGATTCTGAAGACATTAATAAATTAATCTCTGACAGATTATTACTGTCATATAGAGCAATTTGGCAAATAGAAATAATTCTGGTCATTCTAATTGACCTAAACCAAGAAAAGCTGAAAGACAGTGAAAAAAAATGTGCATGTCTTTTTATAGTGTATGTAAACTAGTTTCAACTTTATGTTCCTATTACAGTGAGATGTATGGACGTGGTGTAATTTTTTTGTTGTTGAAAATTTGATTTGCCAGAAATGCTGCATTGCCCAATTTAGTGTGAATATTAACGAATGGTTCATGTATGTTCACACTAATCACTATCTAAAAAAGTACAAAAAGTATTGAAGAGGCTTCGAAGTAGTGAAATAAGACCTTTATTGCTCTGTGGTAAACCACGTCCGTCTGTAATTCATCACAGCAGCAACTGCCCACTTTTGACAAAAAAATTATTTGCAAGAAAATACCAAAATATGTTTACTCCTATTCTGATCAGCATTGTTACTTGGACGTGTATGGGCCTGTTTCAATGTTTCCCCCCCCCCGAAAATTGAACAATTTATATGCATGTTGTTCAGGGGTTTTGAAAACAGCAGCAGTTGATAAAAGCAACTAAAAATAACACTTTTACACATATATGCAGTCTATGTTTTCCTTATGTGTAACTGAAATTTAATAATGCAATTGTCACAATGGTATTTTGGGAGCAGTTTTGTCATGGCACTCATACTTTACAAGTCCGTATACGGCTGGTTCTCTTACAAAACATATATTTTGGCCCTAAAAAGCTTTTGAGATAATGCTCAATGTGGTGGATGCAAAGAGTTAAAAAACTGATATCTAGCAGCTAGAGTCAAACGCTCATTCATAAGGCCCAGTCGCTGAAAAAAAACAACAGTTGGAGCTAATTATAATGGGTTAGATCATTCATGGTTATTGATTTAATAATCAGTAACTAATGGTTATTAAATCATTAGTTACTGGCTGATCACTAATTAATGATCAGCCAGACGTTGTCTGGCAGTTTATGTTATTACATTAGTAATAACAAGATATGTGGGTGTCACTAGATGCTTTATATTGACAACGAGTTTATTAAATGTTAAACTCAAAGGGAAATATTTATTTTCTTACCTTGGAGACTTCACAGTTCCTTACAACAAAGATGTTTACTTAGATGGTCTACCTATCAATTCCACAAAAGCTATCTGTTGTAGGTATGACACTGTGTTGTGTCCCTTTACCTTAGTTTTCCTATTGTTCCTTGAAGACTCTGCAATAGACTAGTTTAGTCATCATTGACGAGTGAGGAGAAATCAGCCCTTTTAAACCAAAATTTTCACATTCTCCCACTTTTCGGGTTTTAAGGAACTTTGGGGAAACAGTGCTATCTTAATCCTCTAACTGTGTGCCCAATAGGGGTGTAACAGTATGCCAAAAACACTTTCCTTGGTTTCAATATCACGCTTCGATTAATTTTCGGTAGTCAGGGAACAAACACCTTTTTTTGTAATGACATTTATAATCAAACTGTACTTGCAGTAAATTTTTAACAAATTGTTCTTGGAAAACATAAAAATGTATATAATATAAATTATAAAATAAATAAAAAACATAAAGTGTACATATTTTCTTTTTTAGAAACTTCAACATTAATACTTTGTCTTTCCACCAAAGTCAAGACAATTTGGGATATGAAATGAATATTTTAGTCTGCCTTACTGTCTGAGTTAACAGTTAATCAGGGGGTTTGGCTGTTACCTGAGCCAACTGACGATATTGCATGAGTTATACAGATGAGGTGCGAGGGATTACAGTGTACCGCTAGTTTAATAGTTTAATCAATGTTGCAGAGTTCATTTTTCTCGAGGAGCTGCAGTTTCTAACCCCGGAGTTTCTCTTGGTTTAATGTGTTCTATTTTTATCTGGCCTTTAATACCCTTTTGTATGCGTGAAAAAAAAGATGATACTAGATCAATAACTTTATTTTAGTATTAATGTGGGACACCTTGGTGGGGGTGGTGCTTCTTCTATCTCCTACTTTGCAAAACAAAGCAAACGTCACTGCCTAATACAATCAGATATCCAGTCTGCTGATACTTTATTGCTACATTAAGAGAACAGCACCAACAAGGACAGCTAAGCGATGTCCTTCGGCTTGCTAACATCTGTGGTAGCTAACAGCAACCACCGACGCCACCAGAAGTTTTTAGCCAGTTAACATGAAAATGCATTGGAATACTGGAAAGCCAAAGTGTTCCCAAACTGGGGGCTTTGACAACGGAAGCGCCTGCTCTCAATTAATTCTTGCAGGTCGTCTGCTAGCAGGAGGCTGGGCTGTACTGTATTTGTTTACAGAGTTGCAAGTGTTGCTGACTAAAGGCAACCCAGTTATGCTTCACTGTGGAAATTTGGTACACCCCTGTGCTGTACTAAACATTCCGTACCAAGAAATCGGAAAACGGCTACATGTACCGTTACACCCCTAGTGCCCAAAAAGCACTACACTCCCATTTAACACATAAACCCTTTGTTATTGACAAAATAATGTTATTTCTGTTTATAATGAGCCATCACACTCTGCTGTTTAACTGTATACTGTACATCATACTGTGTATACTGTGTCAAAAATATGTTTTCAAGACAAGATTTAATAACTTTTTGAAACAAATTGTTTACTTAAGTCAAAGCAACAACACAAATGGGAGTGCTTACCAAGCTGAGAATTATTAGTTGGCGTTTGATCTGTGAAAAACAAATATGTAATTACATTCAAGCAGTTGAGCTACACTTACAACAATTTACAGCAACATATTTAATTTTCAGACAACTTATATATTTTTACAGTGGGAAACATGAACAGCAGTTATGACCATAGCCTAAAGCCCTTTGTCTGAACTGAAAAATGCTGCTTTAACATGCTTTTTAACAGTTATCTAAATCTATAAAACCAAACCATGCATATATACAGTCCAAATCAGTGAGATCATTAAATACATTTGCAGCCACTTCCAATTTACTGACACTATTCTACTCTCATGAAAACATTTATATTTTTCTATTTTTGCTTTAAATAGGCCACTCAAGATTTTCAGATGTCACCTTTTGACTACCAAAAGACACACTAATTAGATTATCTGGAACAGATGCATTTTCATTTACTTTTGTTCCATTTAGTTGTAACTACACCAAAGAAAAGAGAACATGCTGTTTATAAGATTATTTTGTGCTTTCATTTGAGAGCTGCTTGTTTGCTAAGCAGAGCAAGTTAGTTGCTGTACACAGGTAGGCGAGATTATAGAGGACAAAGAGTAATCTGTACCACTTCGAGTGACGATGGGCCCTGCAGTCAGAACAGCATTTCCTGATGACTTGCTTGATTGTTTCCCTTCCGAATCATCTCTCTTTTTCCTGCTGCCACAGATCTATGACAAACATCACACGAAAAATCACCCAGTGTGGTCATTAAGATATCAGGCATGATAAATGTGGTTAAAGATGACTCAGCAATTATGATTGGATATTCCTCTTGATGATGTGAGAAATATATTCCTAAATATAGTGACATAAAAAGTACAACGTTCATTCTAAATCAGAAAATTGAAAAAATAATTATAGGTTCTATGTTGTTGTAGTTAGGAATATCATTTAAATCTAAGCCTAAAAGCAGGGCTTTCCAATATGTGTATTGTGTATTATAAAGTGCATTGGTAGCTAAATGTATTTCATGCTGAGTATTGGTTTTTTTTTATAGGTAGTGTTGTGAACATACAACTACATCTCAAAAAATGAGAATATGAAAAAAGTTAAATATTTCTCATCTCATAAAGTCCAACTCATATACTATTGAAATTCATTACACATGAAGTAAAATATTTCAAGCCTTATTTCTTGTAATTTTTATATTTATGGTTTACAGAACCAAGATTCAGTATCTCAGAAAATGTGAATATACATGCAAAGCGAGATATTTCAAGCCTTTATCTGTAATAATGATTTTGATTATTATAATATTGATGATTATGGCTTACAGCTTATGAAAACGCCATCATTGACACCCTCAATAAGGAGGGAAAGCCTTAAAAGGTTATTTCAAAAGACGTTGGATGTTCCCAAATTGCTGTATCAAAGCACATTAATAGAAAGTTATGTGGAAGGTCAAATTGTTCAAGAAAAAGGTGCAAAGTGTGGATGAAAAAGGTGCACAAGCAGCAGGGTTGATCGCAGCCTGCAGAGGATTTTCAGGAAAAGGCCATTCAAAAGTGTTGGGGACCTTCACAACGAGAGCCACCACACAGACAGACAGACCCTGGACATGGGCTTCAAATGTCGCATTCCTCTTGTCAAGCCAGTCCTGAAAAACAAACGTCAGAAGCGCCTTACCTGAGCTAAAGAAAAAAAAAAGAAGTGCTTCCTTCCACAGACGAGCTTTATGGAGATGCGTACTTCATTTTCCACCAGGACTTGACACCTGCCCACACTGCCAAAAGTACCAAAACTTGGTTCAATGACCATGGGATTACTGTGCTTGTTTGGCCAGCAAACTCACACATAGAGAGTCTACGGGGCAATGCCAAGAGAAAGATGAGAGACATGCGACCTAACAATGCAGAAGAGCTGAAGGCCACTAATGAAGCATTCTGGTCTTCCATAACACCTCAGCAGTGCCATAGGCTGATAGCATCCTTGCGATGCCACATTAAGGCAGTAATTGATGCAAAAGGGGCCCAAAGCAAGTACTGAGTACATATGCATAATCATGCATATGGTTATATATGTAAAATCTTTTCAGAGGTCCAAGATTTCCCTATTTCAAATCCTTGTTTTGTTGATTTCGTGCAATACACAAATCTTCAGAGATTTTGACTTTGGGGTTTTCATAAACTGTAAGCCATATTAAATCAAAATTATGACAAATAAAAGCTTGAAATATCTTGCTTTGCATATAATGTGTATATTGTATATTAGTTTCACCTTTTAATTTGAATTACTGAAATAAATAATCTTTTGCATGATATTCTAATTTTTCGAGTTTCACATGTGAGATAAATTAAAAAAGGATAACAGATAACAGAAATGTCAGGCTTCTAAAAAAGAATGTTCAATTCTATGCAACCAATATTTAGTTGATCCTATTTTTGCATGAATTACTGCATCAATGCGGCCTGGTGTGGAGGCAATCAGCCCGTGGTTCTGGTGAGGTGTAATGGAGACCCAGGTTGCTTTTACAGTGGCCTTAGAGTCATCAGCCTTATTGGGTCTTATTGGGCTTGAGGTCAGGCCAGTTTGCTGGTGAATCAAACACAGCTACACCAGCTTTTGGTACTTTTGGCATTGTAAGCAGGTGTAATATATTACTAAAAAATGAAATGAGCAGCTCCATAAAGCTTGTTAGCAGACAGAAATCAGAAGTGCTCTAGAATTTCTTGGAATATGGCTGCATTGACTGTGGACTTTAGAAAACACAGTGGACCAACACCATTAGATGATGTTGGCACTCCAAATCATTGATGAGTTTTGGAATGACTTCACTCAGGATTTCAAGCCACATAACGTTTGTGCCTCTTCACTCTTCCTCCAGACTCAGGAACCTTAATTTCCAAATGAAATGCAAACTTTGTTTTCATGCAGGAAAGTGGCTTTGGACCACTGAGCAATTATCCAATTTCTCCTTAGCCCAGATAAGACACTTGTAGCCCACAGACATATCAGGCTAATATTGCTGCCATGGTATGTCCTTTGAATGCGCCATTGCGCTTGTGTGCCATTTGTGCCGCCAAGTTTGATAGTAATATTACCGCAACGCTGGACTTGATTATTTATGAATGACCAAAGGCTCTCTTATGCTGCCTCCGCTTTGCGACAAAGTGGCACTATTGTTTTTTGAAACAGGCTGATGTTTCAAATTCTCCTGTGCATAGTGGGTCTTGATGTGCTATCTCTAGTCTGGCTAACATTTTCCTAATATTTAACCTTTTTTAACATTTTTTGAGACACTGAATGTTAGGTTTTCATTATCTGTAAGCCATAAACATCACAATTACAAGAAATACTGTGTTTCACTGTTTGAAATGAGCAACAAAGTCTTTGAGAACTACCTATATTAATGTGTGCATCTGTTTCACAGTTAAGCTCTGCTGTACCACATACAATCATTGGTGCAGAGTTTTTCCTTGTCTTATGAAAAAATTACTTATCAATCGAAGATGCAATAATAAATGTAGTACTAGAACTCCACATGTTAAAACTGTCAACAGGATTGGTTAGGTCTCATAAGACTTGCTATCAATAAATTAACAATTAATTTTGACCATTCAAATAGAAAGTACTGTTTATACATTTGCACTGTATTCTGTGGTACTGCTTTGTACAAACTCATGTAAATTCAAATCCAGTTCTGGAAAAGTATCTTAATGATTCCTTCCATGCTGTAAAATGTCTTTAGGCTAATAAATATGTAAGAAATTGCAGACAGTGGGCACTAAAGTCCAGGGTTGGAAACTAATGCTGTACATTAGTTGAATGTTTTAGATGCTGAGCATGTGTCTAAATATATTTCCCATTTAAAGAAGCTCAAAAGAAAAAACGACGTTTAAACACTTTTCTCAATTCTGCCATGTTTCTGCATAGGTACTCTCAATTGATCTCACTGGCATGAGCATGGGACAATCATCTGCTCGACATAGCTTGGTTACACAGTGGAGAAACACAGTGGACATCTTCTGGTTCTTGTGCTTGACAAAACGGAATACTTCAAAGGCAAAGCGACCCATCTGGCTCTTCCCGTTCTCAAATATGGCGGTCTGTGGGTCTTTATCACAGCTGGCTCAGGAAAGAAAAGAGATTAAGTCAAAATTCTCAACTGAAATATATTGGAAATTTTTTCCTCATAAGGTGAGTTACCTAAAGAAGAGGTCATAGCGAAGCTCATCATTTGGGTTTCCAGACGGCGTGGTATAACAGTAGTCCATCAGAACATTCCATCTGTTTCATACCAAAATAGAACATATTTGACTGATAAAAACCCATACTGAAATAATGTTTGTGATTCCAGTAGGTGGATGTAGAATCAGTATCTTCAGAGCAATATGAAGATGTGATTATGTCTAATCATTAACGTATGCTTCCAGAACACGTACTGTCACCAACACATTAGGCAGGTTGTATCCACTGTAATGGAAATTCTCAATGAATGCCTGTATTGCCTGTCATAGTCAGCACGTTTACATGCACATCTAAATCGAGCTTCTGGCAATAATCAAGCTAACTAATCATCGTGGGGGACTTTAACATCCATACCGACAACCCCCAAGATAGACAAGCAAAAACATTAGATGATACTCTCCACAACTTCGGACTGATCCAGCATGTCAAACAACCAACACACAATAAAGGACACACTCTGGACTTAATTATCAGCAAAGGTTTAAATATTTCTGACATCTCTGTAATTAATATTGCATTATCTGACCATTTCTGTGTTTTCTTTCAAAGTACCATCTCTGCTAAATTATCCAGCCACAGTAAGACCACTATAAAAAAGCGTTTTCTAGGGGACAGTTCAGTAGAAACCTTTAAACGTATTTATCCTTCCACCACATCCCCCTCATCTCCCAACTCAAACTCAGTAAATAAGTTGGTAGATAATTTCCTTGCGAAAATCTCAGACATCATGGATTCCATTGCTCCAACTAAAGTGAAAGTAGTCTCAGGTAGAAAGAAGTCTCCGTGGACAAGTAATCCACTAGTACGTAGTGAAAAAAGAGAGTGTCGACGAGCCGAGAGAAAATGGCGGAAAACTCGACTCCAGGTTCACTATGAGATCTACAAAGAGAGACTGAATAGATATCAGCTAACTATAAAAGATGCTAGGGAATCGTTCTTTTCTGAAATCATCAACAGAAACATTAATAACGCACGGACTCTATTTGCAACAGTGGAAAGACTAACTAATCCTTTAGTGACAGTAGCCCCAGAACTAAACTCTACCAGGCCCTGCAATGAATTTGCCAGCTTTTTCACTGAAAAGATTCTAACAATTAGACGGTCAATCTGTACCTCAATATCGAACCCACAACCAGTGCCATCCCCAATCAACAACAATGTAGAGAAAATGTCTGAATTCCACGAATTAAACCAGAACAGCCTTGAAAAAATCATTATCCAATTAAGCTCCTCCTCCTGCTGTCTTGATATCCTACCCACAGCTTTTCTAAAGAAAGTTCTTCCTGTTATTGGTTCTGATCTTGTTCAAATAGTGAACTCATCACTGCTATCAGGTGTCTTCCCTCAGGCTTTAAAAACAGCAGTTATTAAACCACTGCTAAAGAAGAAAAATCTGGACAACACGTTAATGCAGAACTACAGGCCAATCTCTAATCTCCCATTCATCAGTAAGATTATTGAAAAAGCTGTGTTTCAGCAGTTAAATGGCTTCATAACAACGACAAACCGTTTTGATGCTTTTCAGTCTGGTTTCCGCGCTCACCACAGCACCGAGACTGTCCTCGTCAAAGTATTTAATGACATCCGCATAAATACAGACTGTGGAAAACCACAGTGCTGGTTCTGTTGGACCTCAGTGCAGCATTTGACACTGTTGATCATGATATTTTATTGGAACGACTGGAGAGCTGGGTCGGACTCTCTGGTACAGTACTTGGCTGGTTCGAGTCTTACCTAAAGAACAGGGACTTCTATGTTTCAATAGGAAACTTTTCATCAGAACGAACAGAAATCACATGTGGGGTGCCCCAGGGCTCCATCCTGGGGCCCCTCTTATTTAATATCTACATGCTCCCACTAGGCAAGATTATAGCGACCAATAACATTAGCTACCATAACTATGCGGATGACACTCAGCTCTACATTACAATGTCACCAGGTGACTCTGAACCCATTCAAACCCTAAATCAATGCATTGACCAAATAAATGGATGGATGTGCCATAACTTTCTCCAGCTGAATAGAAACAAAGCTGAAGTGATTATTTTTGGACCCAAGGAGGAACGATCAAGAGTCAGCACACAGCTTCAATTAATACAGCTAGAAACTACTGATCAGGTTCGTAACCTAGGTGTAGTAATGGACTCAGACCTGAACCTCCAGGGTCACATAAAGGCAATAACAAGGTCAGCGTTCTATCACTTGAAGAACATTTCTAGGATTAAAGGACTGATTTTGCAACACGACCTAGAAAAACTCATCCATGCGTTTTTCTTTAGTCGGATTGATTACTGCAACAGCATCTTGACAGGTCTGCCTAAAAAGTCAATCAGACAGCTGCAGCTGATCCAGAACGCTGCCGCTCGCGTCCTCACTAGAACCAGGAAAGTAGAGCACATCACCCCAGTTCTAAAGTCCTTACACTGGCTCCCTGTAGCTCAGAGAATAGACTTTAAAATACTTTTACTAGTTTATAAATCATTACATGGCTTAGCACCAAAATATGTTGAAGACCTGTTGTCATGGTACCAACCACCAAGACCACTCAGGTCCTCCAACTCTAGCCTACTAAACATCCCTAGACTCAGAACTAAACATGGAGAAGCAGCTTTGAGTTTCTATGCTCCCCTTATCTGGAACAGACTTCCTGACGAGTGTAGAGCTGCTGAAACTCTGAACTGCTTTAAATCGAGACTAAAAACCCATCTGTTTAGAATTGCCTTTGAGTAAATGCTTGATGTCATATGTATGAAATGTGTTCATGCTCTCTTGCTTTTTTTTATTTTTCTCTTGCTTTATTGTGTATCATGTATAATGTGTGTTTCTTTTATGTGTTTTTTTTAAATCACCAAATCATGTAAAGCACCTTGAATTGCCCTGCTGTTGAAAGTGTGCTATACAAATAAAATTGCCTTGCCTTGCCTTGCCTAATACCTTAACCAGAATTATTAGTCTTTATTAGCTTCTTTCAGCTTGTTTATTATATATTTACTTAACAGAGTAACAAACACCAACAGAATGACACTGCTTAGTATGAGTACTTTAGAATGAAGCTAGAAATGCACTGTCTGGCTAACGTTAATGGCCAAGACTTTCTAGAGTGTAGTAGTTTTTCCTCCAACTTTATTAACAACATAAATAATGGCAAACATCTTGTAGCGGGGCTATCGTAGTTAATACAGTTAGTAGTGTTTTTCCCCAGTAATGGATCCACTAGGATCGACAGATTGTGGTGCAGCATGTCATGTTGCTTGCTTACGTCAGTGTATAAAATCATAGCTACACACAGAAGCACACCGACACAGGTTATCTTGCACATTCATCTTCTTCCATTTTTAACGTTTTGACAGAATTTGTTACATGAACCACTGGGCTGGGCCCTCTAGTTGCATAACACACACATTTAGTTTTAAACATAACACTTTAATTAATCAAGGCTTTAAAACATCCAAAGTATACTGGGCTATATATAAATACATATTGTCAAGAACTATACAAAAGATGTGACATTTGAATTAATATTTACAAAGATATTCTCTTTAATAAGAGTATATCTGTGAATGTGAGGCACCTTCTCTACTTTTAAGACCAGGCCTTAAACTTTCCAGTTTGATAAAGCTTATAGTTAGAGTGGCCTGGATTATATATATATTATATATATATTATATATATATATATATATATATATATATATATATATATATATATATATATATATATATATATGGATTAAAAGTTAAGGCAACAAAAGCAAATTATGGAAATCTCATAAAAATAAATACAACTTTGACTGAAAATAAATCTATTAAATGTGGTTTATTAAACATAAGATCTCTCTCCTCAAAGACTTTGTTAGTAAATTACTTGATTTGTGATAATCACATTGATTTCCTTTGTCTCACAGAAACCTGGTTGCAGCAGGAGGATTATGTCAGTATAAATGAGTCAACTCCTTCCAGTCATTTAAATTTTCACATTCCTAGAAATACTGGGCGAGGAGGAGGAGTTGCAACCATTTTCCGTTCTGATTTACTAATTAGTCCCAGACCAATTGATAGCTACAGTTCTTTTGAACATCTAACCCTTAATTTTCCTCATCCAAGTTGCAAAACATTAAGACCATTTTTGTTTGGCCTTTACTCTCAATTCTTGGATCAGATCTCACATTTTTTATCTGATTTAGTATTAAATACTGATAGGGTTATTATAGTGGGGGACTTCAATATTCATGTGGATACTGAAAGTGATAGCCTAAATGCAGCCTTTAATTCTATTTTAGACTCAATTGGCTTTACTCAAAAAGTACAGGGATCGACCCACTCAGGTAAACACACTTTGGACCTTGTACTGACATACGGTATTGAGTGTGAGGAAATAACAGTCCACCCACATAACCTGGTCCTGTCTGACCACTTCTTAATAACTTTTGAAATTACTTTAACTGACCATCTTAAATCTGAAAGAAAATTTCATTATAGTAGAACTTTATCAGACAATGCTGTAACAATTTTTAAAGAATCTGTTCCATTCTTACTTTCCTCAGTGTCTCAGAGTAACACAGTGGATGGCAGCAATTCTATCTCTAACCCTTCAGAAATTGATGGTCTGGTTCACAGCGTTACGTCCTCATTGCGTTTGGCATTAGATAGTGTAGCCCCATTAAAAAAGAAAGTGGCTAGCCATAGGAGGCTGACTCCTTGGTTTAACGCAGAGTTGCGTACTTTAAAGCAGAATACTAGGAAGTTGGAGAGTAAATGGCGCTCTACACATCTAGAGGATTCCTATTTAACCTGGAATAACAGTCTACTGCTGTATAAAAAGACCCTTCGACAAGCTAGAACAGCATATTTTTCATCATTAATAGAGGCGAATAAAAACAATCCTAGGTTTCTTTTTAGTACAGTTGCCAAACTTACACAGAGTCATAGCTCTGTTGAGCAAACTATTCCCCCAGCTCTTAGCAGTGATGATTTTATGAGATTCTTCATAAATAAAATAAATTTTATTAAAAATAAAATCATTGGCACCCTCCCAAACATGATTACTTCTTCCTCAGTAAATGAAAGAACTGTAGAACCTCAGTTGTGCTTAGGCTGTTTTGATTCAGTCGAGCTTTCAGAATTATCAAAAATATTAGCCTCATCTAAACCTTCAACTTGTATGTTGGACCCAATCCCAACCAAATTATTTAAAGAAGTGTTCCATTTGGTTCCTGGCCCCATTTTGGATATGATGAATCTATCCTTAGTAAACGGATACGTACCACAGGAATTTAAAATAGCTGTAATTAAACCTTTACTCAAGAAACCTTCCCTTGATCAAGATTCAAATCAGTTTATTTATATAGCGCCAATTCACAACAGATGTCATCTCAAGGCACTTAACAAGAAGTCATTTCAATACATTTATACAAACATTCCAATCAGTTAAAAAGTTTCCTATTTAAGGAATCCCAGCAGATTGCGTCAGTCATTGGCGTGAGGTTGGGCAGATTTCCAACCACAGCAATCCTTCAGCAATCCCTCATACTGAGCAAGCATGTAGCGACAGTGGAGAGGAAAAACTCCCCTTTAACAGGAAGAAACCTCCAACAGAACCAGGCCCAGTAGGAGCGGCCATCTGCCACGACCGTCTGGGGGTTTGAGAAGACAGAGCAGAACACAGAAGGAACAGAAGATCCGATATAAGAGAACTTTCTATGTTACAGAAAGTAAAAAGTTGATAACAGGACACAGTGGATGTTCAGTTAATGAGAGGATCATCCCAGTCGATGCCCCCCGTCCAACAGGGCATTGCAGCCAAGCAGGATACCAGACCAGGTATATCTTCGATGGGGAGAAAAACACTGAGAGAAAACAAAGTTAACAGTCGAAATAACAGAATGTACTGTAATACAACTGGAGAGTCGTAGGAGAAAAGGAAGTAGCAGAGTGAAGAAAATTGGTAAGTCTGTCCTCCAGCAGTCTAAGCCTATAGCAGCATAACTACAGAGATAGCTCAGGATGACCTAAGCCACTCTAACTATAAGCTTTATCAAAAAGGAAAGTTTTAAGCCTGGCCTTAAAAGTAAACAGAGTGTCTGCCTCACGGACTAAAGCTGGGAGCTGGTTCCACAGGAGAGGAGCCTGATAACTAAAAGATCTGCCTCCCATTCTACTTTTAGAGATCCTAGGAACTACAAGTAAACCTGCAGTCTGAGAGCGAAGTGCTCTTTTAGGAACATATGGAACAATTAGATCTCTGATGAATGATGGAGCTTGATTATTAAGGGCTTTGTATGTAAGAAGAAGGATCTTAAATTCTATTCTGGATTTAACAGGGAGCCAATGAAGGGAAGCTAAAACAGGAGAAATGTGATCTCTCTTTTTAATATTCATCAGAACTCTTGCTGCCGCATTTTGGATCAACTGAAGGCTTTTAATGGCATTTTGTGGACTTCCTGATAGTAAAGAATTACAGTAGTCCAGCCTTGAGGTAACAAATGCATCGACTAGTTTCTCAGCATCACTCCTGGACAGGATGTTTCTAATTTTAGCAATATTCCGGAGGTGAAAGAAAGAAATCCTAGAAACCTGTTTAATATGGGATTTAAATGTCAAGTCTTGGTCAAAAATAACGCCGAGGTTCTTTACGTTATTACTGGGGGCCAATTTAATGCCATCCAGATGAAGTGATTGACTAATCAGTTTCTGTTTAAGAACTTCTGGTCCAAAGACAGCAACTTCTGTCTTGTCAGAATTTAAAAGCAAAAAGTTTAGGGTCATCCATGCTTTTATGTCTTCCAGACATGCCTGTAATCTACCTAACTGACTGGGTTCATCAGGATTTATGGATAAATATAGTTGTGTATCATCGGCATAGCTGTGGAAATTTATCCCATGCTGTCTAATGATTCTACCAATTGGAAGCATATATATGGTGAAAAGAATTGGTCCAAGGACAGAACCCTGTGGAACTCCACAAGTAACCCTTGAGAGTGAAGATGATTTATCATTTAGATGAACAAACTGGAATCTATCAGACAAATATGATTTAAACCAGCCTAGTGCTGTTCCTTTGATCCCTGCAACATGTTCAAGCCTTTCTAAGAGAATATTATGATCGACTGTGTCAAAAGCAGCACTGAGATCTAACAAAACCAGAACAGACACCAGTCCATTATCTGAGGCCATGAGAATATCATTAGTAACCTTCACCAGTGCTGTTTCAGTGCTATGATGAGCTCTAAAACCTGACTGAAACTCTTCAAACAGCTCGTTACTGTTTAGATGTTCACAGACTTGATTAGCAACTATTTTGTCAAGGATTTCTAAAAGTAGAATGGGAGGCAGATCTTTTAGTTATCAGGCTCCTCTCCTGTGGAACCAGCTCCCAGCTTTAGTCCGTGAGGCAGACACTCTGTTTACTTTTAAGGCCAGGCTTAAAACTTTCCTTTTTGATAAAGCTTATAGTTAGAGTGGCTTAGGTCATCCTGAGCTATCTCTGTAGTTATGCTGCTATAGGCTTAGACTGCTGGAGGACACTTACCAATTTTCTTCACTCTGCTACTTCCTTTTCTCCTACGACTCTCCAGTTGTATTACAGTACATTCTGTTATTTCGACTGTTAACTTTGTTTTCTCTCAGTGTTTTTCTCCCCATAGAAGATATACCTGGTCTGGTATCCTGCTTGGCTGCAATGCCCTGTTGGACGGGGGGCATCGACTGGGATGATCCTCTCAGTAACTGAACATCCGCTGTGTCCTGTTATCAACTTTTTACTTTCTGTAACATAGAAATTACTCTTATACCAGATCTTCTGTTCCTTCTGTGTCTCTGCTCTGTCTTCTCAAACCCTCAGACGTTCGTGGCAGATGGCCGCTCCTACTGAGCCTGGTTCTGTTGGAGGTTTCTTCCTGTTAAAGGGGAGTTTTTCCTCTCCACTGTCGCTACATGCTTGCTCAGTATGAGGGATTGCTGAAGGATTGCTGTGGTTGGAAATCTGCCCAACCTCACGCCAATGACTGACGCAATCTGCTGGGATTCCTTAAATAGGAAACTTTTTAACTGATTGGAATGTTTGTATAAATGTATTGAAATAACTTCTTGTTAAGTGCCTTGAGATGACATCTGTTGTGAATTGGCGCTATATAAATAATTGAATTGAATTGAAATATATATATATATATATATATATATATATATACATATATATATATATATATATATATATATACATATATATATATACATATATATATATATATATATATACATATATATATATACATATACATATATATATATATATATACATATATATATATACATATATATATATATATACATATATATATATATATACATATATATATATATATATATATATATATATATATATATATATATATATATATATATATATATATATATATTGTTTGGTTATTTTTAACCAACAAGTACTCTGGTCAAATGTATTAACTACGGTGCATTTCTACCTTCATTATAAAGTACTCATACTAAGCAGTGACGCTCTGTTGGTGTTTGTAACTCTGTACATTAAATAAATAATAAACAAGCTGAAAGAAGCTAATAAAGACTAATTAACTTACCTCGGCTTGTTGTGCCATTTAGAACAGCAGAGACCAGCGTCTACCGGACAACCCAGGCCAAACTGGAGCTCTTATTGCGATTGGTTGATTCGGTTGCCTTGAAAATCCAATCCCTCCGCCCCCCTCCCCCTCCCCCTCCTGTTCTGCTCTCACCTCTCCAGACAGCTGGGTTTTGATACAAGCAACTGCAAGAATTGTTCCAAAAGTCCCACCCGTAGAAAGAGAGTTGAGCATGAGCAGCAGCAGATTTGAGAAATTGTGTTCACTGACATGTACTTGTAGCAGGAAAATCGTCAAATATAATTTTAAGCATTTGTAATTTCTCTTTTACAACTTAAAATTTGGAGCAAGTTTGTGGGGAAATTTACTACAGTTGAAAATTTTACACACACATTCAAGTTGATTTTCCATGTATTTTTTTAACCATTTGATACAAGTAAAAATTTAGTTGTACAAGTGCAGATTCATAATACAAGCGTGTGTATCCAAATTACAAGTGCAGATTCACAATACAAGCATGTGGATCCAAATTACAAGTCCGGATGTTTTGAAACAGATCTACCTTCATATAGGACAACCTTGCAAACTGAACATCCTGTCCTCTACATTGATGAGAGGAGGTGGAGAGCTTTAAAGGCATACTCCGCAACTTTTACACCTCAATATAATGTTTTTTTCAAAAGTTATGGTGGAATTTTATCATCTATTATGTTTATAAGTAGAGTTATCACCACCTTACAAGGGTCCTTGGCTTTTTTCTGCACTATAGAACTTTTGAGCGGCGGTCCGCCGCCAGAAGTACCGACTGAGTTCTGCTTTACGGCAGAGTCATACGGCCTTGCTGTTTAGACTGTAGAGATGGCTGATCCACCAAAGAGACCAAGAAATCCCATATCAGAAGAAGCTAGAAAAAGTAAAAGAGAACGTGATAGAGAGAGAGCAAAGACCAGAGTAAATATTGGGCCGGTTTTTCCTCGTTGGAGAGTTCTTTTGGAACGAACGTCATGTACTATGGATGCCGAGTTAGCTGTGCTGCTAATGGATAGGTAAGTATTCAATGATTTCACCGGGGTTATAGTGTTTGGTCTGGCATGATGTTGTTATACAGTCCTGAGAAAGCTATTTTTTCAATGTGTGGAGGTGGATGAACATAGTTTGCACGGTATGCCTTACAGTAGTAATGTGAATTACACAACCGAGTCGATCTCCGTTAGCCATCTAGAGGCTAATGTGATGCTAACGTGTAAGACTCGGTTCTGTAAATAAAGCTGCAAACTCTGATGTAGTCGCTGTATTTCAGTAAATATTTTTTCTTTTGGTTTTGTCAAGCTAGTGATTTATATTTTTGTCATTTGATTTTTTCCTAAAAACAACTAAGGATGTAGGCTGATTCTAATGTTGGGAGGTCTTTGCTACGTGGCACTTAGATGTTCTCTGTATCTAATCACACTGTTTTTCCAATTACCCCAACCTCCCCCACAAACTGAATACCTAGCTGTGAGATCTTAACTCTAAACTATCCGGATTGTTACAGTTGAATTGCGAACTGAAACGGTGCTTGTTTGTTGTTTGGACAAGCGATTTGGAAAGCAGCCACTGAAACGTGCCTCTTATGAGCGACAGAGAGATTTAATTTTACGACAGTGATGTTGCGCGGCAAGCCTGAAGAGGGCGACAGAGAGCAAATATCGTGAAAGTTTCGGAGTATGCCTTTAAGTTTCTTCGGGTCCACATTTTGGCCAACTTCACCTGGTCAACAAATATCTCTCACCAGGTAGGGAAAGCATAACAAAGACTGTACTTCCTCAGAAAGCTATATCAGGCCCATCTCCCCCAACACCTGTTGATCAAGTTCTATCACTCTATCATTGAGAGTCCTCTAACATACGGCTGCACGGTGTGGTTCATCTGATGCACTGTGGAGGACAGGAGGAACCTGCAGTAGGTGGTGAGAGCTGCGGAACAGGTAAGTGGAACCATAACCCCCCCCAGAGACATTTACAGTGGCAGACTCCAACAGAAAGATACAGAATTATCAAGGATGGGGATTTTAAGATGTCACTGACTTCATGATTGCACCTTCATTTCTAAATATTCCAAAATATAATAAGGTTCATAGAATAAAATTTGCACATATTTAGGCTGCTGCTCTCCTCTGTGTATTTTTTTGTGGTGATTTTTGTAATGTGTAATTTAGTTGGGCAGATTTTGTACCCTTTTTTACATATGCTGCTGTACACAGAGCTGCTAAACAGTTTTTTCATTGTTCTTGTAAAAATAACGATAAAGATCTATTTTATATAAAATAAATATCATAGCTTAGTTATAGACACAAAGAACATTTTCCAATTAATAAAATTACAATAGCAGCTTTATTTCTCTAAAGTCCCATGATTAGCAGTTATTTTATGCAAACCTAAAAGTTGCTCAGTTAAAGAGTTGGTATGCATTTGTTGGATTTCTTTAAAAACTTAAGATTATAGATGATAAAGATTAAAAATAAGAAAAATAGTTTGCAAATCTATGATTTTTGTAGCCTCTTTTTCAACAATTCAATGTTTCTTCCTTGACAACTTTTTTTCAGCTCTTGTTAAATTTTTATCACATTTTTTCATAGATAAAGATTAGCTTTGCACGAACTCCTAGTGCATTAGTGTGTACAGTGTGGGCTACACCCCAACTTTGGAATCAACTTTTATCACGAGGCCTATTGTGCTCAGTCCTCATCGTTTCATGTTGCTTTTTAAGGATGCTTTAAGAAGGGGTGGTAAGGATTTTTGTCTGTGCATTTTTATAATACAGTAAAATTGATCAAATCTAAGTGAGACTGATAAAATAGTGTAGCAAAACAATCCTACAAACATGAGTTGACAAGTTAAAGTCAGTTTCAGTATCAGTCAATTTCATGTTAGGATTCAGGTTGAATGGATAATGCTGTGAGTACCTCCTGTCCAGGTTGGTGGCTTTGACAGCTGCAAACACTCGTGTTTTCAGGGTCAGTCCTGCCATAGGAATGGACAGCTGCTGAATGTACGATGAGTCCTAGAAAGAAAGAACAATCACATTCAGCCATGTTTGCAGCATTATTTTCTTGCATCGTATTTGTCTAAGGGTCATTTGTTAAGTTTATAAACACCTGACAAAAAAAGCAACTATCATCCAGATTCAAGTGTTCAGTTCAATCTGAGAGCTGAATTTGGTCAATGTGAACAATAAGATGAAGAGCAGTTTTGAATAATTTTCTCCAAGGAGGAATAAATGTAACATACAACTATCTCCAGATGCATAAAAAGATGAAATAACCTTCTGTCTTTACATACTGTACATCAAAGTGCACTCACACAAAAAGTATGTGATATAAGGAAAAAGTTGAACATATTGAACATACCTAAGCAGTACCAAAAATATCAGTTTTAATATTGTGACCTTACATTGTAAAGCAGCAGATTCAGCGTGCTGATGAAAGTACCATTGCTTTCTTTCACTGAGATTGCAGCTGCTGACCTTTGGTGAAAGAACACAAAACACTTTATTATTCAACTAGAATCAACTGTATTGATGCACACATAAATCACACTTTTACCATTTTATTGACTTTTTGATAACCACCTTTGAATTACATAAATCTAAGTATAAATACTGGACTCAAAATAGTTTAATGGCAGTTTTTTGGCAGATTTAGATTTAAAGTAATTCAATTATTAAATTTATTATTATTAAAGTATTTCATCTTGAAAATAAATTCCATTCAGTTAATTTATACAGCACCAATTCACAACAGTAACTACTTTCTGCCATCCATGTAATTTTTAAGTTCCCTCCACAGATCGCCTAACCTTAATATTTTTAAATATTTTTTAAGATCATTGCAAGAGAAAAATTGTCAAAAATGGCAGCATTGACACCTAAAAAGTTACACCATTTTGTTGTCAGTTAAATAGATTTATTTTAATTTTACATTGTCTTTTCTTTTTAGAGATGCCATTGTCATGTCCAGGTCAGAAACACATTTTTTGTTAGAATGAACATAAATTATATGACGCTATCATAGTAAAGGCCTAGATATCATGGTATAAAACCAAATAACAAATGATATTCTCCACATAATTTAGAAAATCCAAATTCAATTCAAATTAATCCATCATATAAAAATGCAATATAATACAATCATATAGTCACATGTATATTCAAGTACAGCTAATCTAGTACAATCTTCAGTACACTACATTAAAAGTATATCCAGATCACTTTTTCCTATTGATAAAAACAGACAAGTTTCAGATGGAAACCCAGCCAATTCAAAAGTGTGTTCAATGTCTACTTTTTTCTGAAAATCAAACAAACCCAATCAGAACAAATATATGTATATACATATATACAGTTCTGTGCTGGGTCGGGAGCTGGACTCTGTAAGAATTGTGGTGGAGAGGCAGATGAGGAGGAAATTTGAGGACATTCTGGCTAATACAAAACATCCCCTCCATGATGTCTTGGCCAGCCAGAGAAGCAGCTGCAGTGAAAGACGGATCTTTTTGAGATGCCGGACTGAGAGGTTCAGGAGATCGTTTGTTCCTGCAGCCATAAGACTGTTCAACAGTGACATCCAACATGTTTCTTAAATAATTTATTGTTTTATTTTAATCTAATATATATTTCTAAATTAGTACTGGACAAAGTGAATTTTCCCTTTATGGAGATAAATAAAGTATATCTATCTCTCTGTCTATCTACATAAACACTCACATTTAGTCTTGCTAGTAGTTAGAACCTTCATTGACTTCTTTTTGTCTTAGTGACTGCAATATGCCAAACACAGACAATTTTCCTAGCCATAACCATTACCAAAATATTCCTAACCTATACTAAAACTTAATTCACACCATACCTCTAAAACCAACCAGCAGAGCTCAGTAACACTGTAAGAAAATGAGGACCAGGCAAAATGTCCTCACTTTTTGTAATAAATGGTCTTCACTTTATAGATAAAAATGTGAAATGGTGAAAAATGGTCCTGAATCTGAATTCTAGACAAGGGCACACACAAAACTTTAGAAGATGGCAAAGTTAACAAGAATCATGAGACTTACGAGGCTAGCTGTGTGTTGTTGACCAGGTACTCCAGGGGATAACTGCAACTGTACTTATAGAGCAAGCCTGGCAGATAGCTGATGACGGTAGGGGGGTCAGGAGTGTCAATATACCCTGATATATTTCCAATTTGCACTAGAGACAGATTCCCATATGCATTCGGTCCCTGAGCAGTGGACACCTGCAGAGAACAACAGTGTTGAGGCAACATCACCAACCCCCAAACCAACAGAAGCTTTTTAATCAGGAAAAACATCTTAATTTAGTTTTAATTAAAATGGTAAAAACTGTTTTTCCTTTGCAGGAAGTGGTGTTTTTATTTAAAAGTATTTCATGTAATCATAGGGTTTATTTTTATGACAGCCTTATTTGCTTACTTTCCAAAAACGTTTTGTACAGCGAGGAGTGATGGTGTTAAACTACTTTTTTCTTACCACCAGGGCATTTCCACAGGACTCGAGTGTTGCCAAGCTGATACTAAAGATCACAACAGTAGGAAATGTGTTGTTATTAATAAATCCTCGGCAGTGTCCATCTCCATGGTGACCATTTAGAGCCAAGTCTGAATCAGTGTAGCCAGAGAAAAGAACTGGGCAAAAGTTGACCTTGAGTGTGATGGTCTGAACCCCACAGTAAACACTGATATCCCTCTCAGCTGAAAGAGATGCACACACAGACACACACACACAAAGCTTCCTGCAAGACATTCAATATACCCAACATTTTGTTTTCTCTATTAATTAATTGCATAGTCAGCTTCTTTGTTTTTCCATCCACATTAGATGGTGAGATGTAAGAAGAAAAATATACTGTTTTCTAATTTCTAAAAGTTGTATCTTACAATAATTATAACAAAATATATACCAGTAAATACAATGATCCCCATTAAGTAGTTTGGTAATTTCTATAAAAAGTAGTAAGCATTTTTCATTCCAGTTTCTCACCAGGAAAGCGACTATGAAAGTTGGCATCACAGTTGTATCCATTGAACTGAGCTTTCATTGAAAAGATCTGACTAAAAATAAAAAAAATCCAAAATATATGTTCCATTTCAGCACCTATAACACAACAAAAATAAAAGTTAAGTAAACTCATCTTAATCTGTCGCTTCAGTCTAACAGAACGAAAAATGCATAGTGGTAAATTTTCTATGTATTTTACTTATTAGTCAGAAAGGAAAATTACACAAATGTGATCACAAATGAACCTTAACTTTCTTATCAGCCAGATCAAAGCAGTCAAATGTCATGTTAAATGACCTCCCAACAATTCTAACTTACATCAGGCTTTACTTTAAACTGATAACTATGATCAATTCACAATCTATTTAGGTGCAGCTTTCCTTAGGAAGTGTTAGTGTACCATAAAAATCTCCATATATCATTGCTGTTCACAATTGAGGTTGAGGTAAATGAAAGTCATGATAGCCTCCAACATGTAGCTGATCTTTGTTCCTCCTTGACTGCTGCGGCAGTTTAAAACACTTACCGTGGTTCTTGGAAGCCAGCAAGTCAGACCTTCTCCATATGCCTGGGACAGACGAGGGAATGGTTTGCACAGCATCCCTACCTGACAACTGGAAACAGGACCCTGTACCACAAGAGAAAAAGGGACCCTACACATAAGAGCCTCATTATTTGAAGATGTCAACAAAAAACGGCTGTCCACACCGAACATGGGAAAATCCATCAAATCTGAATGTGCTATACAAATCCTTTCACATCCTCAGAAATATGAGGAGGTTTTGAAGTTTCCCACTCATATCCTTTTGGCCCAATCTGGGTCTGTCATTGCTCACAAATGGTTAGTCACTGCAAGAGGTCTGGTGGCAGTGGCAGTGGTGGTTGTGGGGGGTGGGGGGGAATTATCTTTTCATCACTCCAGTGGTTTTGGCCTGACATTTGTGAAGCTTCTTTCTGCTGGGACCAGTTGTGGAGTGCAAAGCCCAGCACACAGACGCCGCAGGTAGGGAGTCTACACTTGTCATTCTTTGTGTATTGTGGTTTTCAATCAGCACAGCAGTGGGCAAACTGATTGATGGTTCTGTTAACTGATGCAGATTTGCCGAACCCAACCCCTACACTTTGATTCCAACTCCTTGAATTCCCTTCACATAAGAAAGGCTATTTAAAGGGCTTCAGAGGATGAGCTGGTCTGTACGGTCCCATTTTCCATATGGAAACCAGATCTGATGTGGAAGAAAGAGGACACACAGGGTTCCTGTGAATATGAAAGTTGAGATGGACAGAAAGTGGCATAAACCTGGTTTAGATTGTTTTAAAGCCCGCCATAGCACTGAAACAGTACTTTTAAAGGTTATAATGATCTTTTAATGGCTACTGATGGTGATTTTATCATTCTCTGGGTCTTGGGCCTTTCAGCTGCCTTTGACGTGGTAAACCATTAAGTTTTAATCAGGGTTGGAGAACTGTATCCAAATTAAAGGCCACTTTAGTGGTTTAGGTCATATCTTTAAACTGATTAGAATGTTTGTATGATTTTATTGAAATAAAATTTCTTGTAAAGTGCCTTGATATGTCATATGTTGTGAATTGGCGCTATATAAATAAAGTGAATTGAATCTCCTAAATCGGCACGACTGTCATCCTGGGTCGCTGTACCTTCCCCATCGCTCCAATTTTATGTGGAGTTCTCATATTTTAGTAATAGATCATTACTTTTTGCTGGTTTGCTGATGACACTCAGGTTTCTTTCCAGTTGAAATGCATATGCTTATTTTCCATCAAGGCTCTGTTGGATTGTCTCAATGAGGTTAAATCGTGGACGTGATACAACTTCCTTGCTTCAATGCTTTAATGAAGACAAGACTGAGATAATTGTGTTTGGCCCTAGTGGCTCCTGTAATGATACCCATTTGGATCTCAGCATTAGAACCATTTAGAAAAATACGATACAGAGCGATCATCGGGGGATGAGCTGCTGCTGAGATCTCGCGAGAGCTGTGCGTAAGTAATATGGTGGTAAACTGGTAAAACAAACAAACTCGGGTAAAAACAAACCATAACATTCGAGCCAAATATAGCAAACGTTATAATAAATAATAACCATTATTTTGTATTTCTCCATAAACAAACTCGACGAGGAAACCTTGCACAGCCTGGAAAGCTACTTGGACGAGTGCTTTGACAACATTGTTATGGGCAAGCCACAGAAATCCACCTCTGCTGTGCCGACAAGCACACCATCACAAAAACGCACTCGTTCTGAGCCCAGCACCTCCACCATCTCTCCAGAGAAAAGCTACAGCGATGTCCTGGACTCAATAGATAAGAAACTAACCAGCCTAGACGCCCGTCTGGGCCTGGTTGAGGTTCTCCATAAAGAATTTCAAGCTCTAAGGGAATCCCTGGAGTTCAGCCAAGAACAGGTAGCATCGCTCGCTGCAGAAAACCAAACGCTTAGGGAGAGTGTAAAGAAACTCACCGAGGGGATGACGCAGCTGTCCGGAGAAAGTAAGAGGATGAAAGAAACTATCTTGGATATACAGGCCAGGGGAATGCGGGACAATCTGGTTTTTTCCGGGATCCCAGAACAGGCTGAGGACGACGCTGAATCCACCGTCCCAGATTTTCTCCAACATCAGTTAAAGCTCCCAAGCAACACAGTAAAAAACATCACTTTTCACCGCGTCCACCGGCTCGGAGGTAAGAAGCCCAACAACAGCCGGCCGCGACCAATTGTTGCTAAATTCGAGCATTACAAGCAAAAAGAGCAGGTCAGAGGCCGGGGCAGAGAGCTGCGGGGAATGAATTACAGCGTTAATGATCAATATCCGAAGGAAATCCTGGATAGAAGGCGCGTTTTGTTCCCAATCAGGAAGAAATATATCAGTGAAGGCACCAGAGCTACAGTAGCGGTAGATAAACTGTATGTTGATGGGCAGCTGTTCAGGGATCCCCAGCTTACTCCTTAGCTTTATTAGTCATGTAACACTGGTCAGATAAGAGTTGTTTTATCAGTCAACTATAATGCAATGTTAGCACAGCTCTGTAAAGTTGTTTACATTACTCAATGTGGGCGGGGCCAGGGCTAAGCACTGGGTTACTGGCTCTTTTTTCTTTTCTCATCTTCACATGTCTATCACCAAATGTCTTTGTCACTCCTTTTTCCTTCTTTTATCACTCACACACACACACAGAATTTTTTCATAACATAACTATTTCTTTCTCTCTCACCCTCACCCTTCACACCTTCACAACTTTCTTCTATTTCTCTCTTTCTTATATCTCGGCTTTTGGATTTTCAATCAGGCAACCCCAAGCACAAACTAATAATACACCTGTGTTTATCAGTTTCTATGGTGATGTGGACTTTACAACTTTTATCTCAAAACTATGACTACTCTAAGGTTTGTCACGTGGAATGTTCAAGGAGCTGGCACCAGAGAGAAAAGAGTTAAGATTCTTAACCAGCTTAAAAGATTGAAGGCAGATGTCGTCTTATTACAAGAAACCCATAAATCTACGTCAGCTGCAGATGATCTTAAATCCCCTGAGTTTCCTAATGTGTTTTCTGCATGCTATAACTCCAGACAAAGGGGAGTAGCAATATTAATAAATAAAAATGTAAATTTTACAGTAATAGATACAGTTACAGATCCAGAGGGTAGATTTATCATAGTAAAACTATCTATACATAACGAAAAGTTATGTATTGTCAGTATATATGGTCCAAATGTTGATGACCCCCCATTCTTTCATTCCTTCTTCTCGGTGCTCCTTGAACACATGGATTGCTCACTTCTTCTTGGGGGCGACCTCAACTTTGGTTTAAATGAAGAAATAGACAGGCTCAGCACAGCAGGGACTCAGCGCAGCTGGAAATCTATAGATATAGTCAAACAGTACATGAGCGATTATGGACTTTGTGATGCATGGCGATCTCTTCACCCCAATGACAAAAAATATACTTTCTTCTCAAATGTCCACCATTCATATTCTCGACTGGATTATTTGTTAGTCAGCAGCTCACTGTTGACTGACATTTCAGACACTGAGATACACCCTATAGCTGTTAGCGATCATGCTCCTGTTTCTCTAACTTTAGTAAATAAAACAGAAACACCTCAAAGCAAAAATTGGAGATTTAATATATCCTTACTTAAGGATAAATAATTTATTAAATATTTCGAAAAAGAGTGGGCCTCATATTTGGAATATAACGACCTCCCTGGTACATCGCCATCCATTCTTTGGGAGGCAGGAAAAGCTGTGATTAGAGGTAAAATAATCTCATTCTCATCAAATAAAAAGAAAATGGAAAAAAAAACGTATTCAGGAATTAGAAGAAACTATTAATTCATTAGAAGCTTCTCTAGATGAGGAGAGACTAGGCAAAATCCGTAAAGCAAAGCTAGAATTAAATCAAATTATTAATAAACAGACCCAGTTCTTAATTCAAAGACTTAGGATAGAAAACTTTGAACAAGGTAATAAATCAGGTAGATTTTTGGCTAACCAGCTTAAAATTAATAAAGAAAAAGCAACTATATCTGCTATTAAAGATCAGACCGGGAATACAGTATATGATCCTGGAAGAATAAACAACACATTTAAAGAATTTTACAAGGCTTTATACTCAAAAGAGATAAATCCATCGGATCATGAAATTGAACAATTTTTTGATAACATATAACTACCTAAATTATCTGAAAGTCAAGTGATGGCCCTGGATTCACCACTAACAGTGGCTGAACTCCAGGAGGCCCTCCAAGGCATGCCCAATAAAAAGGCTCCAGGCCCAGATGGATTTCCAGCAGAGTTCTATAAAGAATTCTGGAATATTCTGGCACCAACATTCCACAGAATGCTGCAGGAAACCAAGGAAAATGGCAGACTCCCACCAAATATGAATTCTGCCTACATTAGTCTTCTACTAAAATCAGGTAAAGACCCTTTGTTTCCCACCAGCTATCGTCCCATATCTTAAATAATCTGCAAAGCCCTCGCAAAAAGGATAGAGAAAGTAATCCCTCTTATAGTACATCCTGATCAAACTGGTTTTATTAAAGGGAGACAGACATTCATCCACAAATTCACGTAGAGTAATAGATTTAATAGATTTTTCTTACTGTAAAAACATTAAAACTAATATATTATCTTTAGATGCAGAAAAAGCATTTGATAGAGTTAACTGGAAATTCTTATTTGTAGCCTTACATAAATTTGGCTTTGGAAATTCTTTTATAAACTGGTTGAAAATATTATACAGTTCACCAACAGCATGTATCAGGACCAATAACCAAACATCATCTAGGTTTTATCTTCAGAGAGGTACCAGGCAGGGATGTCCTCTCTCTCCCTCCCTGTTTGCTATTTTTATTGAACCACTAGCTGCAGCAATCAGGCAAACTCACAATATTAAAGGCAGAAAATAACATAGAACATAAAATCAGTCTTTATGCAGATGATGTATTACTTTTTCTCCAACATTCACAAACCTCTTTCTCTCAGGTAATCGGGTTGATAAACTCTTACTCAAATGTTTCAGATTATTCTATAAATTGGTTAAAATCTACAGTTCTTCCAATCAATTTTTCTGTCCAGAATCCAACTAATACACAACTGCAGTCAGGGAATATTACCTATTTAGGTATCAATGTCTCACCAAGACTGGCAGATTTAATAACGCTAAACTACATCCCACTTTTAAAAAAAGTGGAAGATGATCTTGCTAGATGGAAATCACTACCCATATCACTTATGGGAAGGGTTGCTTCAATAAAAATGATGGTTTTGCCCAGAATCAACTACTTATTCTAAATGATCCCAAGTAAACCATCACTAGACTGGTTTAGATGTCTGGACTCCTCTATCTCTAAATTTCTTTGGAAAGATAAACCCCCACGTATCAGTTTAAAAACACTGCAGAAGACCAAAGAAAAAGGAGGTCTAGATCTACCAAACTTCCATCATTATTTCTTAGCCAACAGGCTCCAATACATCTCAAGATGGTTAAAACATAGCTATCTAGACGAGTCCTGGATAGGCGTAGAACAGACACTATGTAATAAGATAAAACTTTCAGATCTACCATTTCACAGTCCACAATAATCCCATGCAGACGTACACCCATCTGGAATAACCCTGACATCTTGCAAAAAAAATGTATGATAAGTTTCCCAGTCTGGAGGTGCAATGGAATTGAAAACCTGGAACATATATTTGAAGGAACAGACTTTATCCCATTTAATACATTAATTACACAATATGGAATTGATAAAAACAAATTCTTAGAATATCAACAAATTAAATCTATTATTAAAGGTAAATTTAGGCTCAATACCGCTGAATTACAAATTCCAGCAAGAGTTTTAGATTTTCTTAATCTCAACCCCCCCAAATTGCTGTCTAAAATATACAAAACTTTATCTACATTAGATGAATCAATAGCCATCCCTATTTCAAAATAGGAGGTGGATTTATCAGCCAGCTTTGACCAAAACGTCTGGTCTCAGATATGTTTAAGAACCTTTAAAATAACAAAAAATCCTCATTTGCAATTAATACAATACAAAATCCTTCATAGAGTACACTATACAGGTCAACGAATGTTTAGGATGGGTTTTACATCGTCTAATACCTGCTTACAATGCACAAGCAATATACCAGATACTTATGTTCATGCGCTTTGGTTCTGTCCACCTGTTAAGAAATTTTGGTTCCAGATATGTGAGGACTTATCAAAGTGTCTGAAATGTAACATCCCACCATCTCCCTCAATTTGCCTGTTAGGAAATTTAAATGATGTCACCATGGACACAAAGTCAGTTCTAATGGTTCACATTGCCTTATGTATGGGGGTGGGGGGCACTTGGTTTTGTCGTTTGGGACACTGTTGCTGATGTGGGGGTTTTGGGGTTGGAGGCGTCTGGGGGGACCCCAGGGGGTGGGATCACTGGGCGGATGGGGCGCTGGAAGTTGTGGCCGGCCTGGGGTTGGGCTTTGGGTGGTAACTCCTGATGGCTGCATGCGGTGCCTTAGGGGGGTTGCACTGGCAAACATGGGTTACTGGTCTGGTAGCCGTGCTGCGCCTGGGTAGGGTCTGGGGTGGGCCTGGGGATTCGGGGCTCAGGGGCGCCGCAACCCCTAGCTGTGGTCCTGGCTGGGGGTCGGCCGCCGTGGGGTCTCTGTTGCCTGTGGGGGTCGGGGCCAGCCGGCAGCCGGCATGTGCAGCAGCCTCTCTCTTTTTCTCTGGGCCGATTGTCATCGCCGGTCCCTGTATGGCGTCTCGCCTTGTTTGCTGGTTGGGGTGCCTGGCTGCTGGTCGCGGCGGCTGGGTGGCGTTTCTGGGCCGGATCAGTCCTTTTTTGCGCTGGACTCGGCTCCTGGGTCTTGGTCTTTGTGCGGGGCGCTGGGGTTGGGCATTTGGCCGGGTTCGGTCGGACTTGCGGGTGGACTGGCCGGGTGGTGGGCGTGCAGGGCAGGTGGGTGGGGCGCTGGGTTTGGTCTCCTGCCGGGCCATCGAGCAACAGTGGTCGCTCCACAAGGAATAAGGCTGGTGGATGTCGGCATGGTGGGTCGGCCGCCCGGCTCATCGGTTTGCTCCTGGTCTGGGCAGGTACGTCGCCATGGTTCGGGCTACGGGGGCCTCCGGTGTGCGGGTGGCGCTGGGGGTCTCCTTTGCTGGCGGGGAGGCTGCTGCTGTGTAGCGACAGGTGCTCTCCCCCTACGAGGGCACTTGGACGGGGGGTAGTAGAGCAAATGTCAGGGTGGGTTTAGTTCCCCTTCTGGGATGGGGCTGGGGGGACTGCCTTGTGGTCCGTGGGGCTTTGTGGTGCTGTGGCCCGTGGGCCCTGGGTCGAACGTGCCATGGCCTCCCTCCCCTGGTGGATCCCGGTGAACAGCGGTGCCTATTGGGGTCAGTGGGGGAGCTGGCTCCCTGGGAAGACATTTTGTCTCCCAGTCCTTCCCTCCCCATCCCTGGACACCCCTGTCCACCCGCTCCATCACTTTACCACTCATATAGGGTCTTGGGGAATGGGCACACACTGGGGTGCGAGGAGGGGCTTCCCTCCTCGCTATCCCGTGGTGTCCTGGGTCCCAATTTTAATATACAATTTAGACACTCCCACTTATAACATTCTCACGCAACACATATGTAGGGACTTTGGGGTGGGCACACTTTTCGGCATCCAGAGGGGGAGCGGTTCAATCAGCTTCACCTCTGGTGCCGGTGCCCACTGTTAAACCACATATAGATACTGAGAGCTCGGGGTGGGGGTTGGGGGATGTGTGGCTGCCTTCCCCACATCCCACCCCTCTCTTTTAAATGCACATTATAACAACACGCATCAACACCATACTCGAGCGGGAGGATGGAGGCTAGGGGTCTTTTCACACCCCTGTTCGCTACGGGCCATCAGGGGTTGGGGTCCGGAGGAGGAACACGCGGTCTGGTCGGGGTCCTGGGCTGTCGGGCTGTTTTGCCACTGTGGGGCCCTTGGCGGTCTGCTTGTCTCCGTCCTAGAAGGTAGGGGGTCCATCTCCCGGGTCCGGGGGCTGGTGGCTCTACTGGGGCATAAGTACCTGGACCTGGGAGCATTAAGTGTGTATGGGGTGTGTGAGTGAGGGGATAGCGTCATTTTTTGGGGTGTCTTGGTGAGTCAGTGAGAATGTATGGGTTTAAGAGGGAGGAAACGTATGACTGTGTCTGTATGTCTTTGTCTACCTGTCAGGTTGGATCTTGGTCTGCCCCCTCGCCTGACGCACCTCAGGCCTTACACTTAATGGGGGGCCTATTTCCCCTCCGTCACTCCCCCCCGGTGACGGGGGCCCCTGCCTGCCAGTGCATCGGTGGTCAATCCGGTTCGGACCTGGTGCGTGCCTGGCCGGGCCTGGGGGGGCCGGTGTGTCGGTCGGCCGATGCGCTGGGCCGATATCTTCCTTTGGTTGGTTGGGGCACCTCTTTTAGAGGTGCCAGGTTTGGGATTGTTGCTCGTTTGATCACCTGTTGTGTGCGCACCGTGCGTGGCCGGTTCATTGGCGGGTTGGGCCGGCCCTGGCCCTCGTTGGATGCCTGGTCTCGGCGCCCTGCGTTGCGTGGGATCAGGACCCGGGAACTGGTACTACTTGGTGTCCAAATGCTGGCTGAGCCCGGCCTGGGGATGCTGTCCGTCCCCTGTGGCTATCCGTGGGGCGCTGGGATGTTGGAGGTGGGGATTGGCCTAGGGTGGAGGCAGCGCGTGGCGGCCGGCCGCGGCCCCTGCGGTGCCGGGGGCCCCTTGTCGGCCGGTCCCTTGTCGGGTCCCTGCTGGGGGGTGGGGTGCCCCTGGGCCCCGGCTCTCCCGGTCCATTGACCGGCCCGCCCTGGCGCGGCCAGTTTCCGGCGGGGCCCATGGGCTTGTCACTGCTGCCCCCCGGGCCCCTGCATAGTGGCCGCTGGATGTTCCCCTGGGGTTCTCCTGTGCTCCACTCTTGGGGGATGCAGTCGGCCCCGCCTGGGTCCGCCTGGGGCTCTGGGGGTCCTTTGGACGTCTTTCCTCCGATCTCCTTCAATTCTCATGTCGATTCCTGGGAGACGGATTGATGCCTGCTCACACTAGCTATTGAACACTCTTATGGAGAAACCTTATATGCACCAGCATGCTAACACACACACATAGATGTGGGGTCTCTGGTGTTTAAGGATATATTCTTGGGCTGAGGTTATCATTACTAGAGCTTGATTAATCGGTACCATGAGTTTTTCTGTGACATTGTTGTTGTATTTTTATATCTATTTTTGTGTGATGTGGTTGTGTAATTCTTAGTTCACAATGTTTGGTTTGTTTTGTCGATGTTCCTTTTTCGTGTTTTGTTTTGTTTTCCCCCCTCTCTCTGCCGTCCTGTGGGTGTGGAGGCAGACTTCAATGTCTTCCTGTGTTTTCTTTGTTCCCCTTCCTCTCTTGTATTTTCAACTCACCCTCTCTCTTGACTTTTTGTTTCCTACCTCTCTTCTTCATCTTCCTTCTTTCTTCTCCTTAATTTTCCGTCTCCGTGTCCATAGCATCAGGAAATAAAAACCCCAACAATTCATAATAAAGATTTTTCACACATATATCAAGTGGAGGACTATAGCAAAAGCTGTACTGCTCCGCTTGTGAAAGTAAATCTGTTGGGCTTCTACTTGAGAGAAAGTATAGACCACTAGCTGTCAAAACGCTAATGAGACCACGCCCCTACAGACCACGCCCACTTCCGGTTACGCCCCTTCCGGGTACGTCACGTCCGGTTACGCCCCCTTTTGCAGGCACCCTGGCTGCCAAAACTCCGCCCTGTCACAATGGGCTCCGCCCCCTGATGGTCACGCCCACCTGTCACAATAAGCCCCTCCCCCCTGGTGGCCTCGACCACCTGTCACAATAAGCTCCGCCCCCGATGGTCACGCCCACCTGTCACAATAAGCTCCGCCCCCTGGTGGTCACGCCCACCTGTCCAGATAGGACACACCCACCTGTCAAAATGGGGTACACCCCCTGGTGCTCACGCCCACCTGTCAAGATAGGACACACCCACCTGTCAAAATGGGGTACGCCCCCTGGTGGCCACGCCCACCTGTCGAAATAGGGTACGCCTCCTGATGGTCACGCCCACCTGTCAAAATATGGCACTAAATGGCTCCCTCTAGTGGTTCTACAATTAAACTACATGCAAAAAAAAATGAAAATACCTCCCCCTAGTGGCCCAATAAATACTATTACACCAAAACTTATAAATGCCTCCCTCTAGTGGTTCAAAATTAATATAACAGCCTATTGTATAATTGGCCCCCTCTAGTGGATCAAAGTAACATTACATGCAAATGTAAAAATACCTCCCTCTAGTGGCTCAAAAATTAAATGACATGCAAATATGAAAATACCTCCCCCTAGTGGCTCAAAAATTAAACTACATGCATATATGAAAATACCTCCCCCTAATGGCCCAATAAATAGTATTACACCAAAATATATAAATACCTCCCTCTAGTGGTTCAAAATTAATATAACAGCCTATTGTATAATTGGCCCCCTCTAGTGGATCAAAGTAACATTACACCCAAATGTGAAAATACCTCCCCCTAGTGGCTCAAAAATTAAATTACAGCCTATAGTATATATAGTGCCCCCAATGGTTTGAATCTAACTCCTCAGTGTCATCAGAACATGTACGAACAAGTCCCTTTAATATTATACGGTCTGGGCTCTGTCTCAACATGACTCCTTGAGCATTCCATTTTATTTTAAACAGTTTAAAGGTGCTTTTTAGCTTCCTGACTTTAATTTAAAACCACATTAGCTCCAACACTCTGGAGACACCATTACATCTGATTCTAACAATTCATCCATGATAAATTAAACTTGTAAGAGCACTAAAAAGAGAATTTATTCACCCACAGCTATGTTGAAGCAGATGCTCATCCTTTTGTTGATTTTAAAAATGCACCATTACACAGTCTTTAAAAACAGATAAGGATTTAAAAAAACATCACTTTAAACCTGGTTGCTTTAAGCTGGAAATAAGAAATCTATCAAACTACTAAAGTTACTGATAAAAAACAGTCCACCAATCGGCGTTTGACACGCCCCTGCTCTGCTTTGTATTCGCTGTATTTATCACGCCCCTGACTTCACCTACGTCCGCAAGTCAGGTAAACCGGTTTGGGCGGTGCTCACCGGGCGGCATTTACCTGTATAAAAGGCTGTCGGAAAACGGTTCATCTCCACAGCATGCTGGAAGGACCTCATTCAACAATCCGACCTTAAGGACACGGAGCGTGGTGCTGCGACGAACAAAGAAAACAGCGGTTTCACGAAGACTGTATCACCGGCTTCATTCGAGGGGAATCCCAGAAGCCCGCGTCATTGTCAGACCGCGTCAGAGCTGAGTCCAAGCATATAGCCTCTTCTGCCTCAACTCCAATCATGGACCTAAAAAGAGTTGAATTTAAAAATGAAGAACTTGATGAGGAAACGTCTGTTCTTTTATCTGAATTGTCAAATGGGATTCCATCCGTGACGACACGCTCAATGTGCGATAAATCAACCTCTACAACTCTGGACAAAAATCCGACATTGGCTTTTACAGAAGACTTTCCTCTTTTAAGCGAGACTCCGATTTCCTTCCTGGATCAAGAGAATCAAATGGAGGAAATTGAGAACTGGATACCTACCGCAGTCAACAGTGCTATTAAAACTGCTCTAAGCCATTTTATGGGTTATGCCTGCATATCTTTACTGCGGAAACAATGTAACTCTTGCAAAATGGGAGGCAGTCAGCAGGAGCACCAGTGTTTAGGTGTAGATGCTATAAAGCAAAATATGTTTTATTCCCAGCAAAATTTGTTACAAACAGGTCCTACCCTTTAGTAGCTTACCCTGGTTGGTTTAACCTGGAAATAAGAAACCCTCCAAACTATTAAAGTTGTAGATAAAAAACAGTCCACCAATCGGCGCTCGACTTGCCCCTGCTCTGCTTTGTATTCGTTGTATTTATCACGCCCCTCATGCCGAACATGTCCAGACAAGTCTACAGGCCCCGCCCCGTACGCTAGGTTCCTATATAAACCTCCTGGTCTTCGGCATTACATCCAGGACTTCCAGGCCGCCGTAATCTTCGCTCCGAGACGATGGATATGGGAGGATTCGTCAAGCAGACCACTCTACCGTCATACTGGGGGATCGGCCAGCCGTATGAGCCGATGAGCACTCCGCCATCGCCTGTGGGGTTCGTCTACGCTAACCCGTATCATCCACCGTCAATTTCATCGCTCTCGCCATGCTACTCTCCACCATCCCATGTGTTCTCTCTTTCGGAGATTCTGCCTGCAGATGCCCAGCCCGACGCTTGGGTCGAGGGATCATACAACCCTGAAGCTGGGGGAGCGGGTCACCCTTATTTCAACTATTATCGGCCGCCTACATCGAAACATCGCCGTGTAAGACCCCCTATATCTACTTCAACCCCGGTGCCTATGCCCGATCTCGAGGGAGAGTGTGATGGACCTTCAGCGCCCAGCGATGGTGGGACCCCCGATGCGCCGGAATGCGCGACACCGGAACACGGGTGTGCGTGGGGATGATTCTCCGGCTCTGGCTGAGGTTGACAAATGGGACCTGGTGGACGGTTTGATGTCATCCAGGTTCATCAAGGCTGTAAAGACTGCTGTTCTGCATCTATTTCACATGACCAGTGCTGCTTATCAGAAAGATAACTGTTATGGATGTCAAATTAGCCATCCCAGTCAGTTGCAGCATCAATGCCTAGAGCTAATGGATGAGGATTATTACCAACTCCACTTTCAATCAGTCATGCGACAACTTCTTACCCCGCGATTCATTCCAGCTATTCAAATTCTGCTGGTAAATCGGAGCATACATGATGATGATGATCTGAAGGTGAAAACAGTAGCTGAAACCGTTCTACATGAGCTGAGGAGTATGCAGGGGTTCTACAACGCGATTCAAGCTGTGTATGGTGATAGGGATGATGAAGCCATCCTGGAAGAACTCAGGACTGTCTCCCGATGCCATGGCTATGAAATCAGATGTGTACCAATGTTGGTTATATCTCCTCTGATATAAATGCTCTAGTTTAATCCTGACGTGTTTTGTTTTTTATTCATTTGTTTTTATAATTGTGTAATGCTATGGTTTTAAACTTGTAATAAAAAAAACTTTGATCCAATCATATGGTTCATCTATCTGATTAATACAAGGGTTAAATTACACTAGCCATTCTCCTGTACTATCATTCGACAGTAAAATGTCAGAACAGAGGGTGTTGACCAATGCATACTATGACCCCGCCCATCCGGGGAGCTATGGGGGTGTTGACAGATTGAGAAGGGGTTTAAAGGACAGAGAAAGACGTGTGATCGGTGTCGAAAAAGTAAAAGACTTTCTTTCAGGCGAGGACACCTACACGTTGCATAAACCTGCACGAGTAAAGTTTCCCCGGAATCGTGTTTTTGTAACCAAACCCTTGAAGCAATTCCAGGCCGACTTATGTGACATGCAAGCCTTGGCGACACATAACGACGGATTCAACTATTTACTAACAGTGATTGATGTCTTTTCAAAAAAGGCGTATGTGCGTGCTTTAAAGAGAAAGACGGGGTGTGAGGTCGTTAAGGGGTTTGAATCAGTTTTTCAAGAGAGTCAAATTCCACAAAAATTACAGACGGATGCTGGTAAAGAGTTTTATAATAAACAATTTAAGTTAATGATGAAGAAATATGGTATTACCCACTTTAGTACAGCCAGTGATCTAAAGGCATCTGTTGTTGAGCGCTTCAATCGCACTCTGAAGGGTAGAATGTGGAGATATTTCACCGCTAATAACACCTTCCGGTACATCGACGTCCTTCAAAAGCTAGTGGAGAGTTACAACCACAGCTTCCACTCAAGCATTAAGATGACACCTATGCAAGTGACGTCATGAAAAACCTCTATTGCATCACCCCATCGATAGACTCTGGTAAAATAAAGACAAAGTTTAAGAAAGGGGATCTGGTCAGAATATCAAAGCTACGTGGGGTATTTGATAAGAAATATGAGAACAGCTTCACAGATGAAATATTTACGGTTGACCGTTGCATACTCCACTACCCCCCAGTGTACGAGTTAGTTGATTATGATCAGGATCGAATACACGGATCGTTTTATGAGGCCGAATTGCAGAAAGTAAAAATTAATGGTGAGCGGCTGTATAACGTGGACAAGATTTTAAAGCGGCGGAGAGTCAACGGGGAGGACCAAGTCTTTGTGAGGTGGAGAAATTGGCCCGAAAAATTCAACAGTTGGGTCAGAGCCTCAGATGTTAAAAGTGTCAAATAATATCGCCCACAAAACCGTGTAACACATCGTCGATTCACTATAAAGCGTGAGTTCTACAGACTATGATTAATTAGTAAACCTTACCCTCCAAAGCCTTTAGATGACTTTTTTTTGCTCCGTCAAATTCACAATGTCTGATGAGGGGTTCTATGTAACTCTACCTTCCAACGCCAGCGGAGAGGTATTTAAAGATAACACGAGCTCAAATTATACTACAGACCTTCCAAAGGCTATTGAGCTAAGTGGAGACTGGGTAGTGGGACTGTGTGAAATTGTCTACCCTCATACATGGTATAACCTGTCGGATCAGCATTCATACATTGATTTAAAGAAGGTTGTTTATGAGGTGGGAGACAAATCTAAAGATGAGAGGAATACACCCCGTATAGAATACGCCAGGTCCAAGTTTTCCGGAGGGGGGTATTTTGAGAGACCTCAAGACCTCTCAGATGCTCTAGTCCCAGCCGTGAAGAAATATGACAGGAGCATCGATCTAACCTACAATTATGTCTCGAAAAAATTAGACTTCAGGGGGGATGGAAGATACAAAATTCGAGCTAGCAACCCTCTCTCCATCATGCTCGGTTTGAACGCTGACGAATGGTGGACCATCTCCAACAGACCTGGGCCCCACCCAGCGGATCTGGGTGGGGCCCAGATAACCTGTTTGTCTACACAGACATAATCCATTTCCAAACTGTTGGTGACAGTCACTCACCTCTGCTCGGTGTCGTAAACATAAATGGTAAATTCGGTGACGTGATTGGTGTGAGGTATAACACAGTGCATTACCTCCCCGTTTCAAAAAGCTATATTAAGACAATCTGCATACAGGTAAAAACAGATCGTAACAAGTGTGTGAACTTTGTATACGGGAAGACGATCGTGAAGCTGCACTTTAAACCGGTTTTGACACCTGCGGTAAAATGGCATACTTAACACACAGACCAGAACCAACGCGGTTTGTACAATATTATGTGAACCAGACGGGTGGAGAGCTACCCGGGTTTTCAGGACAGCCTGTCATGTATGGTCGTGGATTTGGATCTGTGTTTGCCCGCCTCTTCCGATTTATATCCCCATTTGTTAAGAAAGGAGTGTCGATTGCTAAACCGCACCTTAAAGCTGCGGCATCGAATATAGCTTCGGACGTCTTTGGGAGGGCGGTCAATAAAATCAAGAGCAAGATCGGTCAGAATTCTGATGCTCAGGAAGGTTCAGGAATAATGATCTTATCAAGACGAGGTCGAAAGAGACCCCCTGGAGAGCGTGTTTGGATGACTAGAAAACAAGCCAAGACAAAGAAAAAGAAACCACTCAGGGTGAGCAGGCAGAGGGAAAGAAAGTCCAGCAGAGGCTCTGACATATTTTAACCGAATAGGAATATGGCTCTACTACATGTCAAATTGGGAGAGTGTACGCTCGGTGAGCTTGACTTATTTTCAGCGCCTATGACTCAACTATCGGTAGAGGATAAGCTGTACACTGAGATTTCACCCCTTTCAGCCATCACCGATGGAGGACCGATAGAATTTTTTATCCCTGGTGAGGGCGAGTCGTATACCGATTTAAATGACATGTTGATCCATCTCAGAGTTAAAGTTAGCAATCCTAACGGTTCGCCCATGACTCGTGACGCTAAGGTCGGCTTAATTAACTACCCTCTGAACACAATTTTTTCCCAATGTGATGTTACCCTTGGAGACCGTTTAATATCGCAGTCCAGCGCTACGCATCCTTATAGAGCTATGATCGAAACATTGCTTAATTATTCAGATCAAACCCTTAAAAGCCTGTTCAGTGCAGGGCTTTTTTTTTTAAAGATACAGCCGATGAAATGGATTCTACAGAGACTATTGATGGACCGAATGAAGGATTAAACCAACGTGCCTCCTTTACAGCCCAATCTCGAGAGGTGCACCTGCTAGGACCGCTTCATGCTGACATATTATTCTGTGAAAGACTACTTTTGAACTCTGTTGACATAAGAATTAAGCTAACACGAGCAAGCGATGCGTTCTGTCTTATGGGTGCTGCAGATTCTACTTTCAAACTATGGATTTTAGGTGCAGCTCTCTTTGTCAAAAAGGTGACTGTATCTCCCGCCGTACGGCTCGGTCATGAGACCGCATTAATGAAAGGAAATGCTTTGTACCCGGTATCGCGTGTAAATGTAAAAACATACTCTATACCTGAACATTCAAGAATATGCACTCAGGAGAACCTGTTCTTGGGTATGACACCTAAATATGTGGTTATTTCGATGGTTAATCACCAGGCCTTCACAGGAGCGCGCAATTTGAATCCGTTTTCATTCAACCATTATAATATGGAGTATCTAGCTCTGTCCCGTGATGGTAGACAGATTCCTGCAAAGGCCTTCCAGCCCAACTTCGATCAGGGTAATTCTGTACAAGAATATTACAACCTGTTTACATCCACAGGGAGGCATTTAAAGGATCTCTCCCTAAGCATAACTAGGGAGGACTTTAACACGGGTTACGCATTATTTGCTTTTAATCTCGACCCATGTGCTGAATCTGAAGCACTATCACCAGTACGCAGTGGTAACATTAGGCTAGAAATGAGATTCAGAACACCGTTACCGCACACAACAACGCTGATTGTATACGCGTGCTACGACTCCATCCTGGAAATAGACTCTAAAAGAAGAGTTTTGGTGGATTATTATTAACCACTTGGAAACATGAATACTCACGAACTCGATGCAATACTCAGTCATCTGCTTGGGAAGCTTTTCTGCGGTGTATGGGCCAGCGACCAACTGGAGCTGCTACCACTAACATTCCCCAGACCGGCTTATTTTATCGTCAATACACACCCTTCTAACATGCCTGGGGAACACTGGCTAGCCCTCACTCTGGAAGAGGGTGGTAAAGCAACGCTTTTTTACTCTTACGGGTACTCACCAGAATTTGTCTATTACCCTTCATCCATTTTGGATTTTTTGAAAGATCGTTCGTCTGTGATAATGTACCATAACCAACAATTTCAGAGCGTTCAATCTTCTGTTTGTGGGCATCACTGTATTTTTTATTTATGCCATAGAGCCTGTGGTCTCTCCATGCAACAAGTTTTATCAAAGTATTGTCAAATTCCTGAATCAAATGATGAGCTTGTATCTAACTTTGTCAAAAAGTATGTGAAATGTGCTATGAAGCGAAACACAACGTTTTTCACGCATAGAACCTGTTCTCTAGATGTGTTTAAAGATTGTTACGGGTTTTGATATGTATGAGAATATGCATCAAATGTATTAGACTTATGATGTTTAACATGGAATGAAATAAACCTGTACGCATGAAATTATGTGAACACATATCGTTTATTGTGAAAAGAAACAATGCTTATTCAGTAGTCATGCAGCTAGGGGGAGAATGTGAGCCAGCTGGGGGCTCGGGTTGCCTTACGAAGAGACTTTTTACTGAAATGATCTTCCGCTCTGGTCCAGAGGGGTGATAAGGTAACACTCTTACGCTTTCTGCGTGGTACCTGCGCATTCTGAGGCCAAACTGGTGACATCATGAACGACCTCCTTCTTTCCCGCCGTTTTGTAGCAGTTGGAGCCTTTAAAGACGGCCAAACTGGTGACATCAATACGCGCTTTTTATTTTTTGATTTCCTGCCTGCCCTCTCATCCACGACACTCTCAACGGCAGGTGTAGAAGAGGTCTCTGCGGAGTCTAGACCGTCTAAACCTCGGCTATACCCACTAACGATCTGGTTGTCCTTCGGGGGGGTCATCATTCGCACGGTCTCTCTGCAGCGATAGGGTGACACGCGGCTCTTCGTTCTCTCCTTGCTCAAGGAGGGTTAGGTATTTCTGAAGTAATGCGTGGTAGCGTTTAATTTTCTCGTACGATGCACTGTTTGGGTCATCCAATATTGCCTGCATGTCCTCATCAGCGTCATCCTGAGCCTTCTGTCGTATGGTTCCGGAGTTATCCCGTTGCTTCAGACGATTTAATTGATGCGGCGAGACTAGAAACATTTTCTGTGATGCTCTCAGTGTCATAATACACGTCTACCGGCGGAATATTCCAGCCACCAATTTGCAGAGAAACGGTATTACAGCTGCAATCAGCGGGAGAATTCCTCCTGTTTGGGTTTTCAATGTCTGTCCCACCTTCCGATCAGCCAACAGCCTGAGGATTTTTTTCTGCTTCTTAAGTCTGTTGTATTGTGTTGTGGACAGCTTGATGTTCCCTTTCAGCACATTTAAAGCAATCTCGCACAAGGTTTGTAGAAAGTCGGGAGAACAATGAGTTAGGATATCTTTACGTTTCTGGGGTGTGGAATGAAAAAGAGCCCCTAGTAACGGTGCATTTCTTTTTATGCGTGCCGACATGTTGGTCACTTGTTCTTAGCTATGTAAACAGCCGGCCACTGTCCAGGAAGTAAACCTGTCCTGAGCCTGTATTGGTCTGGTGTGTCAGGGGTTAGGTCTACACATAAATAGCCGTGTGGTTGGCTCGTAGCATCTTCAAAACTCTCCATGAAAAAGGGCTTCTGTCCAGGGAAAATTTGACGGGCTAAATTTGCTACCTGCAATCTGTCACGTGGGTTTTTAAACAAGACCATATAATTACAATTAAGACTGATAGTTCGAGTATGTTTCCCCTTGAGAAACACATTCTGAGTCAACATCATAACGCTCATGTTTCTATGGTGTCGATATTGCGTGAATATTTTCACCACCTCTGGATGCTCAGCTGCTTGAAAGAGTACATCATCGAGAATCAATAGATGCGATTGATCTGGGGGGAATAAAACATCATCTTCAAAGGAATGAGGCAATCCTTCGATGAATTTAATTGATTTATTAATCTTCATCAACTCCGTATACAATGGTTGGAATGAAGTGTAGATCCAAACAATATTTTCAGGTACAGAATCCATCACATGTAGACAATTAATCAAAACATTTTTTACAAAAAAAGACTTCCCACAGCCACTCGGGCCTACCACAAGACTTGAAAAAGGAGTTTTAAATCTTGGATCAAAGTTAATCGCTTCCAGTTCACCCTGACGCTGCATTTTCCCCCCTCAAAAACCAAATGGTAGCGTCGTTCCGTCTGGGAACAACCTCCGCTTGTCATAGACCACCCTGAAAGTTTTGGTAAATGAATGATTCCTCAGATGGAACCCGTTTTTATCACGTTTGATGGAATGCTGCGGTGCTTTGAGTACCTCGCCTCTCTCACCACCCAGGTAACCGTCAACAAGTCCTGTCATTGTATCAAAATTCACCCTTTCACAGCATTCTATGGTTCGCGATATCCCCTTTGCCCTCATCACAACCTTCCCCCTGTGCTTTGTCTGATACGAGTAACTCTTTGGCCCTGCGGCAACAAACTCCTGAATGGTGTCCCCTGGTGGGAGCTCGTTTGTCAAGTCACCCAAATAGCTACCTGTCGGCAGAGAGCTCTCGCCTTCACGCACAACATAGATCACACTGTCTGTGTCAAGGTAGAGTACCCGTTCTTGGAGCTGGTGTAGGTATCTGAATAACTCTAGTCGTGCGTAAGCTGTTGTAAATGCGGCAACGAACACATTGGTGGTTTTGTTAGGGGGCGTTACACAGTTTTTGTTGCACTTCCATTGAATCATGACCATCTTGGGGTTCAGAAAGCTGAAGTATGTCACGACGAACTTCCCTGAAAACAGGAACTCAAAAAACTTGTCAGGGTGTTTAATGATTGAGGTTTGGGTTTGGTCATGTTTTTGAGCAAACTTCCCCCAAAGCGAATTCAAACACAGCTTGGCTACTTGACGTTTTGCCGGGTTTACTTTTTTCAGGGTCTAACTCTACACCCTGATTCACCATGAAATCTTGGATGTATTTCTGTCTGTCCTCCTCTCTCTCTACACCCTCGGGATAACCTGAAGCTTCCTGCTTGGTCTTCAAAAAGGAGTTGACATGCTTTGCAAAGATCTGATCACTATGCTGCTCAAAGTGCCACACCTCAACGATCTGATCGATTCTGTAGCCGTGTGAAAGGGCTTCTTTAACCTCTTCAGACACCCATACTGTTAAGGCTCTCTCAGAGTGTCAGTGTGGGTGCACCTATGTGTCTGATTGTTCTCCAATGCACATGTGCGACAGAGGGTGAATACAAGCTTTCCATTATCTGTTCTGAATGGTAGAATGGGGAAATAAAGACCACGAGGTGGTGAAATGACTGCTTTGATAAATCCATAATAATTTCTAGGATCATCAAAGTTTTTCCTGATTATGATCGGGTGCCCTACAGGAAAGCTTTACGTCTTCTGAACAAATGGGTAAAGGCTACACACGTCCTGGTAAAGAACCTGCTCAGCGGGGGCTGCAGAGTACCTCAACCTGACTGCACATGTACGCCCTCCAAAAAGCGCTTCATGGGGGGTAAGTGGTGCAGGAGCCTGGTAGGTCATCATGAACCGCTTCACATCAGCGTTACTCTTCATCATTTCTTCCCACTCATGTTCCCACATCACCTCGAGCTCTATACCGTACACAGTCCTCAGCACATGCTCCCTCTCCATGGTCGCAGCGTAGAGCTGCCCATAAGGCACACCGGTCAATGGACTCTCAGCTGTCGGATAGCGACAGGTGCTGCAGCCATGATGCTCACAGCCATGGAACTCAAACCCTATTTTACGCTCCCCTACCTCCAGGTAACCGTCTAAAAAGTATGGTCCAATCTTTTTCTCACCACCCCTTAGAGCATGCTGTATTCCAACCCTCCTTGTATGTGAAACATATTCCAACCATTCAATGGAAGCTGTGGAAAACTTTTTAAACTGTTCGCTGTAGTCTGTCGGTGAAGGAACAGCGAGAGTGTCCGCCTTCAGATGATTACTTTGAAACACTTTCATACAAGCACTTGCGATGGTGATCCTGTTAAAAGGGTCAATCTCACTGTCGTTAAAAAACTCCTGCCGAAACCTTGTACATCCTTGTAGGAGTATCTCCACATCATTCTTACAGTAAAAGAGAGCCTCCTTTTTAAAGTCAAACACGCCCTTGGTAACCTCAGCGTACCATGTATAGAATTCCTCCTGCTCAGCACGATTCATTCGTTCAACACCGTAAAATGATGGCAGCGGGTAAGAACCGACATAGCTCAGATTATCGAGGATGAGAAACGGTGTGGGAAATAGCCCTTGCTATGGTCAGGAAAACCAAGGGCTTCAGGCATTTTACTAAGCTTCATGGGAAGGAAAGATAGGCTGTCAATGAACCTCAAACCGTAATCAGGATCAGTGATGCTCAGAATTTTACACCCTTGCATAATGATGTCAGGATTTAAACCCATCTCCGTCATTGCATTCAGAACAAGGTAGGAATCAAAAGCTCTAGCATTATGGGCTACACATGTGTAATTCCGGCGGCCTGGCCTCCTGATTTCACGAATAAACTCCCGAATACAATCACTGCCGTAGGCTGACCACTCCTCGCCAGATGTGGACTTTGAACAGATCAGAAATGGAACATGCTCACCCTGCGCACCAGGGAAAGTTTCAAAATCGTAAAAAATCACCTTCTCACTTATTTCGGTATCGACAGAGCATGTCTGGATATAACATTTATGGTCTGATGCTGGCTGGTCCTTGTCAAGCTTACCCCCACAAATCCTACACTTCTTCCCTTGACACACATGCTTCTTGCCTGTTGTGAGACTCTGGTTATAGTTTAACCCACAGTTGGGACATTTCTTCACCTGATCACAATGACTGACCATCACACGCGCCCTGGGTTTTAGCTCAGGTACTTTATGTCTATCGTAACATGTCTGGTTCTTACAACATCTGTTACAGTCATGACAAAGAATCGGATTTGTAACCCCCTGAGCACACGCTGCATCGTTACAGACAGCGCACGAACCTTTGCATACATGATTGTATTTATGCCCTATAGGTTCGAAACAGTAGTGACAAATATCCCGAGCCCCTATAAAACCCTTCAAGTTTTTGATCCCGTAGTAGTGGTCTCGGAAGTGCAATAGAAAAACAGTCCTGCTTCGGTCCTCAAAGTCGGTCTGAATCTTCCCTAGAGCTCTCTCTGCCTCACTTCTGATAAAAACAACTATTTTTCTGTTCAACAACTTCTCAAATTTGTGGATATCGCCTGATCTGACGGGGGTGTGTTCTGAAAGGCCGGCACGCTGTTGCAACTCTCTACCGAGCTGTATAGCCGCATCGGAGCCGAGGCTAGGGTCTGCAACACAGGCTAAGCTAATAGCAAAACACAGTTTATCATCTCGATCATTGTTCACAATATATAGGTGGCGTCTCTTCTTGTGTATAAGCTCGCAATCGAGAGACATTTCAGCTTTTCGTCTAGCTCCCCCGCTAAGATCACGCACTGTTTGAATTACAAACTCCAAACGCTGTGTTGAGGCTATTTCAGCATTGGATTGCATCAGATCATCTAAAAACGTTTCGAACTGGTGCATGATGTTACTCCCCCCTTCATCGACTGAGAAAGTCACGCTGCGAGACACGCCGGGTCCATTAACCTCTATCTGCACAATATCGTTAGTGTTAACCAGCGGTGTCACCCGGTCTGATAAACCCCTGAGCATATTCATTATGTGATTATGAAATTCATACGGACACGGATGATCACCCTCAGGCCGGACGAAGTTGTGTCGGATCTCTATGTTATTGAATTCGTCACGTACATTGATCTGAAATTCTTCATCTTCCTGACTAGACGGTTGAGGACTATTTAGCTCCTGTGAGACATTCATAGTGACTGGTTGATGTTGCTATTTAAACACACGATCAGAAAAAAAAAGGACATGAAAAAACATTCAGAGTCAGACAATACACAAGTTGGAGAAAGCTCCAGACAGTCTCACTGTTAATTGAAGTAGCAAGGCTGGCGTTGGGCAGATCCGCTGAGATCCAATTGCAAACAGCTCCGCGCTTCGATCACGATCTATGATAAAGCGCAGGTAAAAGTCAGGAATATAATAAAATAAATAAAAATACGGTAATACCCGTATCTAAACAGTCAACATAATTTAACAAACAGTAAACTGAGAAACAGAGTTTCGCTTTGTAACAATCTCCAGCGCCTTTTTCCCGCTCCAGCCCAAAACCAGCTCAGAGCAGCAACTGGAGTTGAGCGATACTTCTAGCTGTAACAGAGTATGTATGCTATGGTGAATCTATCGATAAGCCAGCAGCGAATCCATCTTGGTGCTATCAAACATCCGTAGACGATCGCACAATTGCGAGCTAAAAAAACATTTACTCACCTCGCTCCAAACCGATAATACAGGTCGCCGATGTGAAGAATTCCTGAAGTCGCTGTGAAGTTGATTTCACCGCTGAACCCGTAACTCCAGCTCTTAGCAGGGGAAGCTCGGGAATCCCGCCAGGACTCAGCTCTGACGCGGTCTGACAATGACGCGGGCTTCTGGGATTCCCCTCGAATGAAGGCGATGATACAGTCTTCGTGAAACCGCTGTTTTCTTTGTTCGTCGCAGCACCGCGCTCCGTGTCCTTAAGGTCGGATTGTTGAATGAGGTCCTTCCAGCATGCTGTAGAGATTAACCGTTTTCCGACAGCCTTTTATACAGGTAAATGCCGCCCGGTGAGCACCGCCCAAACCGGTTTACCTGACTTGCGGACGTAGGTGAAGTCAGGGGCGTGATAAATACAGCGAATACAAAGCAGAGCAGGGGCGTGTCAAACGCCGATTGGTGGACTGTTTTTTATCAGTAACTTTAGTAGTTTGATAGATTTCTTATTTCCAGCTTAAAGCAACCAGGTTTAAAGTGATGTTTTTTTAAATCCTTATCTGTTTTTAAAGACTGTGTAATGGTGCATTTTTAAAATCAACAAAAGGATGAGCATCTGCTTCAACATAGCTGTGGGTGAATAAATTCTCTTTTTAGTGCTCTTACAAGTTTAATTTATCATGGTTGAATTGTTAGAATCAGATGTAATGGTGTCTCTAGAGTGTTGGAGCTAATGTGGTTTTAAATTAAAGTCAGGAAGCTAAAAAGCACCTTTTAACTGTTTAAAATAAAATGGAATGCTCAAGGAGTCATGTTGAGACAGAGCCCAGACCGTATAATATTAAAGGGACTTGTTCAGACATGTTCTGATGACACTGAGGAGTTAGATTCAAACCATTGGGGGCGCTATATATACTATAGGCTGTAATTTAATTTTTGAGCCACTAGGGGGAGGTATTTTCACATTTGGGTGTAATGTTACTTTGATCCACTAGAGGGGGCCAATTATACAATAGGCTGTTATATTAATTTTGAACCACTAGAGGGAGATATTCATATATTTTGGTGTAATACTATTTATTGGGCCACTAGGGGGAGGTATTTTCATATATGCATGTAGTTTAATTTTTGAGCCACTAGGGGGAGGTATTTTCATATTTGCATGTCATTTAATTTTTGAGCCACTAGGGGGAGGTATTTTTACATTTGCATGTAATGTTACTTTGATCTACTAGAGGGGGCCAATTATACAATAGGCTGTTATATTAATTTTGAACCACTAGAGGGAGGCATTTTTAAGTTTTGGTGTAATAGTATTTATTGGGCCACTAGGGGGAGGTATTTTCATTTTTTTTTTGCATGTAGTTTAATTGTAGAACCACTAGAGGGAGCCATTTAGTGCCATATTTTGACAGGTGGGCCTGACCATCAGGGGGCGTACCCTATTTCGACAGGTGGGCGTGTCCTATTTTGACAGGTGGGCGTGGCCACCAGGGGACGTACCCCATTTTGACAGGTGGGCGTGCCCTGTCTTGACAGGTGGGCGTGGCCACCAGGGGGCGAACCCTATTTTAACAGGTGGGCGTGTCCTATTTTGACAGATGGGCGTGGCCACCAGGGGGCATACCCCATTTTGACAGGTGGGCGTGGCCACCAGGGGGCATACCCCATTTTGACAGATGGGTGTGTCCTATCTTGACAGGTGGCGTGGTCACCAGGGGGCGGAGCTTATTGTGACAGGGCGAAGCTTGTTTCGGCAGCCAGGTGGGCGTGTCCTATTTTGACAGGTGGGCGTGGCCACCAGGGGGCATACCCCATTTTGACAGGTGGGTGTGTCCTATCTTGACAGGTGGGCGTGACCATCAGGGGGCGGAGCTTATTGTGACAGGGCGAAGCTTGTTTCGGCAGCCAGGGTGCCCGCAAAAGGGGCATAACCGGAAGGGGCGTTTCCGGAAGTGGGCGTGGTCGGAGGGGCGTGGTCTACTTTGCATTTTGACAGCTAGTGGTCTATACTTTCTCTTACTTGGTACTCAGACACCAATTCTGAGCTCCACACTACCAAACAGGACACGTTTAAAAAAATAAATAAATAAAAATAATAATAATAATTAAATATTAATATAATTATTGATGAGGTTCAAGTTTAATTTGTTAAAGGTAATCGGGGCACCAACCTCTAATTAGAGATACATCCAGTCTCTTCTTGAAGGTGTAAATTCACATGCTGTAGACAATTGTACCAATGCATATCATTTAAACACAGACCACTTCTCTTTAAGCTAAGGGGAATTTATTAAGAAAATAGATCAACCTTACAACCAAAACATTTTAACAATAATTCGCATCCATTCTAAAGCATGCAACTAATTACTACAGATCTTAGAAAACAATATGTGAAAATTAAAGACAATTAACATGAAATGGATCAGGGAGAAACAGACAGCTAAGGCTTTGTTCTGGGAGGGAGGTGGCCCTGACTCCAGGCGGGCTCAAGTCACAGATAGCTTTGGAGACAAAACTAGTACTGTGCCAAGATGGAGAACTGCGCATAGGGTGTCCGGAGACAAGGGGCAATAAAACTAATTTTGCCTAAATAGAGGCCACAGCTTTAACAAAAAGACAAAGGAACAATGAGGTTAACCTTTAAGCTAACAGACCAGCTATAGCAGGTCGGACCAAGGCCGACTCTGCCGACCAGGTGATCAGAGAGCAAGCGAGAGAAGAATGAGGGAGAGAAAAGAAGTGGGATCCGCTCAGGATAAAAACAGTTTCAAATACAGCTCAAACTTATGCGTGCGGCGACGCTAAATGAGCCAACCGGTTCAGTGCTTAAAAAAAAACCCACTTTAAACCAACAATGAACAAGATCTAACTCGTTTAAAACTATTTTCTCTACTTATCTGCCTAGACACAAGATTAGCATAAATGAGTCCTTTGTTTTGAGGGAGGTCCGGTCCATGAGGAGAGCAAAATGTGCCCGTAGTTGAGCAAGAAAAGGAAGAGTTGGTAAACCTGCGCAGGATTTTAGGGCTGTGTGTCCCAACTGCAGGCTGGATGGCTTGCAGGTCGGTGTCGTAACGACCTGTCTTGAAACAGTCCTGATATCGCCCAAACACGATACACCAACAGGATGAGCACTTGGAATGAGAGTTCTTCCCAGTCCAGCGGGTCAGAACAAAAGAGAATCTTCACCAGTGAGATACCCTCTGTATGGCAGGAGTTTCTGCTAAGAACCTCTGCTGAGAACAAATTTGAAATGGCTGCCACTACCATTCTTATAGCCATTTGGCTGTGATGTCATCGTTGATGTCACCATTGGTGGCCACGGACCAATAGGAGTGTGTTTAGTGGTCACCGCTAGGATTGCTGGGAAATGTGGTCTCCTCAGTCCATCTAGACTTCCAGCCGTCCAACAGTCTGTTAAGTTCATTTGTAGAAAATGGGGTTCCAACAACACTCTTAAAACCAGAAATCTCTCCATTAAATTCTGCACCTTATCCATCATTTACCCCTGTCGAACCTGATACACCTCAGCTAAAGGAAGAGGAATTGTTTGACTTCTTTCATTGGGACAGGACTGACTTATGAGAAGTTCTGTATGACCTACACTGTTACGTTCAGTCATCTGCTCCAGGTCTTCATGTCCGGTCATCTCCATCCTCTACAGTCAAGCTACGCTACAAACTACATTCTCGTTGAGCTGTAGCTTTTGTTTTTTTGTTTTTTTGCCTACTGCTGAGGCGCCTCACCCCGCTGCTGCTGAAACCCCTTGGCCTGTCTCAACCGCATCCCTGCCCTCCATTTCTGCAACAGTGGAAGCTCAGCTCAGTGCTCCTCTGCCGGCTAACGCTGCAGCTCCTTGTCTTGCTGCCCTGGCCGACATCTCTCTAGCTGCCGAGTCAGCCAGCAGCCCAGCCATTTATAAAATATTAATGTCAAAAATATTGTGCATTTGGGTCCTACTTCCTCTAGAAATGACAGTGACAACTGTATTCCACTTTTCACTTTTAAATTGATGCATGGCCAGGGTCCCCAGTACTTGATGGATTTATCATGGATGGAGTCTTATGCTCCGGTCTGTGAATAAGAAGCTTCTGGTAGTTCCAAGGACAAGGATGATGCGCAGAGGTGAACAAGCGTTTGCTGCTGTGGCTCTTAAACAAAGCAAGATAATTCAGCAGATTTCTGACCTGATTCTTCTGCAAGTTTCATCATGCTATGTCCAAATGAGCAGCAAAATAAGCCCCAAAATACGTACAGAATTTGAAAAACAAGAGCATAAATTCCTCCATACCTTGGTTTTTTTCCTTGCTGAAAAGAATAATCCACCGTGATATTTCCAGAATAAATAAAATATCCAGTGTGCATTTAGAAAAAGTGAAAAAAACTTAATCCTTTGCCATTATTTTATACATTTGATTTGAGGAGGCTCAACCTTGTCTGTCATGTGCATTGTGAACTTTCCCCATGTAAACATTTACTTTGTCCAATCTGCTTCAAAGTTCTGATGTCAGCGTGATTCTATAGAATCTTACGATTCCAACCATGTCAATTATCCAATTAGGCTAATAGAAACTGGAATTGCAGGTCTGGATAATTCTAAACACAGATTTTGTTTAGCTTGGGGGCGGACCCTTCCACAGTTACGTACAGGTGATCAGATGAGCAGGTGAGAACGAGGGTGAACGATTCAGTATCGATTGTTCGATTTTGTTTGCTTTCAAAAAATGACGCTTCATGAGAAGAGAATCTTCACTGACGAAGCCCTGGCGATTATTTGGAATGATAGCTTATCAGAGGTTTGTGTCCCAATTAGCTAGTGCTAAGGCACTCTGCATCCTTTCTCTGTCAGCCGTTTTAGATGTTTTTTTTCTAATTGTGTTCTTAGATGTTTGTATGTATGTATGTGTGTGTGTGTGTGTGTGTGTGTGTGTGTGTGTGTGTGTGTGTGTGTGTGTGTGTGTGTGTGTGTATGTATGTATGTATATATATATATATATATATATATATATATATATATATATATATATATATATATAAAATCTCGTTTTTGTAAATATTTTGTTCACATCTCTCTGTGTGTGTGTATAATTTGTGTGTGGACATTTATGTGTAGATGTGTATGCATATATTTATAATTTCTCTAATTATTTTTTCTGTTATCTTGTTTTAGTGAGGATGAAGACTTAATACCTCCAAGGACTTCAACTTCTGCACAGCCAACAAAGAAGGCAAAAATGGGGAAAGCAAAGGCAAACAGCTGTCCAAAGAGGTCTGCTGACACTCCAGTGGGTGAATGTGTGGTGCCACAGACATGAGGAGGACAGCACTCCTGAGTCTTTTAGGTTCATGCCCACGAGGCAACCGGCCCCTACATACCTTTGACCAAAGAGCAGCATGGCCTCCCCTCTCGCTCTTCTTCAGTTCATCTGTAATTTGGACAATTATCGACAATACCAATGCTACAAAAAGGAGAGGCTGGCAGAATGTTCCTTTGGACTCCCCTCAGTGTAACAGACTTGTATGTTTTCCTATCTATCATTATATACACCGGACTTGTAAATCTGCCCCACAGGGCTGACTACTGGAGCTGTGAGTGGCCATATAATTTTCAATTATCCCATAACAGTATGCAGAGAAACCAGTTTGAGGCAATCTTGTAGTCATTGCACCTCAGCTTTGTGAACGATGACGAGGACAATGAAAAGAAAAAAATACCCCTGATTACGAATGTCTATGCAAAATCAAGCCACTCTACGATCATATTGTTACTGCATGCAAAGCACAATACCATCCATATAAGAACATTTGCATTGATAAGAGGAGGGGGTTGTGAACAGTTTGATCAATTTCATATGCATATTTCAGTTTTGTTGTATTTGGCATTTGAATGAATGTTCTTCAGTTGGAGTCACGCATTACTGCTTATTATAGTGTTATTTATTTATAGGGTGATAAATATGTTGGATATTTTACCCAAAAATATTAAAAGTTTGTTTTTTTGGCATATAATTGAACTTGAATATAATCAGTAGATCAAGAGTTGAGAAATTGAAACTTTCACTGATTGTGCCAAACTGCAAAAAAATGTGCTATTTTTTCACTAAAGCTTCTGTAACTTTGCTCTACTTCACTTCATAAACATGAAACTTGATACAGGTAACCCCCACATGTTGGTTTATGATTTTCTGCAGTTTATATTTTACTGGAGCATATTTTCAATGGTATTATATACTGTAACATGAGAAAAAGATTAGGTGAGAAAAAATTATCTTGTAATTTGTCTATGTTCCAGATACAATTACTTTGCCACAGTAACATATGCTGTAATTTTTACACCTCTGATTAAATCTCACAAACATTGGCTTCATCTTGATACCAAGATTGTTTACATGTTGATAAAGTGAAGTGGAGCAAAGTTACAGAGGTTTAAGTGAAAAAATAGCTAGTTTTTTTGCAGTTTGGCACAGTTCGGCACATTTCGGCACAATTTGGCACAAAGTTTCAATTTCTCAATTCCTGATCTACTGATTGCATTCAAGTTCAATTATACGCCTGAAAACAAAGTGTTTTTTAGATTTTTTTGGTAAAATATCCAACTTATTTATCACCCTATTTAAATAACACTAGCACAGAGTTAGGCTTGACTCCAACTGAAGAACATTTATTCAAATTCCAAATACAACAAAATTGTGAAATATACATATGAAATGGATAATAAAACTGTTCACAACCCCCTCCTCTTATAAATGCAAATGTTATATGGATGGTAATGCGCTTTGCAGGCAGTAACAACATGATCGTAGAGTGGGCTGATTTTGCACAGACGACTGTTCTGGGGTGGTTTTTGTTTCTTTTCATTGTCCAAATTCACAAAGCTGAGGTGCAATGACCACAAGATTGACTCAAACTGGTTTCTCTGCATAGTGTTACGGGATAATTTAAAATTATATGGCCACTCACCCAGCAGTCAGCCACACTCCTGTGTATATAATGATGGATAGGAAAACATATAAGTCTGTTACAGTGAGGGGAGTCCAAAGGAACTTTCTGCCAGCCTGTTTCCTTTTTGTAGCATTGGTATTGCCGATAATTGTCCAAATTACAGATGAACTGAAGAAGAGCTGGAAGAGAGAGAGAGGAGACCATGCTGCTGCTTGGTCAAATGTAGGGCCCGGTGGCCTCGTGAGCATGAACCTAAAAGACTCAGGAGTGCTGTTCTCCTCACGTCTGTGGCATCTTCACCCACTGGAGTATCAGCAGACCTCTTTGGACAGCTGCCTTAGCTTAGTTGAAGGCCTTGGAAGTATTTAGTCTTCATCCTCACTAAAACAAGATAACAGAAAAATAGAGAAATTATAAATATATGCATACACATCTACATATAAATGTCTACACACACACATGCGCGCATGTGTGTGTGTGTGTGTGTGTGTGTGTGTATATATATATATATATATATATATATATATATATATATATATATATATATATATATATATATATATATATATATATATATATATATACACCTTTCAGGCAGCTGTGTCTCTCTGTATGATGTTCCAGCAGTCTGCTTGAGCATGGTGAAGCGTTGATGAGTAAGCTAAGGATGAATGCCGAGGTGACTAAAAGAATTTTATGACAGAAAAAGAGTTAGAAATAAATGTACAGAAACTACAAATACAACCCACAAATATTATTACACACATCTCTGTACACATATCTGCACAAATATCCACACATAAATTCACAAATCTCTTTCTCTCTCATATATATATATACACACACACACACACACACAGGCACAAAAAGATGTGAACAAAATAGTTACAAAAACAGTATATATACAAATATCTAAGAACACACACACAAAAAAAAACCATCTATAAAATGGCTGACAGAGCACTAGCACTCGCTAGTTGGGACATACCTCTCTTCCTCCGGTAAAATCAGGTTTTCCTCTTCTGATGACGAGTCCTCAACACCAACCTCCAATGAACTATCATTCCAAATGATCGCCAGGGCTTCATCAGTGATGATTCTCTTCTCTTGAAGCGCCATTTTCCGAATGCAAACAAAACAATCGAAGCTGAATCGTCACCTGGTCATCTGCTCACCTGATCACCTGCACGTAACTGCGTCACAGCGCTCGCCCCCGAGGTAAACAAAATATCTGTTTTTAGAATTACGCAGACCTCTAACTCCAGTTTCTATTGGCCGATTAGGATGATTGATGGTTAGAATCGTAAGATCCTATAGAATCACACTGACATCAGAACTTTGAAGCATATTGGACAAAGCAAATGTTTAAATTGGGAAAGTTCACAGTGCACATGTCAGACAGGGTTGAGCCTCCTCGAATCAAATGTAAAAAATAATGGCAAAGGATTATGTTTATTTTCACTTTTTCTTTTCTAAATACACACTGGATATTTTAGTTATTCTGGAAATACAGTCATATCATGGTGGATTATTCTTTTCAGCACGGAAAAAACAAAGGCAAGAAAAAATTTATGCTCTTGTTTTTCAAATGCTGTATGTATTTTTGGGCTTATTTTGCTGCTCATTTGCTGAAATTTGCACGTAGCGTGATGAAACTTGCAGCTTTAGAATCTGTGAGATGCTGGCTTTCAGGGAAGGCAAAGTTTGCTCGGTTCTGTTCAGCAGGGTGACCCACAGGTTCGGTTGAATGTGTTCATGTAAAAATCGCAAAATAGCACAACTGTCCCTTTAATTGCTTGTTGTTTTTTCTGGGTTTGGAGGTCGCAGAAAATATTTCTATGAGTCTTTAGCTGAGATTCTGATGTTTATAATGATAGGACATGCTTAGCAATCAGTGACCACAGGTCAACTAAATTCAGACATTTCCCCTCCCTTCCCCCACAGTGACCCGGCGCCGGGTCTGTGGGGCTTAAGAGGTTAATTTTTCCTGATCCAGCTCTCAGCCTTCTAAGGGAAGTTATTTTTGTTTGGGCGTGGAAAACCAGTCTGGTTTTTTCTAATGGTTCCACAACATACTATTTGCTTTTGGTACAGGTCGCTGAAGAGGGATGGGCTGGTGTAGAAGTTGTCAACATAAAGAGTGTAGCCCTAGCCTAGCAAAGACAGTGGTAAAAGGTTGACAACAGAGGAGTAACTCGGACCACAAGTTTCCCTGACTGCACTTTTCCCCATGTAGACATAATTCCATGTATAGTCATTGCTGGAATCAGCCAGGACAAACGCCTACCTCTAGTCAATGCAAATATTCCTATGTGGATGGTAGTGTGATTTACATGCAGTAACAGTATGATTGTAGAGTGGCCTGATTTTGCACAGATTATCGTAATCAGGGGTGTTTTATTTTTTGTCTTTGTCCTCATTCACAAAGCTGAGGTGCAGTGACCACAAGATTGCCTCAAATTGGTTTCTTGGCATAGTGTCACGGGGGAATTGAAAGTTGTATGGCCACTCTCCCCTCCAGTAGTTAGCCCTGTGGTGCACATTTACAAGTCCTGTGTATATAGTGATAGCTATGAAAACATAAAAGTTTTTACAGTGAGGGTAGTCCAAAGGAACTTTCTGCTAGCCTCTTTCCATTTTGCAGCATTAGCATTGGTATTGTCGATAATTGTCCGGATTACAGAAGAAATGAAGAAGAGATGGAAGAGAGAGGAGACCATGCTGCTGTTTGGTCAAATGTTGGACCCGGTGGCCTCGTGTGTCATAGTTCTTAGGTTTTGTGTTTGAAGTTAGTTATTTTTCTTATTCGGTTTAATTATTTTAATGTATTCTTTGGTATTCATTTTATGGTGCTTCCTTGTTTTCATATTCCCTTCATGCTCTTAGATGTTTTCACCTTTTGTTTGTGTCCTCCTTATTTGCGTTTCCTTAGTTTATTTCTCTTTAGATAGTTTCCTAATTTATCTCTTCTTTCTGTTTTCCTTCAGTTCCCCTTAGATTTCTCCCTAGACATTATCTTTAGTTAGTTTCTAGTTTCTTAAGAGTCTTCTGTCTCCCTTGTCATTCTTCCCTTTCCTGTTGTCTCCTGTTGTACTTCAGTCTAATTCCCATACTAGACACTGAAGTCCCCATATTCTCCCCGGCTCTTTTATTCTCTAACAACCTGGAAACAACAGAACAAATTACACAGGACTCAATAGTTTCAGTACGATATACATATATATATCGGGAATAGAGCATTCACTCTATTCAAAGATCCTTTATTTACTTCAGCCTTTTATTATCAACATTCAGCAAAGTTACACCGTGCAGAGGAGGGCCCATTCCTCCCCTACTCACAGTCAACCAATCCGAAACAAACACCTTATAATACACCATTTGTGATAGGTTCCCTCTTGTGATAATACTATGCTCCTAAAAGTTCTTATCAGCTTGCTAGAAGAATTTCCCCTGAGGTAAAATGTCTCCACACCCATGAAACCACTTTACACAACCAATCCCAATTTCTCAATAAAGTATTAAACGTACTCTGCAAGAACAGTTGTGTCAAATTACGCATGTTCTAAGTATAATCAAGGACTGCACCTGTTGGCTTTATCCTCACACGTTGTATCCATCCATCCATCCATCCATCCATCTTCTTCCGCTTATCCGGGGTCGGGTCGCGGGGGCAGCAGCTTAAGCAAGGACACCCAGACTTCCCTCTCCCCAGCCACTTGTTCCAGCTCCTCAGGAGGAATCCCAAGGCGCTCCCAGGCCAGCCGAGAAACATAGTCCCTCCAGTGTGTCCTGGGCCTTCCCCTGGGCCTCCTCTCGGTGGGACGTGCCTGAAACACCTCACCAGGGAGGCGTCCAGGAGGCATCCTGACCAGATGCCCGAGCCACCTCAACTGACTCCTCTCGATGTGGAGGAGCAGCAGCTCTACTCTGAGCCCCCTCAGGATGACTGAGCTTCTCACCTTATCTCTAAGGGAGAGGCCAGACACCCTACGGAGGAAACTCATTTCAGCCGCTTGTATCCGTGATCTCGTTCTTTCGGTCACCACCCAGAGTTCGTGACCATAGATGAGGGTAGGAACATAGATCGACCGGTAAATCGAGAGCTTCGCCTTCCGGCTCAGCTCTCTCTTCACCACGACAGACCGGTACAGCGCCCGCATAACTCCAGATGCCCTACCAATCCGTCTATCGATCTCCCGCTCCATTTTTCCCTCATTCGTGAAGAAGACAGGGCCCCCTGAGGGACACGGTCGAACGCCTTCTCCAAGTCCACAAAACACATGTAGACCGGTTGGGGAAACTTCCACGCACCCTCCAGGACCCTGCTGAGGGTGTAGAGCTGGTCCAGTGTTCCACGGGCCAGGACGAAAACCACATTGTTCCTCCTGGATCCGAGGTTCGACTATCCGTCGGACCCTCCTGTTGTGATTGCATTTCTCATAAGATGAACTGAACAGACTTTTGAATGTCTGGGAGCTATTTCAAAGATGGACTGAGCAGACCACATTTCCCAGCAATCCAAGCAGTGACCCCCAACACACTCCTATTGGTCCGTGACCACCCACGGTGACATCAGTGATGACCTCACGGCCAAAGGGGGCTATAAGAGTAGTCGCGCCCATTTTGAATTGCTGGAAGTTCTTGGATGAACTACTGCTGAACAGAGGACATCTTACCGGTGAAGATTCTCTTTTGTTCTGACCCGCTGGACCGGGGAAGAACTCGCTTCGAAGTGCTCATACGGTTTGTGTATCTCGTGTGAGCTATATCAGAACTGTTCCCAGACAGTTCGTTAGACGTCGACCTACAGGTCATCCAGCCTGCCTTTGGGCCACACGGTCCTTAAAATCCTGTGCAGGTTTTTTTTATAACTCTTCCTTTTCTTGCTCAACTACGGACACAATTCACTCTCCTCCTAGTGGACTGGACCTCCTTCAAGGCAAAGTAGGACTGAACCGGTTCATTTATACTAATAATGTGTCTGGGCATAGATAAACAGAGAAAATAGAGTTTTAACGAGTTAGATCTCGTTCATTGTTGGTTAAAGTGTTTTTAAGCGCTGTACCTGTTTGCTCAGTTTTGCGTCGTCGCACGTATAAGTCTGAGCTGTGAAATTGCTGTCTTTGAAACTGTCTGTTTTATCCTGAGCAGATCACGCCTTTCTTGTTTCCATCCTCTTTTTCTCCCTCTCTCTCTTTCTCTCTCTCTCCCTCCCTGATAACTCCATCGGCAGTCGGGCTCAGTCCGGCCTGCGTTAGCTGGTCTTAGCTGAAAAGTTTAACTCCATTGTCTTTAGTCTGTCGCTAAAGCAGAGGCCTACCACATGGACGCTTCCCCCATGGGCTCCTTTAGCCAAAGCTAGTTTTATGATTCTTTCTTAGGCTCCATGTGCTCTCCTCCATCTTGGCACAGAGCTGAGATTTATGACTTTGTCTCCTAGGCTATCTGTGATTTGGGCTCCCTAGAGTGAGGCCCCCCCTCCTTTTCTGATCCGAACCTCAGCTGTCTCACTGATTTCATTTCATGTTAATTGTGTTTAATGTTCACCTATTATTATTGTCTAAGATCTGTAGTAATTTTGGCATGCTTTAGAATAGATGGGATTTTCTATTTCCTAAATAAAGTCCCCTTATCTTAAAGAGAAGTTGTCTGGGATTACTTGGAGTGATGCATACAATTAATGTCCACAGCGTTAGAACTTATTCCTTCATCTATTGTTTAATTATCTGAGACTGAACAATTTGGCTATATATACATAAATGTTCCTGGAATCCAACAGGATGGTGCCCCTAAACTTGGTAATTTTTACATAAAATTATTAATCTTATTAATAATTGCCCTAAGCAATTATTCATAATTATTCATAGCCAAATCCTACCTATCTGTGGCACAACACTCCTCTCCAGAACCCCAGAATAGACCTTACCAGGGAGGCTCAGAAGTGTTATCCCCCTGTAGTTGGAACACACTCTGTGGTCCCCCTTTTTAAACAGGGGGACCACCACCCCGGTCTGCCAATCCAAGGGAACTTCCCCCTGTCCGCGTTAACCAACACAGCCCCACAACATCCAGGGCCTTGAGGAACTCCGGCCGAATCTCATCCACCCCCGGAACCTTGCCACCGAGAAGCTTTTTAACGAAATCGGTGACCTCAGCACCAGAGATTGGAGAGCCCGACCCAAAGTCCCCAAACCCCGCTTCCAGATTGGAAGGCGTGCTGGTGGGATTGAGGAGGTCTTCGAAGTATTCCGTCCACCGACCCATTGGTCCCGCGTCGAGGTCAGCAGCACACCATCCCCACTGTAAACAGTGTTGGTGGCAGACCGCTTCCCTCCCTGAGACGCCGGATGGTGGACCAGAATCGCTTCGAAGCCATACGGAAGTCGTTCTTTATGGCCTCTCCAAACTCCTCCCATGCCCAAGTTTTTGCCTCCATGACCATCCGAGCCGCACTCCACTTGGCCTGCCGGTACCTATCAGCTGCTTCAGGGGTCCCACAAGCCAAAAAGGCCCGATAGGACTCCTTCTTCAGCCTGACAGCATCCCTTGCTGCTGGTGTCCACCAGCGGGTTCGGGGGTTGCCGCCGCGACAGGCACCGACCACCTTGCAGCCACAGCTCTAGGCAGCCGCCTCGACAATGGAGGTGCGGAACATGGTCCACTCAGATTCAATGTCCCCCGCCTCCCCCGGGACGTGTTCGAAGTTCTGCTAGAGGTGTGAGTTGAAGCTCCTTCTGACAGCAGACTCTGCCAGACGTTCCCAGCAGACCCTCACAATACGTTTGGGCCTTCCAGGTCTGTCCGGCGTCCTCCCCCACCATCTGAGCCAACTCCTCACCAGGTAGTGGTCAGTGGACAGCTCAGCCCCTCTCTTCACCCGAGTGTCCAGAACATGCGGGCGCAGATCAGATGAGACGACAACCAAGTCAATCATCGAGCCCCGGCCTAGGGTGTCCTGGTGCCAAGTGCACATATGGACACCTTTATGCCTGAACATGGTGTTTGTACTGGACAATCCATGACAAGCACAGAAGTCCAATAACAAGACACCACTCGGGTTCAGATCGGGGGGGCCATTCTGCCAAACCACACCCCTCCTGAGACCCAGTGTCATTGCCCACGTGAGCGTTGAAGTCACTCTCCAGCACCCCCTCCAAAGACTCCAAAAAGGGTGGGTAATCTGATCTGTCGTTTGGTGCGTAAGCACAAACAACAGTCAGGACCCATCCCCCCACCCATAGGCGGAGGGAGGCTACCCTCTCGTTCACCGGGGTAAACCCCAACGTACAGGTGCCAAGATGGGGGGCAACAAGTATGCCCACCCCAGCTCAGCGCCTCTCAGCGGGGGCAACTCCCGAATGGAAGAGAGTCCAACCCCTCTCGAGGAGACGGGTTCCAGAGCCAGAGCCGGGCATCGAGGTGAGTCCAACGATGTCCAGTCGAAACCTCTCAACCTCACACACCAGCTCCGGCTCCTTCCCCACCAGAGAGGTGACATTCCACGTCCCGAGAGCCAGCTTCTGCAGCCGAGGATCGGACCGCAGAGGTCCCCGCCGTCGGCCGCCCCCCATCCTACACAGCACCCAACCCCAATGGCCCCTCCCATAGGTGGTGAGCTCATGGGAAGGGGGACCCATGTAACCTCTTTGGGCTAAGCCCGGCCACCAGGCGCTCGCCAACGTGCCCCGCCTCCAGGCCTGGCTCCAGAGGGGGGCCCCGGTGACCCGCGTCCGGGCGAGGGAACACTGAATCCAATTGACTTTTCCATCATAGGGGTCTTTTGGGCTCCACTTTGTCTGATCCCTCACCTAGAACCAAATTGCCATGGGTGACCCTACCAGGAGCAAAAGCCCCCGACAACATAGCTGCTAGGATCATTGGGACACTCAAAACCCTCCACCACGATAAGGTGGTAGCCCAGAGGGGCCTTATCAATTATTTCATTCACAAAATGTGTTCCGTTATCACTATAGATTATTTGTGGATTCCCAAGTCTAGGCATTATTTCTCTAAACAATTCTGCAACACTTAGTGTATCAGAATATTTCACTGGTAACATTTCAATCCATTTGGAAAAATTTCTTATTAAACAGAACTTCTTCTCTTCGCATTGATTTATTTCTATAAAATCCATGCATATTGCTTCAGAAGAACAATTTGTAGTTGAAAATTACCTATTTGTGGTTTTATATATATTTGCAATCTGTTTTGCACACATTGGACAGGACAAACAAAAATTTTATGTGACTGTAATCATATCCCCTCTGTTTAGACATGACGAGACTATATCTCAATATTGACGTCCATCTGTATAGGATTTTTAGCAAAACACATTTCCCCTCGGGTCAGACGGTGAGACCATCTTCTTCAGTACAGCCTTTGTTGGCTCAAAGCTGTTTCTTAATTTTATATGAGAAGCTTTTTTTTCATGTCTGACAAACTTCTATGTCCACATGCTAATCAGTTTGGGAATTGAATTGTCTCTAATAAATGCTCTAATTAGTTCACCACTAGAGGTCACCATTCCCTTATTTCCCATTGTTGGCCAAAAACATGCAAGGTTGAATTTGGATCTTCTATTAGCAATAATATAATTATTTTATCTTTACCTAATCACAAACTTCAGTTAGAACTTTAATTTTTTTCTCCCCAAGTAGAACAGTTCTTTGGTAGCCGTCCCGTTTCAAAAGTTTTATGAAAATCTACAATTTGGATTATTAATTTATCTCCTACAAATAACATGCCCAACTTCAAGTAAAGTACAAAATATCTTCCTAATAGATTTAAAAAACAATCTGGAGATAATAAAATTAACCCCTACAGATTCTTCCTGTAGCTAGATCTATTGTTTTATTTCATTTTTTTTCTTCTTCTTTCAGTTTTATAAGTTTATTCAAACATCGTTGCTTAATTTTTTGCATTTCATTCTTTCCAAATTCACTATTTAGTCAGGTCTCAAAAGTGTTTCCATGCAAGCTGGGTCAACTATTTCCTCATGTACAAGTCCTTCTAAAGAAATTAGCATATTGTGATAAAGTTCATTATTTTCCATAATGTAATGATAAAAAATTAAACTTACATATATTTTAGATTCATTGCACACCAACTGAAATATTTCAGGTCTTTTATTGTTTTAAAACGGATGATTTTGGCATACAGCTCATGAAAACCCAAAATTCCTATCTCAAAATTTCGCATATTTAATCCAACCAATAAAAGAAAAGTGCTTTTAATACAAAAAAAGTCAACCTTCAAATATTTATGTTCAGTTATGCACTCAATACTTGGTCGGGAATCCTTTTGCAGAAATGACTGCTTCAATGCGGCGTGGCATGGAGGCAATCAGCCTGTGGCACTGCTGAAGTGTTATGGAGGCCCAGGATGCTTCGATAGCGGCCTTAAGCTCATCCAGAGTGTTGGGTCTTGCGTCTCTCAACTTCCTCTTCACAATATCCCACAGATTCTCTATGGGGTTCAGGTCAGGAGAGTTGGCAGGCCAATTGAGCACAGTAATACCATGGTCAGTAAACCATTTACCAGTGGTTTTGGCACTGTGAGCAGGTGCCAGGTCGTGCTGAAAAATGAAATCTTAATCTCCATAAAGCTTTTCAGCAGATGGAAGCATGAAGTGCTCCAAAATCTCCTGATAGCTAGCTGCATTGACCCTGCCCTTGATAAAACACAGTGGACCAACACCAGCAGCTGACATGGCACCCCAGACCATCACTGACTGTGGGTACTTGACACTGGACTTCAGGCATTTTGGCATTTCCTTCTCCCCAGTCTTCCTCCAGACTCTGGTACCTTGATTTCCGAATGACATGCAAAATTTGTTTTCATCCGAAAAAAGTTTTTTGGACCACTGAGCAACAGTCCAGTGCTGCTTCTCTGTAGCCCAGGTCAGGCTTGACCTGGGGAATGCGGCACCTGTAGCCCATTTCCTGCACACGCCTGTGCACGGTGGCTCTGGATGTTTCTACTCCAGACTCAGTCCACTGCTTCCGCAGGTCCCCCAAGGTCTGGAATTGGTCCTTCTCCACAATCATCCTCAGGGTTCGGTCACCTCTTCTCATTGTGGAGCGTTTTCTGCCACACTTTTTCCTTCCCACAGACTTCCCACTGAGGTGCCTTGATACAGCACTCTGGGAACAGCATATTCGTTCAGGAATTTCTTTCTGTGTCTTACCCTCTTGCTTGAGGGTGTCAATGATGGCCTTCTGGGAAGCAGTCAGGTCACCAGTCTTACCCATGATGCGGTTTTGAGTAATGAACCAGGCTGGGAGTTTTTAAAAGCCTCAGGAATCTTTTGCAGGTGTTTAAAGTTAATAAGTTGATTCAGATGATTAGGTTAATAGCTCGTTTAGAGAACCTTTTCATGATATGCTAATTTTTTGAGATAGGAATTTTGGGTTTTCATGAGCTGTATGCCAAAATCATCAGTTTTAAAACAATAAAAGACCTGAAATATTTCAGTTGGTGTGCAATGAAATTAAAAATATATGAAAGTTTAATTTTTATCATTACATTTTGGAAAAGAATGAACTTTATCACAATATGCTAATTTTTTGAGAAGGACCTGTATATATGAGTGTGACTGCAAAGGGTCTGAATACTTATGACCATGTGATATTTCAGTTTTTTCTTTTTTAATAAATTTGTAAACATTTTTACATTTCTGTTATTTTTTTCTGTCAAGATGGAGTGCTGGGTGTACTTTAATGAGAAATAAAATGAACTTTTTTATTTTAGCAAATGGTTGCAATGAAACATAGAGGGGCAACTTTAAAGGGGCCTGAATACTTTCTGTACCCATTGTATATCAAACCTAAAAGTAAACTCTGAAAAGAAGACAAAGAACTGTAACTGTCTCTAACAATTATCTTTCATAGTAAGTGATTGTTTCTGTTTGCTTTCAGCTTTGGTTCAAGGAGACACCTTAGATGACATTTATCACCAATGTAAACAAATCATTTAAGAACAATCAGGACCTTTCATCAGGATCATCAAAGGAAAAATGTAAAATTACCCATGACCCTAGAAAACAATTTTGGCTGCTGGGAAGTAGTTACATAGAGTCACTTATAAACATATAAAGCTGTTTGGAATAAGTCTTTTTTATTTTATATTACTGTTGCTCTTATGTTGTTCCATTTATTCCCATGTGACGTTTTCCCTTAGTGTGACCTAAAATATTTTTTATTTTATTTTTTGTATATTTTTAGATTTTTGCAAGTATAAAAAAATAAACTGATTACTGAATATTCAAAAATGTGCAGTTAAGAGTTATGCATTAAGTTAGTTATCATGATCATAATAATCCTTTATTTTTGGAATCCACATTTTTAAAATTACATGATCTTGTCAATTATTACACCACACACATTTTATATAGGCCCAGTACAAACACCCTGCCATGCAATATCCAAAAACTGTTTATATAGAGGGAAGGAGGCTATAAACTGAGGAGATGTGGGAACTTCAAGTTTAAATTAGTGAGAACCACGAGGAAAGGTTTGTGTGTTTCGGTGTATGGCACCAAACTTTGGAATAGGTTGAGCATGGAACTCTAACATTGTAATAGAATTCACACATTTAAGAAAATGTATAAAGAAAGTATCTTGAGAAGTTACAGAGGTGAGGGGATTTTTTGAGCATAACCAGGTGTAAAAAAAGCATTGGTCAGTAAATATAAAGGGTGTGTGTCCCTGGTGGGAGCGTAATGTGCATTTGTATTTGTTAGTATTGAGATAACAGCACCATGTGATTTGCATAATATTTAACAAGGGTGGAATTCAATAAGTTTATTTCTTTTCAGCCCCTTTCAAGCAGACATTTATGTAATGTATATATTATTAATATTTAGTTTAGTGTAGATCTCTTAATTCACATGTTCTTTGATGCATAATGTATGTATTAATTAGTGAATATTTACTGATTTATATGAATTAAGTTATTAATTTACACTTGTTACTAGGACTGGTGTTTTTGTTTGTTTTGATTGTGATTTTTTTGTTGTTGCTGTTATTACTTGAAATAAATAAATGAGTAAATACAAAATAAACTGATTATTATGAAAGGAATATCAGTGTGAGGACATGTACCCATTTGAGGTGTGTGTGGAAATGAGACTGGAGGCAGGATACACAGAATGTCTTTGCCACCAACGGAAAATAGGTATTCCAATTATAACACCCATTTCTTTTCACAAAGCCATTTTCAAATAAAAAACTGGAGTATAGTCTTTTATCTCTTTTTGCATCTGTATTTCACTTTCTGTCTGTATTTCCTATGCATATTTTTAAATTAAAATAGTATAATTATACAATTAACATGTGCTATTCACCATAAGAAAATATTTTTTAATAAAAATAACATATGCCCTATGATGTCACTCTGTTGAGTATCTCCCTTGTTTTTGTACAAAGATTACAGCTTCAAGTGAAGAAAACAATCCAGCATCATCCTTAAACATATTGAATCTCTAGCCAAGCCAACCTGCCACAGATTTTTTTTGACAGTTTAAATAATTCATATAAGTGTTACCACGGAGATGTTACAGCAGTAACGCGATAACATTAATATCAAGGTACACTTTACAGACTTCCTTCACCAAAGAACATTTGCTCCCCTTGTAATGCCAAATGCTTTCTCTGGCTCTAATGGGAGGGCAATCTACACAACAGTCATATTCAGTAAATTACAATACTTGTTCTGATTCAGCTCGTTTGTCAGAAAAAAGGGACCTATTAAAAATATCCGCTTTTATGCAGTTATTAAACCTATTGGTCTGATGCAATATCCCATCGGTAAATGGTGCGTAACGGTAAGTGGAAAATTATAACTAATTTTAAAAAATCAGTCTGTATGTAGTTGATATAGTGAACTGAGTCACTAAAATAAATGAAGTTTTGAAATATCTTATGCAATATGACTGCATTTTATGATTAATTCAGACAATAAATATTTGACCACGTGAGGGCGCTAATACACTATGTATTGCATTGAACTTTCATCCCCAAATATTCAGGTGATCATTTGGTTGATGTTACATTGTTTTTACATTTAGGCTCTGCATCTCAATACACAGGCACCATATAAACCATGAGCACATCTTAAGCAATGCATTGCTACATAGCTGTGACAGGACTTGATAAGTGGCAGATGCTCATCATTTCTTTTCTACGTAAAATAACTTTTTTGACAAGGATTAGCCACCCTAGCAAAATTGTGTGAAAAGCTTTATATTATTTTGTTTTATTAAAGTACTCCAATGTAACACTGATAAAGTGTACAAAAACTTTTTCTGTTATTCTACTATTTTCCTTTATTATTTAAAATAAAAATAGTTTAAAAAGTGATTGATTTTTTACAAATGCACATTTTTGTTTATCACAATTACAGAAATAGCTACAAGTATCTGCATTACAGGCAATTATCAAAACATTTTAAACAGCTGGAACTGTGACAAACAATGACTGAGGCCATATATTTAACTAGCCAACACACAATGTGTGGAAGAGTGGCATCTTCACAAGGTCTCCACCACAACCATATAGGGGTCTTTGTATTAGTTTTACCAAGTTAATAATTGTGGAGAGTGGTGCAAATTCTTTGTCTTCTTAATACACGATGAAGCCTATTTTCTGTTTGAAATGAAATATTTTGGGGTGTTTTGTTTTTCTGCAGTATCCAAATCAGGTTCTAATTACCTTTTAACAGGGGTTGTAAAATTTTACTGATGTGTTAGGATTACTGTCAGATATACAGAGCCATTCAGAGCTTTACACACACTTAATATCATGCATTTTAACCTTTCTTTTAATTCATTTAAAAAATAATACTGATACACAAGTTTGAAGTTAAATAGAATTCCCTCTAATCCACAAAGATAAAAAAAATCATATGTAGAAACTGAAATATTTTCAGCTAAATAAATTTTTTGTAGAGAGGAATCTGTTGTTGACTTGGAGATGGCTAATGGACCATGAGTAGTATTTCTATTCCTGTAGATGGGTGTTAAGGGCCTTTTTGAGACTAGGGAAATGTATGTACAACAAAAAAGAATGTTTGACTTAATTTTTTTCTTAATTAATACAACTATTTAAAATCACTTTAGCTCACAAAAGGTATAAGCTCAATAACCTTATCTGATTTTAAAAAAATGCTATAAACAAAGAATACTTTCAAAAATGGAAGTGTTAATCATTTATTTCCGTCTATCAACAAAAAGCAGTGAATAGAAAACAAAAGGTAAATCAAAGCAATATTTGGTGTGACCACCCTTTGCCTTTAAAACAGCATCAATTCTTCTAAGTACACTTGCACACAGTTTTTGAAGGAACTCGCCTGGTAGGTTGTTGCAAACATCTTGGAGAACTAACCACAGAACTTCTGTGAATGTAGGCTTCCTCAAATCCTTCTGTCTCTTCATACAATCCCAGACACACTCGAGGATGTTGAGATCGGAGGTCTGTGGGGCCCATACCATCACTTCCAGGCCTTTTTGTTCTTTTCGTTGAAGATAGTTCTAAAGGACTTTGGCTGTATGTTTGAGGTTGTTGTCCTGCTGCAGAATAAACTTAGGGCCAATCATACACCTCCTTCTTATTGCATGATGGATAAGTATCTGCCTGTATTTCTCAGCATTGAGAACACCATTAATCCTGACCAAATCTCCAACTCCATTTGCAGAAATGCAGCCCCAAACGTTCAAGGAACCTCCACCATGCATCACTGTTGCCTGCACACAATCATTGTTGTACCGCTCTCTAGCCCTTCAACGAACAAACAAACTTCTGCTACAGCCAAATATTTCAAATATTGAATCATCAGTCCAGAGCACTTGCCACATTGTTCTGCATCCCAGTTTCTATGTTTGTGTGCATACTTGAGTCGCTTGGCCTTGTTTCCACGTCGGAGGAATGGCTTTTTTTGCTGCAACGCTTCCATGAAGACCACTTCTGGTCAGACCACTTCTGGTCAGACTTCTCAGGACAGTAGATGGGTTTACGTGGTAAACTGGTTTCTGCCAGTTCTGAGCTGATGGCACGTCTGGACTTCTTCCAATTTCAAAGTGTAATAAGCTTGTGTCTTTCATCTTTTGTACCAAGTTTCTTCGGCCGACCACTGCGTCTACGATCCTCAACGTTGCCCTTTTCTTTGTTCTTCTTAAAAATAGCTTAAACAGCATACATTGAAACCCCACTCTACTTTGAAATGTTTGTCTGGGAGAGATCTTGCTGATGCAGTATAACTACCTTGTGTCTTGTTGCTGTGCTCAATCTTGCCATGACATCAAACTATCTTCCACAACCTATTCTTTGTAGCTCAGTTTGGCTGTTCCTCACCCAGTTTTAAGCCTCCTAAACAGGTTAAATTTCAGTTAATGACTATGTTTCAACCTACGTGTGACATTGATTATCATTAGCACCTGTTTGGTATAATTACTTGATCATACATCTGAGTATAATCCTCCAAAATCCCTGACTTTGTGCAAATGTACCTATAAGAATTTATGCTGGTTTGAAGGCAAAAGATAGTAACACCAAATATTGATTTGATTTAGATTTTTTTGTTTGCTCACTTTGCATTTAGTAAATTATATATATATTAGGGATGTAAGAAAACATTGATACACTGATATATGGCGATATTTTATTTCCCAATATTGTATCGATATTCAAAACAAAAATATCGTTGTTTTTTGACTTTTTCTCCTGCATGATTCGACAGGGGTAAGCCGTATTGCGTCATTTCCTGTTGTCACAGTTGTGCTACCTGTAAGCTGTTTGGTGTTCAGACTCTCTTGAATTGATCTTATTTTCTCTGTGCTGAGCCCTTTCTAAGTTATGTTAACACACAAGCACACTAAAACACACGTTTTGTGGTGGTGTACTTTACGTTTTGGGAACTCCTTGTGTTTCACACAGTTTTTCTTGGGGTGGTAAGGTCTCGCTAGCTCAGTTAGCTTAGCTATGGCTACTCTTCTCTCTCCTGTCTCTAAACTCTTCTCTTCTCTCTTGCTCTCCCTGTCAGATGTTTAGTTACTTCCCTGCCTCCTTTAGTGATAATGGTAACTGTAATAAATGTAATATTTTTGTAGCTTTGGAGGCGAGGGTATCAGAATTAGAAGCAAGGCTCCGCGCTGTTGAAAAACCAGCAGAAAGCCGAAGCCCATTAGCCAGCGCGGAGCCAACAAGGATAGAACCCCCTAGCTGTCCTCCGGTAGAGCCCGCACAGCCGGGACCCCAGGCTGGTTGGATGACTGTACGTAGGAAGCATAGTTCTAGGACCCAGCCGGACCCGGTACGCGTTTCTAACAGATTTTCCCCGCTCAGCGACACACCCGCTGAGAAGCCGACCCTGGTAATTGGCAGCTCCATAGTCAGAAACGTGGCATTAGAGACACCATTGACCATAGTCAAATGTTTGCCAGGGGCCAGAACGGGCGACATCAAATCCTACCTGAAACTGCTGGCTAAAGATAAGCGTAAATACAGTAAGATTGTTATTCACGCTGGCGGTAATGACACCCGGTTACCCCAATCGGAGGTCACTAAAATTAGTGTTGCTTCGGTGTGTAAGTTTGCTAAAACAATGTCAGACTCGGTAATCTTTTCTGGTCCCCTGCCTGATCGGACCAGTGACGACATGTTTAGCCGCATGCTGTCATTCCATCAATGGTTGTCTGGGTGGTGTCCTGCAAACGATGTGGGCTACATTGATAACTGTAGAACATTTTGGGGAAAACCTGGTCTGATCCGGAGAGACGGCATCCATCCCACTTTGGATGGAGCAGCTCTTCTTTCTAGGAATATGGCCGAATTTATTAGTCCTCCAAAACACTGACAACCCAGGGTCTAGACCAGGAAGCAGAGTCGTAGTTTAACCCACCTCTCTGCTGCTTCTGTACTGTTACCCACCCATTACCCTATAGAAACAGTGTCTTGCCCACAGCCAAAATTAAATGGATTAAAAGTTAAGCCAACAAAAGCTAATTATGGAAATCTCATAAAAATAAATACAACTTTCACTGAACAGAAAAATAAATCTATTAAATGTGGTTTATTAAACATAAGATCTCTCTCCTCAAAGACTTTGTTAGTAAATGACTTGATTTGTGATAATCACATTGATTTCCTTTGTCTCACAGAAACCTGGTTGCAGCAGGAGGATTATGTCAGTATAAATGAGTCAACTCCTTCCAGTCATTTAAATTTTCACATTCCTAGAAATACTGGGCGAGGAGGAGGAGTTGCAACCATTTTTCGTTCTGATTTACTAATTAGTCCCAGACCAATTGATAGCTGCAGTTTTTTTGAACATCTAACCCTTAATTTTCCTCATCCAAGTTGCAAAACATTAAGACGGTCGTGGCAGATGGCCGCTCCTACTGAGCCTGGTTCTGTTGGAGGTTTCCTCCTGTTAAAGGGGAGTTTTTCCTCTCCACTGTCGCTACATGCTTGCTCAGTATGAGGGATTGCTGAAGGATTGCTGTGGTTGGAAATCTGCCCAACCTCACGCCAATGACTGACGCAATCTGCTGGGATTCCTTAAATAGGAAACTTTTTAACTGATTGGAATGTTTGTATAATTGTATTGAAATGACTTCTTGTTAAGTGCCTTGAGATGACATCTGTTGTGAATTGGCGCTATATAAATAAACTGAATTGAATTGAATTGAATTGAATTGAAAAGACCATTATTGTTTGTGGTTTTGTATCGTCCACCAGGCCCTTACTCTCAATTCTTGGATCAGATCTCAAATTTTTTATCTGATTTAGTATTAAATACTGTTAATACTAGGGTTATTATAGTGGGGGACTTTAATATTCATGTGGATACTGAAAGGGATAGCCTAAATGCAGCCTTTAGTGCTATTTTAGACTCAATTGGCTTTACTCAAAAAGTACAGGGATCGACCCACTCGGGTAAACACACTTTAGACCTTGTACTGACATATGGTATTGAGTGTGAGGAAATAACAGTCCACCCACATAACCCGGTCCTGTCTGACCACTTCTTAATAACTTTTGAATTTACTTTAACTGACCATCTTAAATCGGAAAGAAAATTTCATTATAGTAGAGCTTTATCAGACAATGCTGTAGCAATTTTTAAAGAATCTGTACCATTCTTACTTTCCTTAGTGTCTCAGGGTAACACAGTGGATGGCAGCAATTCTATCTCTAACCCTTCAGAAATTGATGGTCTGGTTCACAGCGTTACGTCCTCATTGCGTCTGGCATTAGATAGTGTAGCCCCCTTAAAAAAGAAAGTGGCTAGCCATAGAAGGCTGACTCCTTGGTTCAACGCAGAGTTGCGTACTTTAAAGCAGAATACTAGGAAGTTGGAGAGAAAATGGCGCGCTACACATCTAGAGGATTCCTACTTAACCTGGAATAACAGTCTACTGCTGTATAAAAAGTATAAAAAAAAATAAATAATAAATATAAATATAAAAAATAAAACTGTAGAACCTCAGTTGTGCTTAGGCTGTTTTGATTCAGTCGAGCTTTCGGAATTATCAAAAATATTAGCCTCATCTAAACCTTCAACTTGTATGTTGGACCCAATTCCAACCAAATTATTTAAAGAAGTGTTCCATTTGGTTCCTGGCCCCATTTTGGATATGATGAATCTATCCTTAGTAAACGGATACGTACCACAGGAATTTAAAATAGCCGTGATTAAACCTTTACTCAAGAAACCTTCCCTTGATCAAGATGACTTAGTGAATTACAGACCTATATCTAACCTTCCTTTCTTATCCAAAGTCCTTGAGAAAATTGTTGCTAATCAAGTCTGTGAGCATCTAAACAATAACGAGCTGTTTGAAGAGTTTCAGTCAGGTTTTAGAGCTCATCATAGCACTGAAACAGCACTGGTGAAGGTTACTAATGATATTCTCATGGCCTCAGATAATGGACTTGTGTCTGTTCTGGTTTTGATAGATCTCAGTGCTGTTTTTGACACAGTCGATCATAATATTCTCCTAGAAAGGCTTGAACATGTTGCAGGGATCAAAGGAACAGCACTAGGCTGGTTTAAATCATATTTGTCTGATAGATTCCAGTTTGTTCATCTAAATGATAAATCTTCTTCACTCTCAAGGGTTACTTGTGGAGTTCCACAGGGTTCTGTGCTTGGACGAATTCTGTTCACCATATATATGCTCCCAATTGGTAGAATCATTAGACAGCATGGGATAAATTTCCACAGCTATGCAGATGATACACAACTATATTTATCCATAAATCCCGATGAACCCAGTCAGTTAGGTAGATTACATGCATGTCTGGAAGACATAAAAACATGGATGACCCTAAACTTTTTGCTTTTAAATTCTGACAAAACAGAAGTTGCTGTCTTTGGACCCAAAGTTCTTAAACAGAAACTGATTAGTCAATCACTTCACCTGGATGGCATTAATTTGGCTGCCAGTAAAAACGTAAAAAGAACCTCAGCGTTATTTTTGACCGAGACTTGACATTTAAATCCCATATTAAACAGGTTTCTAGGATTTCTTTCTTTCACCTCCGGAATATTGCTAAAATTAGAAACATCCTGTCCAAGAGTAATGCTGAGAAACTAGTCCATGCATTTGTTACCTCAAGGCTGGACTACTGTAATTCTTTACTATCAGGTAGTCCACAAAATGCCATTAAAAGCCTTCAGTTGATCCAAAATGCGGCAGCAAGAGTTCTGATGAATATTAAAAAGAGAGATCACATTTCTCCTGTTTTAGCTTTCCTTCATTGGCTCCCTGTTAAATCCAGAATAGAATTTAAGATCCTTCTTCTTACATACAAAGCCCTTAATAATCAAGCTCCATCATACATCAGAGATCTAATTGTTCCATATGTTCCTAACAGAGCCCTTCGCTCTCAGACTGCAGGTTTACTTGTAGTTCCTAGGATTTCTAAAAGTAGAATGGGAGGCAGATCTTTTAGTTATCAGGCTCCTCTCCTGTGGAACCAGCTCCCAGCTTTAGTCCGTGAGGCAGACACTCTGTTTACTTTTAAGGTCAGGCTTAAAACTTTCCTTTTTGATAAAGCTTATTGTTAGAGTGGCTTAGGTCATCCTGAGCTATCTCTGTAGTTATGCTGCTATAGGCTTAGACTGCTGGAGGACAGACTTACCGATTTTCTTCACTCTGCTACTTCCTTTTCTCCTACGACTCTCCAGTTGTATTACAGTACATTCTGTTATTTCAACAGTTAACTTTGTTTTCTCTCAGTGTTTTTCTCTCCATAGAAGATATACCTGGTCTGGTATCTTGCTTGGCTGCAATGCCCTGTTGGACGGGGGGCATCGACTGGGATGATCCTCCCAGTAACTGAACATCCACTGTGTCCTGTTATCAACTTTTTACTTTCTGTAACATAGGAAGTTCTCCTATATCAGATCTTTTGTTCCTTCTGTGTCTTTGCTCTGTCTTCTCAAACCCCCAGACGGTCGTGGCAGATGGCCGCTCCTACTGAGCCTGGTTCTGTTGGAGGTTTCTTCCTGTTAAAGGGGAGTTTTTCCTCTCCACCGTCGCTACATGCTTGCTCAGTATGAGGGATTGCTGAAGGATTGCTGTGGTTGGAAAGTCTGCATCAACGGGGCCCAACCTCATGCCAATGACTGACGCAATCTGCTGGGATTCCTTAAATAGGAAACTTTTTAACTGATTGGAATGTTTGTATAAATGTATTGAAAGGACTTCTTGTTAAGTGCCTTGAGATGACATCTGTTGTGAATTGGCGCTATATAAATAAACTGAATTGAATTGAATTTTTTTAAAGATTTGAATGGAACCATTAATGATGACAGTAATTTTTGTAGTAAAATTAAAAATATGACTGGTAGTTTGTGGCTGTTGTCACTTTCTTCGTTCCAGTGGATCAACTAGATGTACTAATAAAACTGGATGTGTTAATGTATGAAACAGGTTGGAGCATTTAGAATGCTGTGACAGTTTTCCTACAGTTAAATTGAGTTTTAAAAATCACAATATATCGTCTTACTCATAGTATCGTGGTATATCGCGATATATGTTGTATCGTCTCCCCTGTATCACGATACATATCGTATTACCAGATTTTTGCCAATACACATACCTAATATATATATATATATATATATATATATATATATATATATATATATATATATATATATATATATATATATATACAGTGGGGGAAATATATTTGACCCATTGTTGATTTTGTAAGTTTGTCAAATGACAAAGAAATGAAAAAGTATCAGAACAGTATCATTTTAATGGTAGGTTAATTTTAAAAGTGAAAGATAGCACAATGACAGGAAATTTGAAAAAATAATTTTAAATAAAAGATAGAAACTGATTTGCATTTCATTGAGTGAAATAAGTATTTGAACCCCTACCAACCATTGAGAGTTCTGGCTCCCACAGAGTGGTTAGACATTCCTACTCAATTAGTCACCCTCATTAAAGACGAGATGTCTTAACTAGTCACCTGTATAAAAGCCACCTGTCTACAGAATCAATCAATTAAGCAGACTCCAAACTCTCCAACATGAGAAAGGCCAAAGAGCTGTCCAGGAATGTTAGAGACAAAATTGTAGACCTGGACAAGGCTGGAATGGGCTACAAAACCATTAGCAAGAAGCTGGGAGAGAAGGTGACAAGTGTTGGTGCAATTGTTCGAAAAGGGAAGGAGCATAAAATGATCATCAATCGACCTCAGTCTGGGGCTTCACGCAAAATCTCACCTCGTGTGTGTCAATGATTCTAAGAAAGGTGAGAAATCATCCTAGAACTACACGGGAGGCATTAGTTAATGACCTCAAAGTAGCTGGGACCACAGTCACCAAGAAAACCATTGCAAACACATTACACTGCAATGGAATAAAATCCTTCAGAGCTTGCAAGGTCCCCGTGCTCAAGAAGGCACACGTGCAGGCCCGTCTGAAGTTTGCCAATGAACACCTGAATGATTCAGAGAGTGACTGGGAGAAAGTGCTGGGGTCAGATGAGACCAAAATCGAACTATTTGGCATTCAGCTCTCCGTGTTTGGAGAAAGAAAAATCCTGCCTATGCTGCTGTTAGTTTTAGATCAAATGTAACATGATACACACCTTCCAAAAGGTTTCACATGTGCCGAGTCCTTTTCTTATCATTAAATCTAAACTCTGACCTCAAGTAAGACCAAGGGAGGTCTCCAATGCTTTAGATGTTTTGGGTTATTTTGTGACATGGTTGAATCGTGTGAAAGTGTGTATGATTTAAAAAAAATTGTTTTTGAACTCTTTTAGATAATGTGTTCCTTTTTGATATATTTCAGCTATTCAATTCAAATTCAATTCAAAAACACTTTATTGATCCCAGAGGGAAATTAAGTGTTGGTATAGCTTATACAATTGATTCTTTAAGGAGTTGTTGTAGATCACAATGGCTGTTGGCAGGAAAGACTTCCTGTAGCGGTCTCTGTTGCAGCGGAACTGAGGAAGCCTCCGACTGAAGACACTCTTTGCATCATTATCTCCAGATGTCGTTGTCCCCAGAACAGAACCAGCCTTCTTTATCAGGTTGTTTAGCCTTTTTAAATCCCTGCCTCTGATGCTGCTACCCCAACAGATGATGGCTGAAGAGACTCTCCACAACAGACTTGTAGAAGATTAGCAGCATCTTGCTGCAAACCTTGAAGTACCTAAGCTTCCTCAAGAAGTACAGTACGGCTTCACTGTTCAATCTCCAGTCCTGTCTGTTGTCCAGGTGAACTCCGAGGTATTTATACTCCTCAACCACCTCCACTTCTTCACCCATGATGAAAACAGTGTTTGACTTATCTCTGTTTCTTCTGAAATCTACAATCATCTCCTTTGTTTTGTTCACATTCAAGGTAAGATGATTGTTTCCACACCATGTCACAAAGCGGTTCACCAGCTCTCTGTATTTAGCCTCTTGTCCATCTCTGATACGCCCGACAATTGCAGAGTCATTTACATAATTCTGCAGATGACAGGGCTCTAATTTGTACTGGAAGTCTGAGGTGTACATAGTGAAAAGGAATGGTAAGAGTACAGTCCCCTGTGGTGCTCCTGTGCTGCTGATCACCTGGTTTGACACACAATCCTTCAGTCTCACAAACTGTGGTCTTTTAGTCAGGTAGTTGTTGATCCAGGCGATTGTTGAGGGCTCCACCTGTGTCTTCAGGAGTTTCTGACAAAGTTAAATGCCTTGTATAAATCAAAGAACATGATCCTCACAGTGCTGCCTTCTTTATCCAGATGACAGTGTGTTGGTTGAAACAGGTGGATGATGGCAACTCCAACTCCACGCCAATAAGCAAACTTCAGCGGGTCCTGATATGTTCTTGCTTTCTTAGATTAGATTGACTGCTGAAGGAGGAGCAGCTGCTCTTTGTCTCTCTCCAGATCCATTCACTTTATTTTCTTTTGTTTTCTGTTCGCTTTTCTTGTTTTCTTTTTTTAACCTTTTCTTAGTTACTTTATCTACCCAGCCCCTGGAGTTACTGTATTGGACCGGATCTCTTCTTGGATTACTTTTTTATGGACTTATCAACATGGCTTTTTGCTCAGCTGAGGATTTTGAAAAACTGCTCCACAGAATTGAGGGCATTGAAACGAAGCTACGTCGTCTGGAAATTAATTTTGATCTCCATGTTTATGGAAACAACACAACTTTACCGTTGGCTACACACTGGGAGGAACAGCCTAGCACCCCGGTGTTACATCGGTCTAACCGTGTCACAGAGAAAACACAGGACTAGGCTACTCCCTCAGCAAACAGATGTCTTACGGGTAGAACTCCGCACTGTAATTAAGACTGGCCAGCTTTAAAACCCACGGAATCATCAACCCCAGCCTAGTCTCCGAGGAAGAAAAAAACTAAAGAAAGTCCAGCACATAGAAAGCTCTGAACCCAGACCTGCAGCTTCTGCTAAAAGTAAACAAAAGAGGTTTCAGCCAAAAACAAGAGATATTTCTCCACCTGGAATCCTGCTGAAAAACAAATTTGCAGCCCTGAGTTCCCCGAAAGAAGACGCAGCCCCGGGACCAGTCAAAGCCACCAGGAGAAACCCAGCTGCTTCAAACGGACACATAACAAAGTAAGAGCCCCCCCAGCAAAGATTGTTATCATACAAGACGGATCAATTAATGGAATTGAGGGCTTTTTGTAGCAAGAACACCAGAGTTTATAGCTGCTACAAAAATACAGTGAGAGAAATATCAGAAAAAATCTTGGACAAACATCCTGCTTTGGAAAAGCTCATCATTCACGCTGGGTCAGCAGATATCGCGATGAGACAATCAGAGATTCTGAAGAGAGACTTTTCTGATCTCCTACAGAGACTTGATGGACTTAACATTAACATCCTCATCAGCGGACCAGTCCCTGAAGGGAATGATGAAAGATTTAGCAGACTCCGCATGCTCCATAAATGGTTAAAGAAACAATCAGCAGAGAAGCCGTTCACATTTAATAATAATTACAAAGTATTTGGAAGTTCTAACCATCTGTTCAAAGCAGGCCAACGTTATCTTAACAAGGCCGGAGTAAGGCTGTTAGCAGCAAACATTTTTTCTTATCAAAATCAGAAAGCAAACACTTGCTCCCAAAAGCTGACCTTGAGGCGCCCATGGACATCAGAGAACAATAACACCAAGTCATGATGACACCACAGGCCCTAACAGATGCACAACCATCAGAGATTAAGTCTTTATCTTCCTGTGAGTCAGCCACATCAAATGAGTCTCCATTTAGAAACTTTACAGACAGACTGAATGAGCAAATCAAATTTGGGACACAATTAACAGCTAAACGTAGACTACATCAAACCCCAGGGACTATTGTCAATAAGCCTGGGAGCTTCCCCCCACTGATTATTACAGATATTTGAGAATATTTTCTCCAACCTGCTCGGCTGACTTTGTAAGAATGTTTCTTTCAACGCTTTTTTTCTGTTGATGCTGCTTTTTATTTTTGGAGAGCTTTTTGTGTGTCCCTCCTCTTTTCCACCTTTAGAGGAGTGGTCGATCTTTAGTTTATTTCAGGGAACCGGGCAGTAAATCTACCCCTACCTTCTCCCAGAACTTGCCCGGCACCCCTGAGTTTAGCATACCAGCGATTATCAGCAGCAGGAAACAACTGCATTGATAGAATCTATTCCTCCAAATTACAATTTCTTAAGCGAGAGCATGAGACACAGACAAGGTGGAGGTGTAGCCACAATCTTTTACAACTCAATGAACTTTAAAAAGGTAACCCTGGGCACGTTTGATTCTTTTGAATACCTAGCCACCCAGATAAATGAGCCTAACAAAGCTTTATTTCTAAGTTTATATAAACCACCAAACTCTAACTTCTTTAAAGATTTCAATGACCTGCTTTCTGTAATATGTATCGACTATGACCAACTAATCATTGTGAGGGATTTTAACATCCATACCGACAACCCCCAAGATGGACAAGCAAAAACATTAGATGATACTCTCCACAACTTCGGCCTGACCCAGCATGTCAAACAACCAACACACAATAAAGGACACACTCTGGACTTAATTATCAGCAAAGGTTTAAATATTTCCAACATCTCGGTAATTAATATTGCATTATCTGACCATTTCTGTATTTTCTTTGAAAGTACTATCTCTGCTAAATTATCCAGCCACAGTAAGACCACTATAAAAAAGTGTTTTCTAGGGGACAGTTCAGTAGAAACCTTTAAACAAATTTACCCTTCCACCACATCCCCCTCATCTCCCAACTCAAACTCAGTAAATAAGCTGGTAGATAATTTTCTTGTGAAAATCTCAGACATCATGAATTTCATTGCTCCAACTAAAGTGAAAGTAGTCTCAGGTAGAAAGAAGTCTCCGTGGACAAGTAATCCACTGGTACGTTGTGAAAAAAGAGAGTGTCGACGAGCCGAGAGAAAATGGGGGAAAACTGTGAGATCTACAAAGAGAGACTGAATAGAAATCAGCTAACTATAAAAGATGCTAGGGAATCGTTCTTTTCTGAAATCATCAAGAGACTCTATTTGCAACAGTGGAAACTAACTAATCCTTTAGTGACAGTAGCCCCTGAACTAAATTCTACCAGGGCCTGCAATGAATTTGCCAGTTTTTTCACTGAAAAGATTCTAGCAATTAGATGGTCAATCTGTACTTCAATATCGAACCCAAAACCAGTGCCATCCCCAATTAATAACAATGTAGAGAAAATGTCTGAATTCCACAAATTAAACCAGAACAGCCTTGAAAAAATCATAATCCAATTAAGCTCCTCCTCTTGCTGTCTTGATATCCTACCCTCAGCTTTTCTAAAGAAAGTTTTCCCTGTCATTGGGTCTGATCTTGTTCAAATAGTGAACTCATCCCTCCTGTTAGGTGTCTTCCCCCACAGGCTTTAAAAACAGCAGTTATTAAACCACTACTAAAGAAGAAGAATCTGGACAAGATGTTAATGCAGAACTACAGGCCAATCTCTAATCTTCCATTCATCAGTAAGATTATTGAAAAAGTGGTGTTTCAGCAGTTAAATAGCTTCATAACAATGACAAACAGTGTTGATCTTTTTCAGTCTGGTTTCCGTGCTCACCACAGCACTGAGACTGCCCTCGTCAAAGTATTCAATGACATCCGCATAAATACAGACTGTGGTAGAACCACAGTGCTGGTTCTGTCGGACCTCAGTGCAGCATTTGACACTGTTGATCATGATATTTTATTGGAACAACTGGAGAGCTGGGTCAGACTCTCTGGTACACTACTTGGATGGTTTGAGTCTTACCTAAAGAACAGGGACTTCTATGTTTCAATAGGAAACTTTTCATCAGAACGAACAAAAATCACATGTGGGGTGCCCAAGGGATCCATCCTGGGGCCCCTCTTATTTAATATCTACATGCTCCCACTAGGCAAGATAATAGCAACCAATAACATTAACTACCAAAACTATGCAGATGACACTCAGCTTTACATTACAATGTCACCAGGTGACTCTGAACCCATTTTAACCCTAAATCAATGCATTGACCAAATAAATGGATGGATGTGCCATAACTTTCTCCAGCTGAATAGAAAAAAAACTGAAGTAATTATTTTTGGACCCAAGGAGGAACGATCAAGAGTCAGCACACAGCTTCAGTTAATACAGCTAGAAACTACTGATCAGGCCCGAAATCTAGGTGTAGTAATGGACTCAGACCTGAACCTCCAGGGTCACATAAAGGCAATAACAAGGCCAGCCTTCTTTCACCTGAAGAACATTTCTAGGATTAAACGACTGATGTTGCAACAGGACCTAGAAAAACTCATCCATGCGTTTATCTTTAGTCGGATTGATTACCGCAACAGCATCTTCACAGGTCTGCCTAAAAAGTCAATCAGACAGCTGCAGCTGATCCAGAATGCTGCTGCTCGCGTCCTCACTAGAACCAGGAAAGTAGAGCACATCACCCCAGTTCTAAAGTCCTTACACTGGCTCCCTGTAGCTCAGAGAATAGGCTTCAAAATACTTCTACTAGTTTATAAATCATTACATGGCTTAGCACCAAAATATGTTGAAGACCTGTTGTCACGGTACCAACCAAGACCACTCAGGTCCTCCAACTCTAGCCTACTAAACATCCCTAGACTCAGAACTAAACATGGAGAAGCAGCTTTCAGTTTCTATGCTCCTCTTATCTGGAACAGACTTCCTGAAGAATGTAGAGCTGCTGAAACTCTGAACTGCTTTAAATCGAGACTAAAAACCCATCTGTTTAGAATTGCCTTCGAGTAAATGATTGATGTCATGTGTATGAAATGTGTTCATGCTCTCTTGCTTTATTGATCTTTCTCTTCCTTTATTGTGTATCATGTGTAATGTGTGTTTCTTTTACTTTTAATTTTCAATGTTATATTCCATGTCTGTTTGTTTTGCTTTTTTGTTTTTTTAAATCACCAAATCATGTAAAGCACCTTGAATTACCCTGCTGTTGAAAGTGTGCTATACAAATAAAATTGCCTTGCCTTACCTTGCCTTATTCAGGTGGGCCAACAGTGGTCTCTTCAGGACCTTCATGACGTGGGATGTCAGGGCAACAGGTCTATAGTCATTGATTACTGATGGGTGAATTCTCTTTGGTACTGGAACAATGCATGATGTCCTCCACAACACTGGGACCTTCTCCTGGGTCAGGCTAAGGTTGAAGAGGGGCTGCAGAATCCCACAGAGCTGCTCTGCACAGGCCGTCAGGACTCTGGGGCTGACACCATTTGGACCTGCAGCCTTGTTCCGGTTCAGTTTCTCCAGCTACCTCTTCACCTGACTTTTAGAGACAGACAAGTGGGAGGGGGAGCCAAAGGGGGTAGCAGCATCTCCTGACTTGGTTGAAGACCAACTTGTGGAAGCAGAAGAGTCCATGACTGAGGTGAAGGATGAAAGATATGAGATGTGACAAGAAAGCTTTGGGTCAGAGGAGGGTAGGATGTCTGTTTGGCTGGGGATTGAAGAGGAGGATGTTGAGTTAGTTCCTGAACTGAACCTGTTGAAGAATGTGTTCAGTTCATTGGTTCTGGATCTTTTTCATTCCTGACCAGACATCTCTAATATTGTTCCTCTGTAGTTTGTTCTCCAGCTTCTTTCTGTATGCCTATTTGCTGCCTCTGATCTTGACCTTAAAGCTACATTGTGTGTTTTTTTTTGTTAATTCTTAGCAAAAAAACCTTAGGAGCCACCACAGGAGTTAAAACACACTCGGAATGGGGGGTTCGAGGTGGGGCTAGAACGCAATATTCAGTTGGTTCTTTCACCGCTAGATGGGAGAAGTTCTTACACAATGTAGCTTTAAGTTGCTTCGTATACTCCTCAATAATTCCCTGTTTCCCTCCCTGAAGGCTCTTTTTTTTTGTTTAGCAGTTCCTTCAGGTCACTGGTGATCCAGGGTTTGTTATTAGGGATTAGGGTTATCAAAGAGTTAGTTTTTATTAGGGATTAGGGTTATCAGAGAGTGTTATAAATTCAATGTCTAAGAAAAGGTCTAATTCTAATGAGGCTACGCTTCTTCCATAGCTTATTTTCCTTGATAAATGAAACCTACTATTAAAAACTGCTTCTTTTTTTTTACTCAGGTTATCTTAATCCGATATAATTTTTTTGGTGACCTGAAACATTTAAGTGTAACCAAAGAGCAAAAACAGAAGAGATTTGAAAGAATGCACACCCTTTTCAACAGCACTGTACACTTTATTGAAAAATATAAAAATCTCTCCTTCCGTCTTGACTTTAAAATCAGGCTAAACCTTTCCTTTTAGGTCAGTTAAGATGACAACAACTACTTTCCATTATAATGAGACAGAGAAGGCTTAAGAGACTTTTATTTATGACTTTCATCAGAACGAAATACATTAATTCGGAAAAGCCAAAAAGGATTATGTCATCCCTTTGTAAGCTTCTGATATGTTAATTCCGAAGATCTGAGTAGCATCTGTAGATACATTTTAAGGGAATACTTTAGCATAATTGTGTATCCATTATGAAACCTTTGTGATGTAGATATCATGGAAAAATCCAAAGACATTTGTGGACATTCAAAAGGCTTATTCATCCTCAAGACAACCCCCAGGAGATTAAACCTTGGGCAGGAGTGGGTCTTTCAAATAAAAAATTACTCCAAACATACTGCCAGATTACATACTAAATAGAATCAAAAGATTTAAAACAAAAAACAATTCACATGGGTCGTTAAGCAGAATATAAATCAGCAGCTCACTCTCACTGCCCTGATAAGTGTCTTATTAGATTTATGAATCAAACAAAAACACTTAGAAACCCATATAATCTACAATTGAAACCAGATATTTACATACATCTCAGAAAAAAAAAAAAAGGGTTTTTTGTTTTTACGTCAAAAATAAAATTAGAGTAAACATTGTTGTTTTAGAACAATAAATGTGAACTTTTTTGTATTTGTGAAACGTCAAAACAAAGAGAGAATTGCAATGTATTTGTTTTTATTACCTTCATCACAGTCAGTAATTTACATCAAACCTCGATTTTTTCATTTTAGGATTCCCAAGCACATTTTAGATTTTCACCACAGTACAAACAACAAGAGTATTGGTTATTAAATGGTCAGGACAGCTGATATGCGAGGTTTTTCGTTGAAACCACCTTTCCTGGACCCGAACCATGACTGCTGAACAAAAGTGCAATTATGGCAATTTAACAAAGCTTTGTATTGGTACAGTCCAACTGTCAATCAAAACGAATGCAGTGTTGCATGGTGGGAGTGGGTTTTCTCAGTGTTTATATAAAAAAAAAAGCTGTTGATAATTTTCTAACCTTAAGAGCTTTAGCCGTATTGAATTTTGGCATGAATTTCTAACAGGTACGTAGGCTACTGCTTCATAGATGGTTCAAATATGGCAAGGTGTTTTAACATTTAATCAACGGCCACTCCTATCTATAATTTTAGATAGCAATAATAGTATTTATCCTAGTACAAATATATTCTTCCTAGTCAAAATTGAAATGACGCCGCCTCATGAATGTGTCTCACCTGACGTCGCCTTATGAACGTGTGTCACATTTTTTTTTTTACTTTTTTTTTTTAACGTGTCCTGTTTGGCAGTGTGGAGCTCAGAATTGGTGTCTGAGTACCAAGTAGAAGCCCAACAGATTTACTTTCACAAGCGGAGCAGTACAGCTTTTGCTATAGTCCTCCACTTGATATATGTGTGAAAAATCTTTATTATGAATTGTTGGGTTTTTTATTTCCTGATGTTATGGAAACGGAGACGGAAAATTAAGGAGAAGAAAGAAGGAAGATGAAGAAGAGAGGTAGGAAACAAAAAGTCAAGAGAGAGGGTGAGTTGAAAATACAAGAGAGGAAGGGGAACAAAGAAAACACAGGAAGACATTGAAGTCTGCCTCCATACCCACAGGACGGCAGAGAGAGGGGGGAAAACAAAACAAAACACGAAAAACACAAAACAAACCAAACATTGTGAACTAAGAATTACACAACCACATAACACAAAAATAGATATAAAAATACAACAACAATGTCACAGAAAAACTCATGCTACCGATTAATCAAGCTCTAGTAATGATAACCTCAGCCCAAGAATATATCCTTAAACACCAGAGATCCCACATCTAAGTGTGTGTGTTAGCATGCTGGTGCATATAAGGTTTCTCCATAAGAGTGTCCGATAGTTGGTGTGAGCAGGCATCAATTCGTCTCCCAGGAATCGATGCAGACATGAAGGAGATTGGAGCAAAGACGTCCAAAGGACCCCCAGAGCCCGAGGCGGACCCAGGCGGGGCCGACCGCATCCCCCAAGAGTGGAGCAAAGGAGAACCCCAGGGGAACGTCCAGCGGCCACTATGCAGGGGCCCGGGGGGCAGCAGTGACGAGCCCACGGGCCCCGCCAGCAACCGGCCGCGCCAGGGTGGTCCGGTCAATGGACCGGGAGAGCCGGGGCCCAGGGGCACCCCACCCCCCAGCAGGGACCCGACAACGGACCGGCCGACGAGGGGCCCCCGGCTGCCATGCGCCGCCACCACCCTAGGCCAATCCCCACCGCCAACATCCCAGCGCCCCACCCCTGCCCTACGTCGGGGCGCCCCACCGATAGCCACAGGGGACGGACAGCATCCCCAGGCCGGGCTCAGCCAGCATCTGGACACCAAGTTGTACCAGCTCCCGGGTCCTGATCCCGCGCAACGCAGAGCACCGAGACCAGGCATCCAACAATGGCCAAGGCCGGTCCAACCCGCCAATGAACCGACCACGCACAGTGCGCACAGAACAGGTGATCGAACGAGCAGAGACGCCGGATCCGCTTCCCGCCGAGCCACCAAGCAGGTACCACCCAACAATCCCAAACCTGGCACCCCTAAAAGAGGTGCCCCAACCAACCAAAGGAAGATATCGGCCCAGCGCATCGGCCGATCGACACACCGGCCCCCCCAGGCCCGGCCAGGCACGCACCAGGTCCAAACCGGATTGACCACCGATGCACCGGCAGGCAGGGGCCCCCGTCAATGGCGGGGAGTGACAGAGGGGAAATAGGCCAACCATTAAGTGTAAGGCCTGAGGTGCGCCAGGCGAGGGGGGAGACCAAGATCCAACCTGACAGGTAGACAAAGACAAAAAGACACAGTCATACGTTCCCTCCCAAGACACGCAAAAAAATGACGCTGTACCCTCACTCACACACCCCATACACACTTTATGCTCCCAGGTCCAGGTACCGATGCCCCAGTAGAGCGACCAGCCCCCGGACCCGGGAGATGGACCCCCTACCTTCTAGGACGGAGACAAGCAGACCGCCAAGGGCCCCACAGTGGCAAAACAGCCCGACAGCCCAGGACCCCGACCAGACCGCGTGTTCCTCCTCCGGACCCCAGCCCCTGATGGTCCGTAGCGAACAGGGGTGTGAAAAGACCCCTAGCCTCCATCCTCCCGCTCGAGTATGGTGTTGATGCGTGTTGTTATAATGTGCATTTAAAACAGAGGGGGGGGATGTGGGGAAGGCAGCCACACATCCCCCAACCCCCACTCCGAGCCCTCAGGGTCTATATGTGGTTTAACAGTGGGCACCGGCACCAGAGGTGAAGCTGATTGAACCGCTCCCCCTCTGGATGCCGAAAAGTGTGCCCACCCCAAAGTCCCTACATATGTGTCGCGTGAGAATGTTAAAAGTTGGAGTGTCTAAGTTGTATATTAAAATTGGGACCCAGGACACCACGGGATAGCGAGGATGGAAGCCCCTCCTCGCACCCCAGTGATGCGCCCATGCCCCAAGACCCTATATGAGTGGTAAAGTGATGGACGGGTGGACAGAGGTGTCCAGGGATGGGGAGGGAAAGACTGGAAGACAAAATGTCTTCCCAGGGAGCCAGTTCCCCCACTGACCCCAATAGGCACAGCTGTTCACCGGGATCCACCAAGGGAGGGAGGCCATGGCACGTTCGACCCGGGCCCCACGGCCACAGCACCACAAAGCCCCACGGACCACAAGGCAGTCCCACTAAACCCACCCTGACATTCGCTCTACTATCAGAACACAAAAGACACTAACCCAGCGCCCCACCCACCTGCCCTTCACGTCCACCACCCAGCAAGTCCACACGCAAGTCCGACCGAACCCGGCCAAATGCCCAACCCCAGCGGCCCGCACAAAGACCAAGACCCAGGAGCCAAGTCCAGTGTGAAAAAGGACTGATCCGGCCCAGAAATGCCACCCAGCCACCGCGACCAGCAGCCAGGCACCCCAACCAGCAAACAAGGCCAGACGCCATACAGGGACCGGCGATGACCATCGGCCCAGAGAAAAAGAGAGAGGCGGCCGCACATGCCGGCCGCTGGCCGGCCTCGACCCCCACAGGCAACAGAGACCCGACGCCGGCCGACCCCCAGCCAGGACCACAGCTAGGGGACACGGCGCCCAGGAGCCCTGAATCCCCAGGACCACCCCAGACCCTACCCAGGCGCAGCACGGCTACCAGGCCAGTAACCCATGTCCGCCAGTGCAACCCCCCTAAGGCACCGCATGCAGCCATCAGGACTTACCACCCAAAGCCCAACCCCAGGCCGGCCACAAAGTCCAGCGCCCCCCCAGACGCCTACAACCCCAAAACCCCCACATCAGCAACAGTATCCCAAACGACAAAACCAAGTGTCCCCCACCCCTACTAGGTGATGGAGCCGATCAAAGGAGCCCAGAGAGATTGATCAGATATGGAGCCAGAGGCCGTCTCAAGACCAATATGGTCCAACAAGAGATTTCTATACTGATTAATATTAAGAGCTTTTTTATTTTTCCAGTTCAGGAGGATAGTTTTCTTAGCGATGCATAAGGCATTGTGAACCATTAGAACTGACTTTGTGTCCATGGTGACATCATTTAAATTTCCTAACAGGCAAACTGAGGGAGATGGTGGGATGTTACATTTCAGACACTTTGATAAGTCCTCACATATCTGGCACCAAAATTTCTTAACGGGTGGACAGAACCAAAGCGCATGAATATAAGTATCGGGTATATTGCTTGTGCATTGTAAGCAGGTATTGGACGATGTAAAACCCATCCTAAACATTCCTTGACCTGTATAGTGTACTCTATGAAGGATTTTGTGTTGTATTAATTGAAAATGAGGATTTTTTATTTATTTTAAAGGTTCTTAAACATATATGAGACCAGACGTTTTGGTCAAAGCTGGCTGATAAATCCACCTCCCATTTTGAAATAGGGATGGCTATTGATTAATCTAATGTAGATAAAGTTTTGTATATTTTAGACAGCAATTTGGGGGGGTTGAGATTAAGAAAATCTAAAACTCTTTCTGGAATATGTAATTCAGCTGTATTGAGCCTAAATTTACCTTTAATAATAGATTTAATTTGTAATAGATTAAGTTGAGGTGGCTCGGGCATCTGGTCAGGATGCCTCCTGGACGCCTCCCTGGTGAGGTGTTTCAGGCACGTCTCACCGGGAGGAGGCCCAGGGGAAGGCCCAGGACACGCTGGATGGACTATGTTTCTCGGCTGGCCTGGGAGCGCCTTGGGGTTCCTCCCGAGGAGCTGGAACAAGTGGCTGGGGAGAGGGAAGTCTGGGTCTCTTTGCTTAGGCTGCTGCCCCCGCGACCCGACCCCGGATAAGCGGAAGAAAATGGATGAATGGATGGATGGATGTTGATATTCTAAGAATTTGTTTTTATCAATTCCATATTGTGTAATTAATGTATTAAATGGGATAAAGTCTGTTCCTTCAAATATATGTTCCAGGTATTCAATTCCATTGCACCTCCAGACTGGGAAACTTATGATAATTTTTTTTTTGCAAGATGTCAGGGTTATTCCAGATGGGTGTACGTCTGCATGGGATTATTGAGGACTCTGTCATTTTTAGAAACTCCCACCATGCTGTCAGAGAGGAGCTGATATTTATGCTTTTAAAGCATAAATATTGTTTTATATTTGAGCTAATAAATGGGAGGTCTGAAAGTTTTATCTTATTACATAGTGTCTGTTCTACGTCTATCCAGGACTCGTCTAGGTAGCTATGTTTTAACCATCTTGAGATGTATTGGAGCCTGTTGGCTAAGAAATAATGATGGAAGTTTGGTAGATCTAGACCTCCTTTTCCTTTGGTCTTCTGCAGTGTTTTTAAGATGATACGTGGGGGTTTATCTTTCCAAAGAAATTAGGAGATAGAGGAGTTCAGAGATCTAAACCAGTCTAGTGATGGTTTACTTGGGATCATTGAGAATAAGTAGTTGATTCTGGGCAAAACCATCATTTTTATTGAAGCAACCCTTCCCATAAGTGATATGGGTAGGGATTTCCATCTAGCAAGATCATTTTCCACTTTTTTTAAAAGTGGGATGTAGTTTAGCTTTATTAAATCTGCCAGTCTTGGTGAGACATTGATACCTAAATAGGTAATATTCCCTGACTGCAGTTGTGTATTAGTTGGATTCTGGACAGAACAATTGATTGGAAGAACTGTAGATTTTAACCAATTTATAGAATAATCTGAAAAATTTGAGTAAGAGTTTATCAACCCGATTACGTGAGAGAAAGAGGTTTGTGAATGTTGGAGAAAAAGTAATACATCATCTGCATAAAGACTGATTTTATGTTCTATGTTATTGCATTTTCTGCCTTTAATATTGTGAGTTTGCCTGATCGCTGCAGCTAGTGGTTCAATAAAAATAGCGAAACAGGGAGGGAGAGAGAGGACATCCCTGCCTGGTACCTCTCTGAAGATAAAACCTAGATGATGTTTGGTTATTAGTCCTGATACATGCTGTTTGTGAACTGCATAATATTTTCAACCAGTTTATAAAAGAATTTCCAAAGCCAAATTCATGTAAGGTTACAAATAAGAATTTCCAGTTAACTCTATCAAATGCTTTTTCTGCATCTAGAGATAATATATTAGTTTTAATGTTTTTACAGTAAGAAAAATCTATTAAATCTATTACTCTATGTGAATTTGTGGATGAATGTCTCCCTTTAATAAAACCAGTTTGATCAGGATGTATTATAAGAGGGATTACTTTCTCTATCCTTTTTGCGAGGGCTTTGCAGGTTATTTTAAGATCAACATTAATGAGGGATGTGGGACTATAGCTGGTGGGAAACAAAGGGTCTTTACCTGATTTTAGTAGAAGACTAATGTAGGCAGAATTCATATTTGGTGGGAGTTTGCCATTTTTCTTGGTTTCCTGCAGCATTCTGTGGAATGTTGGTGCCAGAATATTCCAGAATTCTTTATAGAACTCTGCTGGAAATCCATCTGGGCCTGGAGCCTTTTTATTGGGCATGCCTCCAAGGCCCTCCAAGGGCCTCCTGGAGTTCAGCCGCTGTTAGTGGTGAATCCAGGGCCATCGCTTGACTTTCAGATAATTTAGGTAGTGTTATGTTATCCAAAAATTTTTCAATTTCATGATCCGATGGATTTATCTCTGGTGAGTATAAAGCCTTGTAAAATTCTTTAAATGTGTTGTTTATTCTTCCAGGATCATATACTGTATTCCCGGTCTGATCTTTAATAGCAGATATAGTTGTTTTTTCTTTATTAATTTTAAGCTGGTTAGCCAAAAATCTACCTGATTTATTACCCTGTTCAAAGTTTTCTATCCTAAGTCTTTGAATTAAGAACTGGGTCTGTTAATTCATAATTTGATTTAATTCTAGCTTTGCTTTACGGATTTTGCCTAGTCTCTCCTCATCTAGAGAAGCTTCTAATGAATTAATAGTTTCTTCTAATTCCTGAATACGTTTTTTTCTATTTTCTTTTTATTTGATGAGAATGAGATTATTTTACCTCTAATCACAGCTTTTCCTGCCTCCCAAAGAATGGATGGCGACGTACCAGGGAGGTCGTTATATTCCAAATATGAGGCCCACTCTTTTTCGAAATATTTAATAAATTCTTTATCCTTAAATAATGATATATTAAATCTCTAATTTTTGCTTTGAGGCGTTTCTATTTTATTTACTAAAGTTAAAGAAACAGGAGCATGATCGCTAACAGCTATAGGGTGTATCTCATTGTCTGAAATGTCAGTCAAAAGTGAGCTGCTGACTAACAAATAATCCAGTCGAGAATACGAATGGTGGACATTTGAGAAGAAAGTATATTTTTTGTCATTGGGGTGAAGAGATCGCCATGCATCGCAAAGTCCATAATCACTCATGTGCTGTTTGAGTATATCTATAGATTTCCAGCTGCGCTGAGTCCCTGCTGTGCTGAACCTGTCTATTTCTTCATTTAAACCAAAGTTGAGGTCGCCCCCAAGAAGAAGTGAGCAATCCATGTGTTCAAGGAGCACCGAGAAGAAGGAATGAAAGAATGAGGGTCCAACATTTGGACCATATAAACTGACAATACATAACTTTTGGTTATGTATAGATAGTTTTACTATAATAAATCTACCCTCTGGATCTGTTACTGTATCTATTACTGTAAAATTTACATTTTTATTTATTAATATTGCTACTCCCCTTTGTCTAGAGTTATAGCATGCAGAAAACACATTAGGAAACTCAGGGGATTTAAGATCATCTGCAGCTGAGGAAGATTTATGGGTTTCTTGTAATAAGACGACATCTGCCTTCAATCTTTTAAGCTGGTTAAAAATCTTAACTCTTTTCTCTCTGGTGCCAGCTCCATGAACATTCCACGTGACAAACCTTAGATTAGCCATAGTTTTGAGACAAAAGTTTTAAAGTCCATATCACCATAGAAACAGATAAACACAGGTGTATTATTAGTTTGTGCTTGGGGTTGCCTGATTGAAAATCCAAAAGCCGAGATATAAGAAAGAGAGAAATAGAAGAAAGTTGTGAAGGGTGAGGCTGAGAGAGAAAGAAATAGTTATATTATGAAAAAATTCTGTGTGTGTGTGTAAGTGATAAAAGAAGGAAAAAGGAGTGACAAAGACATTTGGTGATAGACATGTGAAGATGAGAAAAGAAAAAAGTGCCAGTATCCCAGTGCTTAGTCCTGGTACCGCCCACATTGAGTAATGTAAACAACTTTACAGAGCTGTGCTAAGATTACATTAAAGTTGACTGATAAAACAATTCTTATCTGACCAGTGTTACATGACTAATAAAGCCAAGGAGTAAGCTGGGGGTCCCTGAACAGCTGCCCATTAACATACAGTTTATCTACCGCTACTGTAGCTCTGGTGCCTTCACTGATATATTTCTTTCTGATTGGGAACAAAACGCACCTTCTATCCAGGATTTCCTTCGGATATTGATCGTTAACGCTGTAATTCGTTCCCCGCAGCTCTCTGCACTGGCCTCTGACCTTCTCCTTTTGCTTGTAATGCTCGAATTTAGCAACAATAGGTCGTGGCCGGCGGTTATTGGGCTTCTTACCTCTGAGCTGTTGGACGCGGTGAAAAGTGATGTTGTTTACCATGTCGCTTGGGAGCTTTATCCGATGTTGGAGAAAATCTGGGACGGTGGATTCAGCGTCGTCCTCAGCCTGTTCTGGGATCCCGGAAAAAACCAGATTGTCCCGCATTCCCCTGGCCTGTATATCCAAGATAGTTTCTTTCATCCTCTTACTTTCTCCGGACAGCTGCGTCATCCCCTCGGTGAGTTTCTTTACACTCTCCCTAAGTGTTTGGTTTTCTGCAGTGAGCGATGCTACCTGTTGTTGGCTGAACTCCAGGGATTCCCTTAGAGCTTGAAATTCTTTATGGAGAACTTCAACCAGGGCCAGACAGGCGTCTAGGCTGGTTAGCTTCTTATCTATTGAGTTCAGGACATCGCTGTAGCTTTTCTCTGGAGAGATGGTGGAGGTGCTGGCCTCAGAACGGGTGCGTTTCTGTGATGGTGTGCTTGTCGGCATAGCAGAGGTGGATTTCTGTGGCTTGCCCATAACAATGTTGTCAAAGCACTCGTCCAAGTAGCTTTCCAGGCTGTGCAAGGTTTCCTCATCCAGTTTGTTTATGGAGAAATACAAAATAATGGTTATTATTATTAAACATATGCTATATTTGGCTCAAATGTTATGGTTTGTTTTTACCCGAGTTTGTTTGTTTTACCAGTTTACCGCCATATTACTTACGCACAGCTCTCACAAGATCTCAGCAGCAGCTCATCCGTCCACTGAGAAGGCCATGTACATCTACATCAAAGACACATGCCATGTGACAGTGTTCTAAGGAAGAGGGACCCATTTCCTAACTTCAGTGGAGACGAGAAGCACATGGGAAATTTGGTAAGAAAGATATTTGTAAAAATTTGTTTTTTGACTCCCAAAATAAATTCCATATGTATCCAGAGTTAAGGTGATTTAGAGAAAACTAAGATAGAACAATGTTCTCACACATTACATCTGAGTTGGTGCCTATGTATGCTATTATATGAGGGCTAATCAAAATCTGTCATCCTAGCTTATCTTGCTGTAATAAGAACTTTTTTCAAATGGTGGCTATAGGGTAAGATGAGCAATAAGAGGTGGGGCAAGTTGAACCACTGGTTCAACTTACCCCATATCAATGACACTTTCAGTGTTTCCTTATTTTGAGAATTTTTTCATGAAATAATAACGTAAATATTTTTCAGAACTTAAATGATGGCCTCCTCTTATTACAGACAGGTTTTCATGATGCCACGCATTTACAAAATAAAGACAGACAGGGCCACACATCCCCGTGTGTATTTGAGAGCTCATCACCCTAATATGTGCAGTCAATGCTGTCGGGAATGTTGCTCCACCAGTATTCATCTTCCCTCGTGTGCGCTACAATGACCACTTTCTCAGAGGTTCTCCAATTGGCTCAATAGGCTGTTCCACAAAGTCGGGTTGGACATATCAGGAGATATTTGTCCAATTCCGGAAGCACATTATTAGTAACACCAACTGCTCCCCAACTGTCTGTTGCTGATCATGGACAACCATGAATCTCATGTGACACTGGAGGCTGTCAATGTGGCAAAGGCAAATGGAGTGGTGATGTTGACCCTACCTCCCCACACCTCACATGAACTCCAGCCACTCGACAAATCCATCTTTGGGCCATTGAAGAGGTACTACAATGCAGCAGTCGATGGATGGATGAGATCAAACCCTGGAAAGGTCACCACCATTTATGATGTTCCAAAGATGGTCAATACGGCCTTTGTGTCCGTAATGTCGCAGAGTAATATCTTGTCAGGTTTCAAGGCAACTGGAATATTTCCTTTCAATAGGGAGGTCACAAACCGACCCAACCCAGACGAGCTAGCCGCACCAGCGCTAACCAGCCCAGATTTAGCCACACCTGTGCACCCGACCCCAGATGTAGCCAGTCCTGCACTTCCCAATCCAGATCTAGCCACATCTGTACACCCAAATCCAGAGCCAGCTACAACTGTGGATCCTGACCAGGAGACACCTTTGGACCTGCCATTGACTGCTACTGTAAGTCCCATTTCAGTGCAGTCACCCGCTAGAATTAATTCTAGTGACCATTCCAGGGAATATATATCTCCTGAGTCTGTTGCACCACTGCCAAAAGCAGCACCAAGAAAAGTAAAGCAAACGAGAAGGAAGAGAGTGAAAACAGGGATTCTGACAGACACCCCAGAATAAGACATGTTGGAAGGAGTAGTGAAAGAAAGAGAAGCAAAGAAAGCATAAGTCTGCAAGAAAATCCCTGTGCTTTTAAAAATATCTAAAGAAAGCAGCTCTGATGACAGCACAGACATGGTCCTTGATGACAATCCTGAAACCCTCTGATGAAGAGGACCAAATATTGAGTGCTGTGGATTATGTTGTGGCCAGGTTTGCAGGGAAGAAAAAAAACACTTCTACATTGGTCAGGTGGTAAAACTGGATGATTTTACCAGATGACCAGAATAATCTCCATAAGGAGATGATTGTAGATTGTAGATTTCAGAAGAAACATGGGAGAAGAAGTGGAAGTGGTTGAGGAGTATAAATACCTCAGAGTTCACCTTGACAACAGACTGGACTAGAGACTGAACAGTGAAGCCGTCTACAAGAAGGGACAGAGCAGACTGTACTTCTTGAGGAAGCTTAGGTCCTTCAAGGTTTGCAGCAAGATGTTGCAGATCTTCTACAAGTCTGTTGTGGAGAGTGTAATCTCTTCAGCCGTCATCTGTTGGGGTAGCAGCATCAGAGCCAGGGATTTAAAAAGGCTAAACAACCTGTAAATAAGGCTGGTTCTGTTCTTGGGACAACTGTGGAACATCTGAAGATGATAATGCAAAGGATTCTTCATAAAATAAAAAAATTATGGACAACCCTGAGCATCCTCATTCACTCGGAGGCTTCTTCAGTTTCGCTGCAATACAGACCGCTACAGAAAATCCTTCCTGCCCACAGCCATCATCATCTACAACAACTCCTTAAAGAATTAATTATATGAGCTACAACAACACTTAATTTCCCTCTTGGATTAATAAAGTATTTTTGAATTTGAATTGAATTTTCTAAGTTGGAAGAGCAATTATTTCTATTATTAATTAATTTCTAGAGATTTTAATGTCATTTTTGCACTTGTGAAGGCCTATCTGAAGTTTGTTATTAAACTGTTCATTTTAACCACATGGAGAATGCATGCTTTAAATATGTTAAAATCAAAAGTCTGGTCACAGTCATGACAGTGTTTCAGGACTGTGCCAAGAGACCTCTTTTTATAGAAATCAAAATATGGTCACCCTAATTTAGAAGAGTGAAGAGAGAGAGATAAGTGAGAGAATGTAACCAGCTAGGAAGAGGAGGATTTCCCCTGTGTGGGAGCCAAATATTAGCAGGCTGGAAACCCTCCTGGAGTATTGGGAAAAGCAAAAATTGTAGTACCCCAATTTATATAGTCTTGCACTTGTGTTTTTGTGTACAACGGCATCTTCGGTGCCTTATTTTTTTGAAGGCTGGTGAGGTGGTGTCAAGAAAAAGGAATCGCTTGAAACCTAAAACTGTTGAGAAACTATTTTGAATAAAAATGTTTTTCCCCTGTTTTGTAGATCATTGCCCAAGTTACACAATAATTTTCAGTGCCCTCTTCCTCATCCCACAAGCATTTTCACTTTCCTCTGCCTGCTTAAGCCCATACCTTAGCCTCAAGTGACAGAAAAACATTATTACACAACCTGCCATAACATTTGATACTACCGTTTTGGGAAAATTTACAGACAGAATAGATTCAAAAATATTTGTATTATTCACATTTGTAATGTAAGTGGCCAAGAGTTATAGCTGCCTGCAGGGATGTGCAGAGACCTTTGAAGGGGCAGGTGCTGAAATTTAAAAAAGGGGCACAACTTTAGCACTTTACGACAACAATTTTCAGGATAACACACTGTATTATATTACCCATGTTTATAAAGGGTGTAACATGGAATTGCATCATACAATATCATTTTCCCCATCTAAATTCATCACAGCTAAGGACTATGCAAATCATAATTAGCCTATGCTTTACCTGATACGAGTATTGTTACGATCCAGCTCAGCGAGGTGACTGGTGTCGCAACAAAGAGAACTGTACACGGTGGTGAAGTTGAAGAAAGCAAATTTATTACGGTGAACAGCAAGAGTGTACAAACAAACAAACAAAAAACAGAGTTGGGGTTAGCATTACTGCTTAAACCAACAAAAGTAATAAAACAATGACCTATAATGAACAAAGGGCCGCCAGACCTAAACCAAAACAAAAAGCTATGCTAAAACTGAGCAGCACCAATAACTAAACTTGCTCTATCTTCTACACTCTCTCTGGGCTCTTCCTCTTTCTTTTCTTCCACCTCCTCACCTGACCTATCTTGCTGTCCATCTGCAAACAAGGCACAATTTTGCTTTCACATTAATCTTTTATTTTAGTAACCATACTTGATGACACTAAGGTTATTATAGTTAACTAAAACTAAACTAAAAACTAAAACTAGTTGTGATAAAAAAATTTAGGTAACTGAAATAAAAAATAAAAACTAGAGTTTAGAAAAAACAAAAAACTAACTGAAATTATATTGTGTCCTTATGAAACTAAAATAAAATAAAGATAAACAGAAAATGTCTTTAGTTTTAGTCTTTGTCAACACAAGCGTGAGAAGGCAGGGACGTCTACATGACTGAGTCAACTGCCTTCATGGTATTGTGTTTATATTGTAATACCTGTTCTGAACTTCTTAGATCTTGCCCACAACAATATTATAATAAAAAGATAATACTGAAACTAATAAAAACTAAACATTTTTAAACAATAAAAACTCAACTAAAACGGGTAACCCACTCTGGAAACTAACTGAAACTAACGGAATTGAGTAGCCTAACCCAATCTGGAAATTAACTGAAACTCAACTGAATGAAAAACAAAACTTAAAAATGTGCCACATCTGCACACTGAAATACTACTTGTTTCAGCTCCTTAAACATTTTAATGTTTTTGTCCACACTCTTCATAAATAGGCATTAATTTATTAACGTAATTGTGCGTTCCAGTTGTCCCTGGAACTCGGCTTTTCTAACTCAGAAATGACGAAATGAACTTGTTTTTCCGAGCTGCAAAATCCAGGGCTGGATAAGCCATTGGCAGAATTGCACATTTAATTTTTACTATGATCATGGAGGAGAGATCATCTGACCGCAGCTGAGAGCTGGAACTGCTGCTGCTCAAGTAGGAGCCTCTTGTGAGGAGGGAGGGGCTTGCGGAAACACTGCATTACTGAGAAGAAGTAACCTAAAGAATATGTCCTTTCACGTCCATCTCCAATAACACCAGAAAAGTCGCTATATTTGTCGCTAGTCGCTATAAAAGAAATCGCTAGAGGGGTCGGTCGCCAAGTTAGCATTGTTAACTTAGCAATACTGGCTCTGCCCAGTACAGGGGCGGGCGCCGGGGCACGTCATGAGGGCATGCCAGGGAGGGGGATGTTCATCATCATTGCCAGATTCATCATTTTATTTAGCTGAATTATTTATTTAGCTGATTTATTATTGGTTGTTAGATGATATTGGTGAATGAATGGCACAGGAAGGGGCTTAACAAATGAAAAAAAAAGGCCTCTGACAGAAGGATACTTTTAGCTTCTGAGCAAAAGGGGCGGGTGCTCGAGCAACCTTCGGCCCCCCCCCCCCCCTCCCTCTGCACGTGACAGGATGCCTGTGATTATTTACCTGGCCAGTAGGGAGGTTTGTGTTAATTCCTCCTATCCATAATGTTCATTCTAGATAGGAAGAATGTATTTGTGGATAGGAGCATCTGCAAACCCCATACACATGATTGGGATAAGTGACGTCATTTGTCCTAGAAAGAATTGCATTTTAGATATCCGTAATGTTAATTTCTCCTAGTACAAATTGATTTTTGGATATCTAGAAGGAAAGTTTTTCCTATCTAAAATAAGAGTTTGTAGTAGTAACAATAGAATTCTAGATATCTAAAATTACTTTCTCCTAGTATTGAATTCCTCCGATCCATAATGTTCATTCTAGATAGGAAGAATGTATTTGTGGATGGGAGCAGCTGCAAACCCCATATATATGAATGGGAAATATGACGTCATTTGTCCTAGGAAGAATTACATTTTAGATATCCGTATTGTTAATTTCTCCTCGTACAAGTTGATTTTTGGATATCTGGAATATATATCCGATCTAGTAAATAAAGGTTAAAATCGGCACCTAAACTGTTTCTTTATTTCTTACTAGCATAATTGTTATTTTATGATATCTTACAATTTTATTCCTCCTAGTAAAAATCACATTCTTACTAGTCAGAATGACATTTTGACCAGTCAGAATTTCATTTTGACTAGTCAGAATTTCATTTTCACTATCACGAATGCAATTTTGACTAGGAAGAATTACTTTACTGACATCTCAAATGTAATTACAGATAGTCAGTGAATGTCTTTTATGTTAAAATGACCACCCAACGAAATATCACCAGATATCCTTAATATATTTATGGATATCTAAAAAAAACATTGTTGCTAGTAATAAATGTAATTACTGATATCTGAAAGTGTATTTTAACTAGTTAAAATATACATTGTGAATATCTAAAATGACTTTCTTACCAGTTAAAATGTATTTCTGGATATCCCAAATTAAATTATAGATAGGTAAAATAGTATTTTAATTTTTCCTATCTAAAATAAGAGTTTGTACTAGTAACAATTGGATTCCTGCTATCTGAAATTCGAATTTTTCCTAGTAGGAATTGAATTTCTCCTATCCACAATGTTCATTCTAGATAGGAAGAATGTATTTGTGGATAGGAGCATCTGCAAACCCCATACACATGAATGGGAAAAGTGACGTCATTTGTCCTAGGAAGAATTACATTTTGGATAGGCAAAATTATCTTTTGTACTAGGATAAATTGATTTATGGATATCTTGAATGTTAATTCTTATTAGGAAGAATTGATTTGTAGATATCTAGAATGCATCCAGTCTACCTATTAAATGTTAAAATGGTTTGCCATAGTTCACATGTACCTATCACAGCAACACTTTCCTCTCTGGCTGCAGAGCGTCAAAGAACCAGGAAGCTTAGAGTAAGTCAGCTAATAAGAAATGCAGCGATTCTTTCCGAGACTTTTCTTGGGACTATTGAGCTTTTCGGTAACAATTGTCAGTGTTAGGAAGCTGAGATCTGAAGTTAAGTCAGGGATGTGGTTGGAGGCCAGTCCGGTCTGGTTAGGAGCTCTTTCAACCGGGGGAGGGGATAGCTCACGTCAACATTTCCTCCGTGCTTGGCGGGGGGGACCTGAACACATTTTTAGACAGAATCAACTCCAGGCGGTGCTGTTTTGTGTGCTTTAAGTCGTTAAATGTGTCATCTTTTCAAATAACAGTGTTCATCCCCAAAATGCTGCGTTTCCGTGCCTCTCACAAGCAACAGCGAGAAGTGAGGATTATATCCGGTGTACATGTTTAAATAAAGGTAATAAATCTTTAATAACTGTAGGCTACACTCCATATAGTAGCCTACTAGTAATAAACCAACGATGTTCCATATCTATGATGTGTTTTCTACTATTATTTTTGATTAATTTATTTCTCGAATTAAACGGCTTCCGCTCCGAAATTAGATCAAAAATATTATTGAATGTTGTAATGTGATTTTAGGAATCCTATGGCAGCACTTCTAACTCTTTTCAGTTTGTTAAAAATATTTCAAGTTTTAACAGGTAGTATGAATGTGATAGGATAATTAACATATAAACTATATCCTACATGTTATCTGTAGGACAAAGTGGATAAACCATCAGAAAAGAAATTCTAATTTCATTCCTAGTCAAACATTTTGCTAATTTTAATGTTTGCAGTGACAGTTCATAATAGACTCAGTTCCAGGTAGCTATCATGAACCTTAGTTATCAAATGGTTAATTCATTGCAAATGAACTAAAAATATTTACTTTAGCCTATATCAAAAATAACATCTTTACTATTTGGTAGCAGTGGTTGATTATGAAAATAAAGAAACTGTATCAGATTGGCCTGGTAAAGGAATTGCTGTTAATTATATTGCACATGAACAAACCATTTTCAGGCTTTCAAAATTAGCATGACTGAGGTGAGAAGTTCATTTGGACTGAAGCAGCTTCGGGGTGTCCAGCAAACTTTATGACCATCTCTTACCTAGCCGTGTGCTACAGGAAGAGCCTTTTCCTGCTGGATGTGAATATAAATACAATCACACCAGTGCAGAATTTGCTCAACACTAACAGCAAGTGGTTTTGAGTGCAACTGTACACAAAGTGAGGTTTCATAAAGTTTTGGGCTAAAACCTTGCATCAAAAAGATATGTTTGAAAGCCTGGAAAAAGGTGAGTTATTGTTAGACAGTAAAGCATCATGATTATTTCCCCATGTGTGGGGTTCTATGTCATGCAGTCCAACTATTCCAAAGAACACTGTTTATGAATGAAAAGTTTGATCAGTACATCCCTAGAAAATGTTTTCCAATAGTCTGGGTGCAATGTGATGATGATCAATGGATGTTTCAGCATTATGGAGCTCTGTTTCATAAGACAAAAAAAGCTTTGACAGAAATTTAAAGGGATTTTTTCTTGAAGTGAGCAAAAAATATCTTACCTCCAATAGATCACCCAGTGCAGCATCTCTATGGAGCATTGGCATATAGATAGATGTGTGTAAATATAAGTTCTGTTTTAGTATGGATCTAGTGCAGATGTGTTGTCCATGAAATATTGTTTGCATGTAGCCTACTGTAGTGATATTTTTTATCTGAGTTGTGTTAACACTGCATAAGTAAGATTTCTCTAGGCTCTGATTGGACAAGAAAAAGTACAACTCAACCCCAAATCAACTTTTTTTCTAGATTAACTGTATAAAGGAGTGCTCTTTACATGTGTATTCATTATTGGGGCATTTTAGTGCATATTATTTAAAAAGCAACTCATCCCCCTACCATAGTGTAACTCGGCCCACATTTCCTGTTAGAAAAATGTGTTGCCAGGCAGACCGAAGGATGGCAGGGGGAGAGGGCTGGGTGGCATCAACTGTTCCAAAAACTGCCACACTGACTGTTTTTTGGTAGAAAATTAATATTTTTACTAAAATACCAAAAATAATGACCAGACATGTAGACAGCACTATTAGACAGTCAGTGTGGCACCCTCTCCAATTTAAAAGTCTTCCCTACACTTGATTTTGAATCAGCCATCCCCATTGACTCTGCACTGCTGGGGGGTGTAAAAGCAACAAAGTGTCGGCCACGCCTCCATAGCGAGTTAGAGTTGGAATGGAGAACTCGTGGGCCAACAGGAATCCCCTTCCTGTTGGCCCATGGGTCCTCTGGCCGAAAAAAAAATGAATGGAAGTCAATGGAGCGATAAAATTTAATTTAAATGACAACTAATGATGTGCGTTTTGACTGTGTTTGTAAAGTGATTTGGGATTTATTTGATTGTTAAAATTCACAATTAAAATGTCTACAAATCAGAAGTGGAATATATGACGTCACAGAGGTATCGCTTGAACTAGCTAGCACTTAAAATATTCACAGAGACCTTATGGAGCTGCATGCTGGCTCTCACTCAACCGACTATTTCTTCTCCCCCAGCATAGCTGCCACTTTCCGCATTTATGATGCTTTTCTCCACGTTTAATGCTCCTTTCTTCGTCCTGGAGGAAGGAGGCGAAGCCTGCTAATCTCAGGACCATTTTTCTCCTTCTTCTTCTTCAGTTGTAGTCCACTAAGTGTTTTTACACAAAACCTAAAGTAACTTTTGCCGTCGGTCGAAAATTAGCATTTTCACTGCATCAAAATGTGTCTTTGAAATTCACAGAGATCATATGTTAAATCCATGGAGCATTTCAAACGGGATCAGTAAATAACTTTTATCGCTCCATTAACTCTCATTCATTTTTTTTTGGCAATAGAGTACCCATGGACCGGAAGTAGAAGGGTGTGACTTAGGCTCCCCATGGCAAGGAAGTGTTGACTCCACCTATCATAGACATTTATAAACACTAGATGGCTTACCCGCGCTGTTCGGCAATGGACTGTGACGTAGCAGTACAGCGGCCATCTTTCTTCAGTCAGCTGTCCCCTTTTGTAACATTGCTGTCAATGGTGCATGTACTATTTAAACAACTCTAACTTGCTCAATTTTCAACCGATTTTCAAACGGTTTGATTTGTTATAAACACCAGACAAGTGGCAGTGAAATATATCGGTTTTGGTCGGGAAACTACCATTATTTCACTCCACTTTCCCGCCGTCTTCCCTTATCCTATCAATTTCCCATAGACCTAATAATTATATATCATCGTTTTAAAACTGGTATGCTTGGAGCTGTAGTCTATCTCCCTGCATACTAAATGCAAAATTTAAACCATGATCTTTTCTTATGAAATTAATTCAATTCAATTCAGTTTATTTATATAGCGCCAATTCACAACAGATGTCATCTCAAAGCACTTAACAAGAAGTCATTTCAATACATTTATATAAACATTCCAATCAGTTAAAAAGTTTCCTATTTAAGGAATCCCAGCAGATTGCAGTCATTGGCGTGAGGTTGGGCCCCGTTGATGCAGACTTTCCAACCACAGCAATCCTTCAGCAGTCCCTCATACTGAGCAAGCATGTAGCGACGGTGGAGAGGAAAAACTCCCCTTTAACAGGAAGAAACCTCCAACAGAACCGGGCTCAGTAGGAGCGGCCATCTGCCACGACCGTCTGGGGGTTTGAGAAGACAGAGCAGAGACACAGAAGGAACAGAAGATCCGATATAAGAGTACTCTCTATGTTACAGAAAGTAAAAAGTTGATAACAGGACACAGTGGATGTTCAGCCACTGGGAGCATCATCCCAGTCGATGCCCCCCGTCCAACAGGGCATTGCAGCCAAGCATACTAGATATACCAGACCAGGTATATCTTCTATGGAGAGAAAAACACTGAGAGAACACAAAGTTAACAGTCGAAATAGCAGAATGTACTGTAATACAACTGGAGAGTAATAGTAGAAAAGGAAGTAGCAGAGGGAAGAAAATTGGTAAGTCTGTCCTCCAGCAGTCTAAGCCTATAGCAGCATAACTACAGAGCTTGCTCAGGATGACTTAAGCCACTCTAACTATAAGCTTTATCAAAAAAGAACGTTTTAAGCCTGGCCTTAAAAGTAAACAGAGTGTCTGCCTCACGGACTAAAGCTGGGAGCTGGTTCCACAGGAGAGGAGCCTGATAACTAAAAGATCTGCCTCCCATTCTACTTTTCGAAATCCTAGGAACTACAAGTAAACCTGCAGTCTGAGAGCGAAGTGCTCTGTTAGGAACATATGAAACAATGATCAACCAATAATCAGATAGCTACACACACAAGGCACTTAATCATTCATATACAACACATTCAATTGTATATTACAGTAATTTCCAGTATACTTACCCTATAACTATATACATAACAGTGAAATATGTGTATATACACACATCAGTATCATTTTACCTTTATCTATCCCTGTTCTGTGAACTATTTTGTATAGAGATGATGTTTTAAGGTTAATTTGAGGTAAAGACCACATAAACAGAACAGTAAAAAAATGTGCACCCAGACAAATAAGACAGACATCCAAAACACATCTGTCAGCCAGAACTGGCCCACCAGCAATAAAATCTAACCCAGCAAATTATTTTGTATTTTCACTGCTTCTTGACATTTGTTTTCTCATTTATGAACTTTCTTTTGATTCTGTCATGAAATTATTGATTGATTTGGGCATGTTTTCTGAAAAAGTTTGGAAATAATCAAAAGCAAAACTAGATAGATAGCTAGATAGATACTTAATTGATCTTGTGAAGGAGATATTTAGGTGTGTCCAGTTCAACAAGATTCATAATCATACAGATAAATGTATAGGAGGAGGCAAGGATGGAACAGCTGGGTGGAGAAGAACAGAAAGCAGAAGCAGCAGAGATGGAACAGCAGTTGTTTCAGAAAATTTTACTGAAATAAAAACAATTCACAGAGATATTGAATAATGTACAAGTATAGGTTTTTCGGTTTGATTAGGTTCATGCAGTATATGATTGGTGCCAAAGACATAAATTCCTGGGCTTAGCCCTTTTATTTTGATGGAGATCTCTTTAACTTCCTGTTTCTTTGTGACTAGATTTTTTAAACTTAACGGGACTGTTCTCAGTACAGCAAGTGCTGAAGTGTTATGTGTTAATAAGTTAAAAATGTGATCGGGATCGATGATGAGAAGCTCCGGCTGGTTCCTGACAGCAGTACTTCAGGTATGGCCGTGTATTAAATGAGGGTTCCTCACAGGGAACTTGTGCTGTCAGCGGACTCTGAAAACCCGGTCAGCCTCTCAGCTTTGTGAGAAATTGTTACTATCGCTGCTTTGGACATGATGTCCGCCTGCTGGGTTTTCCTTGTTATTATGCTGTCTCTTCCATAGACATTCAATTGAAAGGCAGCGTTAGATCGAACATATTTGTGTGACTGTTGCAACATAGCTAGAATGTGTGTCCAGCCGTATAAAGGCCGTGGTAAATTGTCTAAAGCAACTAAGGTGCTAGGACTCCCCTCCCTCCCCCTTTCTACCCTTCCTATCCGCATCACAGCCTCAGCGCCAGCCGTATTCAAAAGAACAGTTGCAAAAACCCAAACAAGGCCTTCGATACCAGATTAATCACAGACTCTGGTCTTGTTTTTAATGAACAGCGTTACTGGACATTGGGGAGTGTTGCACTATAAAACTATGACACGTCCACTTAGCAGGAGGCAGAGCTAGCAAGCTAACTAGCTACTTTATTCCATGTAACAGAGCTGCTATTCTGCTAAACACCGTTCACAAACGCACGAGATTGGTCAGAAAAACACTATTTTAATCAGGCTCATCTGGATGGTTTTACCCCGTGTTGGGAAACATATGGGTGACATTGTGATCGGAGAGTTTGACATGAGTAAACCCCCTTCTACTGTAGTTGGTGGAGGGGGTTCTCCTCCAACCAACAGCAAGATGGACTCTGTTTCTGCTAGTCTGTTTCGTTATAGCTCAGATCGACATTTTGCACGCAGATTAAAACAATCTGCTTGGAGGCAGGAATGCAGGATGTGAGCCATTAGATCTTCTTACGAGTGTAATCTTTCATATGCGTGAGGAGCTTGACACAACTGCACAAGACTTCAGTGTATATAGTAACTGTTCGGTCCGAACGTCATCAGTTGGACCTGAGGAACAAGTTAAGCCAAAACTCCCTGTCGTTACGCCAGCTTGATTCGAATCGGTTTGGTTCGCGTTGCTTTAAATCATTCGTGGTCACAGAGATTTGGCCTTCGTGTTTTTAGCCACATGGGCCGTTCAGCTGCACAAGTATAGCTGATCCGCCCAAAATGTCCCATCCTACTAGGGCTGTAACAGACCGTTTGATTCTCGATGCATTTTAAAAATGTCTCAGTGAAGTTACTTTAAACTAATCTTTTCTGCAAGAAAGCTCGTGTTATGTAGAATGACTGTAGGGATGACAGTGCAATGCATGACTGAGATTGCTGTCTTGTATTTTATAGGTCATCATCTTTGTATGACGGGCTGTGCCAGCTTTGTCCTCATCATTCATTCAGCATTTCCATAATTTTTTCTTCAGTAAGTATTCCTGTTTTCACTCAGCATCCATCTATACAACAAATAGCTTCTAATCATTAGATCATTCATTGATGGCGTTTGAATTTCATTTGTGCCATGCCGTCCAGAACAAAGCCAAACACACTGCCAAATACAAACATTTTACTTCATTTTACATATTATTATTATTGAATTTTACATATACCATTTGCCATGCTGCATGACGGAGTGCAGACTTGGGAGACCTGACGAGATGAGGGAAACAATGTTGCCTCGCAGCAGAAAGAAGTGGGTTTCAATTCTGCCAGTGGTTTTCTTTGTAGAGTTTGCATGTTCTCCCTGTGTATTCATGGGTTCCCTCTGGGAACTCAGGCTTCCTCTTATTATTCAAAAAAGTAAAGTTCTTCAATTTCCTCCGGACTACAGTATTTTCACTTGGAGTGAAAACAGTCAGCCATGTAAGCACAATTCCATACTGTAGATCCTCCCAACTGTAATAGTTAGTTCAAGGGGTTTCGGTTTTTATAGTTGAAAGTTAAAGCAAGAGGACGGACAAATTTTTTGTCAAAGGGCTCAATAAAGTACTGGGCCCTCATTTATCAACCTGCTCTGATCTGTGTGCATTTCATGCGTCGGAACAATTTTACAAATTGTGTGGTATTTAACATCTTGGACTTGTGCATAGAAATGTTCCTAAATATAAAAACAGCTCTGACCATGTGTACGCACAGCATCTAGTGGTACAACGGGGGAACTGCAGCACTGAAACTGTTTTGCTTTGATACAATATTTATGTCTTTAGTTTATCCCCTCTGCCAAGCAGCTCATGTTGGTGTCTGTCTGTCTTTCAGCAAAATAACTCAAAAAGTTATGGACATATTTGGATTAAACTTTCTGGAAATGTTAGAAATTTGCCAAGCAATAGATGATTAAATTCTGGGGGTTCTCATGCATTGAGATCCTGTGAGACACAATCGGGGAGCGGTGGGTGGGGAGTGCAAGGTGCTTCACAGAGGTTTGCGCTCTCCATGTGCTTTTTTTACTTGTCACATCTAGCGCTTCAGTTTAGAAGGATATTGTTACACTTGTAAATAAGATGTTTGCAAACTGTATTGTGGAAAATGGATGACCCCACTTATCCGTGAAGCAAGCTGTTGCTGTCTCCATGCATACTGATGCCAGCCTAAGCAGTGTCTCCAATAACGCATGGTCACACGCATGTCAAATGTGTTTTGCTCCAAGGTGATCTGTGCACCCCCGGTAAAAGATCTGGCCCAACTATGGGTTGAGGGACATTTTATTGTATTCAGTTTTATATTTTTTGCTTTATTTCCATCAGGAACCTCTCCACTGTCCCGGTGGCATTTACTGCCTCTGTCACTTTCTCCCAGGCAGGATTTTTTAAAAATCTGTTACCCCTGAGCTGATGGAACTAAACAGCAATCTTTGAGACAAATTTAACTGATTTAATTTGTTCAAAGAAGTTAAGTATTTCCACAGAAGTGAATAGCAGCAAATTAAATGATTCTTTGCCACATATGTTTGTTTCTGCAGCAGGAATTTAACTACTGGGGGGGGGCATGAAGCAGTGGAACAGCTAATAATGGAGGGCAACAACTATCGGTGTTAAAATTAATTTGCATTAACTATAAAAATTTTCAAAAAATCTGCTCATCATGACTTTTTTTTTTTTCCCACTTATGTTTCACCTCAATTTTTTGAGTCACTGAAATTCCTTTTTTCGCTCTACTGGCCAATATTTATGAGAGGAACACAAGGACTCCATGCATGTGTCAGAGGATGTGGTGCTACCACATATGGTTAATTGAGGGCATTTCTGTATGCAAATGACTGAACGGGCACGAGCACCTAGGTACGCACAAGTGGGATTTATCAACAGATGGTTGTGGAGGAACATGCGTACGAGTGGCCACAGCATATTTGATAAATCTGGCTTTTGAATGTTCGTACGAACATTCTGAATTTCATTCATAGGTTAGAATATAGGACAGTTACTATGAAGGTTTGATAAATGAGGGCCCTGGAGTGTATGGAATACCCAGACTGCATGGTAAACCCAGTTGAACAAAATAAAGACAATCAATTCAGTTTTTATGTCAGTTTTGTAAATGAAATATCAACACTTTTTCTACAAAAATGCTGTTTGTCCAAAATTTGTTATTTGTTATATTTATTTGTTAAATATTAACATTTCTTTAAATATATTCTTATTTCAATTCTTTATTTTTAGATATAATGTGAAATAAGAAAGAAGCTTGTGAAACCAATTAACTGTTTTAACAGAGAGTCAAAGTTTTTATGTTTGTTATGAACACAAACTCAAATGTAAATTTTTGTCCAAAATTATGAAGAACAAATAATTTATTTTATTCTAGGTTTTAGAGAGAAATAGGAATCACAAAACAAAACAAAACAATCATGTGATAAACATCTGACCAATGCAGAACTGGTTAACGTAAATTCTATTGAGCATTATCTTTTTCTTATTAATTTAATAATAAAAAAATGCTAACTCCCATCAAGATGCTCCTTTCGAGGTCTTCTGGCTATGTGGCAACAATACTATCCACTATCACACTGTTTTATTCAGTTTTTTTCAGATTTACAGAACAGAGACAAATACTTATATCTGGTTTTATTCATTTTAATTAGTCATGCAAATATTTAGTATAACGAGCTGAATACAATGTTTAGTTATTTTATGAGCAGACATGTATATTGAAACCAATCAGATGAGAAAATTCAAAAGAAATCTGAACGTTTTTGTTCAGTTAAAGTTTCCTCGGGCTTCGCTATCCAGGGCAGTATCTCATAGCTTGGGGGTCATCGAAGGCGAGCTCTGGATCAGGACACTAGTTTGAAGTCCTTGCAGCTCACACATGACTCTTAACAATTCACACTTTGTCACAATTCACACTTGGTCACAATTCACACTGTATATCTGCAAAATGTTGCGATTATGTATTTGGATTTTTATTGCTTAGACTTTGATTTCTTCAGAAGAACCTTTTGTCTTCAACAACATTATAGTATATACAGTATGCACTGTGATTTTTGTATATATATATATATATATATATATATATATATTTATTTTTTATTTTTATTTTGCATCATAATTGTAACTTCTGGAAAACATCTGAACTCGACAACTAAGCCCTTCCTTTTCTTACAGTAGGTGTCTTGTCACATCAATGTGTACCTAAAAGTATACTGTGGAAATTGTACAGTTCAATAAGAGTAAAGTTTGATTATGCAGCCAAATGCATGCATCCCAAAATTTATAGAACTCAGGTTTTCAAGAAAGGCATTGTGAAGAACATGAACTTACAGTGGCTTCCTAACTTTTGACCTGTAGCATACATCTTGACTGACCATTTGTGATCGATTGTTTGAGAGAAACACAATTTAATGGATTTTGTCTTAAATACATAAGCAGACATTCACAGTTTTAAAATATGAATAAATAAACTCTGCAGTCTGAATAAACTCTGCAGACATGTAACAATTAAACAGTTTAATTAATCAGTGCAAAGACATCCAAACTGGTGCCACGAGAATCAAGAATCTCATTCATTCCCTCAGACAAAGCATATGACCTGTACTTTTGTAGCACTTTATTTAGTCCTTGAGGACTCCAAAGCACTTCACACTACATTCAGTCATTCACCCATTCATACACACATTTACACACTGGTGATGGCAAGCTACATTGTAGCCACAGGTGCCCTGGGGCACACAGAAGCGAGACTGCCGAACACCGGGCTCTCTGACCACCAGTAGGTAGAACAGTGAAGTTTCTTGTCCAAGGACACAACAACTGAGACGGGCAGAGCGGGGGCTCGGAACTGGCAACCCTCCGATTACAAGACGAACCCCTCACTCCTGAGCCACAGGTTAAGTGGTGCAACACGAGCTTACATGAATTTAGGATAAAGTAAAAACAGCAATAAAGCATGAAGCACACACAAAACATATGATACATGAAAACATTGCTCAAAGGTAATCAGTTAATCTTTACTTCTCCATTTCTGAAGCCAGATACAGAACAAAATCTTTCATCTGTCAGTGGTTAGAAGCCAAAATACCAATCATTGAGGTTTGGATAGCCCTGTTTTTGTTACCTGCTCATAGATCTTCACTGGTCCCGCCCTGTCACGCACATTAATGGTTCATGCAGTCCCCTTCCCCTACTTTATTTCAATTCAGTTAATTTATATAGCGCCGATTCACAAAAGATGTAATCTCAAGGCTTTACAAGAAAATTAATTTCAATACAATCATACAAACATTCCAATTAGTTTCAAGTTTTAGTTTCCCATTTAAGGAATCCCAGCAGATTGCATCGAGTCATTGACGTCCCGTTGATGCAGACTTCCAACCACAGCAATCCCTCATACTATTTAGCAGTAGGTACTTCAGTTTCAATTTTGCGTGTCATTAAAAGTCAATGTTTTTTTGCACATACTACATACAGATATTGTTTCTAATGCTATGTTTTGTTTTTTCTTTAGGTGCGGTAGTACCATGAAGAGTGGAGGAAGGGGTAAGGTGCCACTTGCTGAGGAGGTCACTGGTAAAAGACCCAAACGCAAATGTCTGCAGTGGCACCCTCTTCTTTCCAAGAAGGCTTCAGAGTTCTCTGAGGAAGAAGAAGATGATGATGAAGAGGAGCTGGGGAAGGTTAGTAGGTTCAGTGGTGCAACACGAGCTTATTTTCTCCAGGCTGTAGCTAAATAACCATCTGGACATATACCACAAGAAGCTGACTCTACATTGCAGTTTATAAATTTGTTCTCAACAGGCAGGGCTGTGCAGTGCAGACCAGGACTCTCAAGTGCATAGTGTAAGCACAACAGAGGAAGTTGAAGAGGACTGTAATGAACAGCGGGCACGTCGGCCTATGAATGCTTTCCTCCTCTTTTGCAAACGGCACCGTTCCCTGGTGAGGCAGGAACATCCTCGTCTTGACAACCGTGGGGCCACAAAAATATTGGCTGACTGGTGGGCTGTACTGGAGCCCAAGGAGAAGCAGAAGTACACTGATATGGCCAAAGAGGTAAGCCGTCTTTGGTGTAGTAAAGTTACATTGAACTCCGGCTTATATGCATACAATTTCTCCTAATATTGAGTCAATTTTGAATCAGATAATGATAATTATTTAAAAAAAGAAAGCTGCAAGCAACCTCGAACAGCCCTCTCAGCTCAGCGCCGCTGGGCCTGTGTGGCCTTACGCAACCCCACTCCCAACGTTTCCACTGAGCCCGCTGATCAATTCTGCATGGTGTGTGTAAAAGAGACAAAATGGCGGTTTTACTCCAAAAAGGCAGACTTTCTATGAAGTTAGACCATGGTTCCAAGAAAATTTTTTGCAGGTCTTGAGAAGTTACATATGTGTACCAAATTTCATAATCTTAGATTAAAACATGGCTTGGGGATGATTGTTTTAATGCTTCTAGAGCAGACTTGCCATATCTTAAGTTACAACTAAACTCAGCAAAAAAAGAAACGTCCTCTGACTTTCAACTGTTTGTACTTTCAGTAAACTTAATGTGTGTAAATATTTGTATGAACACTAAAAGAGTCAACACCATAAGACATAAACTAAAAATGTTTCACAGACATGTGACTAACAGAAATAGAATAATGTGTCCTTGAATGAAAGGAGGCTCAAAATCAAAAGTACCAGTCAGTATCTGGTGAAGTACTGCAGTGCATCTCCTCCTATGGACTGGACCAGATTTGTCAGTTCTTGCTGTGAGATGTTACCCCACTCTTCCACCAAGGCACTTGCAAGTTCCTGGACATTTCTGGGGGGAATGCCCCTAGCCCTCACCCTGCGATCCAACAGGTCCCAGACGTGCTCAATGGGATTGAGATCCGGGCTCTTCGCTGGCCATGGCAGAACACTGACATTGCTGTCATGCAGAAACTGACGCACAGAATGAGCAGTATGGCTGGTGGCATTATCCTGCTGGAGGATCATGTCCGGAGAAGCATGCATAAAGGGTACCACATGAGGGAGGAGGATGTCTTCCCTGTACCGCAAGGCATTGAGATTGCCTGCAATGACAACAAGCTCAGTCCGATGGTGATGTGATATACCGCCCCAGACCATGACGGACCCCCCACCTCCAAATTGATCCCGCTCCAGGGTACAGGCCTCGGTGTAACGCTCATTCCTTCGACAATAAACACGAATCCGTCCATCAGCCCTGGTGAGACAAAACCGTGACTCATCAGTGAAGAGCACTTTTTGCCACTCCTGTCTGGTCCAGTGAAGGTGGGTTTGTGCCCATAGGCGGTGTTGTTGCTGGTGATGTCTGGTAATGACCTGCCTTACAACAGGCCTACAAGCCCTCAGTCCAGCCTCTCTCAGCCTATTGCGGACAGTCTGAGCACAGATGAAGGGATTGTGTGTTCCTGGTGTGACTTAGGCAGTTGTCGTGGCCATCCTGTACCTGTCATGCAGGTGTGATATTCGGATGTCCCGATCCTGTGCAGGTGTTGTTACACATGGTCTTCCAATGCGAGGATGATCAGCTGTCCTTCCTGTCTCCCTGTAGCGCTGTCTTAGGCGTCTCACAGTGCGGACATGGTAATTTATTGCCCTAGCCACATCAGCAGTCCTCATGCCTCCCTGCAGCATGCCTAATGCACGTTCACGCAGATGAGCAGGAACCCTGGGCATCTTTCTTTGGGTGTTTTTCACAGTCGGTAGACAAGTCTCTTTAGTGTCCTGCGTTTTTAGAACTGTGACCTTAAATGCTTACTTTCTGTAAGCTTTTAAGGTCTTAACGACCATTCCACAGGTGCATGTTAATTAATTGATTATGGTTAAATAAACATGCATGGAAAACATTGTTTAAACCCTTTACAATGAAGATCTGTAAAGTTATTTGGATTTTTACAACAATATTGTTGAAATACACAGTCCTGAAAAAGGGACGTTTCTTTTTTTGCTGAGTTTAGATAGATTATCGAAATCTGTTGTGCGTGCAATACAACGCTGCTGCTTTTATTTTGAAAAGCATTACGCTACTTCCACGTTGACGTATGTGCATAATGCGACCTTTGCTTGAAGGTGATCACCAACAAATTATGTTACCCAGGTTACCCTCAAGAAAAGAAAAGTTAATAACGAATGTCGTGTTTTGAACAAGACATGGACTGCCAAGTACTTCTTCACAGAAATTAAACGTAAAGCTGTGTGCTTGATCTGTGGTACACAGGTCGCTGTGTTAAAAGTTTACAATTTGAATCGCCACTACACGACCAAACATGATGATAAATACAGAAATCTGTCTGAAAAAGAACACGTAAGGGTGTCTGATGCGTTGCTAGCAAAACTGCAAACCCAACAAGGACTTTTTTTTAACAAACTTCACACCACCAGAGAAGCAGCCATTCAGGCCAGTTATATAATTTCTCACAAACTCACCAGGAAAAGTAAGGCATTTTCTGACGGAGAGTTTTTTAAGGAGTGCTTATTGGACTCTGTTGCACTGCCCGGAGAAAAAGGACGCATTTGAGAAAGTGTCACTCTCCCGACGTACTGTGACGAGGCAGGTTGACGACATCGCTGGGAACTTGGAGCTTCAGCTGAAGAACAGAGCTACTGACTTTGACTGTTTTTCTCTGGCTTTGGATGAGTGCTGCGATATGCGCAACACAATCCAACTTCTCATCTTCTTACGTAGAATAACTGCAGACTTTCAACTCATGGAGGAGTAGGCAGCCATGCTGTCAGTAAAAGGGACAACCACCGGCAATGACTTATTCACAGAGGTAAATCCATGTTTAGACAAGTTAGGACTGAAATGGCACAATCTGGGGTGTGTGACAACAGATGGTTGTCCAAATCTGACGGAGAAATGTAAGCCTTTTAAAAAGAATGCAGGATAAAGTGACAGAAATTAATTCTGTGCAGAAATTGACATTTTTGCATTGTATTATACATCAGGAAGTGTTATGTAAGACTCTGTTAAAGATGAACCACGTTGTTGATGTTGTAACTAAAACAGATGGAACATGGTGACATCAGCTATCACTGCTCTGTCAAGTGGCTCAGCCCTAGCAAGGTTCTGAAAAGTGTCTGGGATCTGAGAGGACAGTTTCAGGATTTCTGTGTGAAGAAAGGACATGATGTCCCAGAGCTTTCAGATGAAAATTGGGTGGCAGACCTCGGATTCGCTGTAGATGTGACTGTACTAATGAACCAACTAAATGTCAAACTGCAGTGTAAGGGGCTTGTCGTGCATGATATGTACAGTGCAGTAAAGGCTTTCATGAGGAAGTTGCAGCTTACCTCAAGCCAAGTGAAAGGCAACCTTCTGACCCACTTGCCAACACTAAAGGAGACCACATGATTAGCCAATCACCTCCACAAGTACTCAGCCATGTTGGAAGCACTGCATGCCAAGTTTTCAAGATTTCAAACCTCTTGAATATGAAATGCACATGGTTTCTTCTCCCTTCAACTGCAGTGTGGATAATGCTCCAAGTGATGTTCAGAAGGAACTCATTGACCTGCAGTTCGACACACTTCTAGCAGAGCACTTCAGGTCCGTCTCACTGCTGGACTTGTATTCCTTCCTCAAAGAAGAGAACTTTCCACATCTGAGGAGTCGTGCTCAGAGGATTCTAGTCCTCTTTGGATCTACTTATGTATGTGAACAGACATTCTCGGTGATGAACTTCAACAAATTCAAATACAGATCCTCTATCACTGATGACCACCTCTCAGCTGTCCTTCGGATAGGCACCTCAGACCTTCAGCCAGATTTCAATGCCCTTGAACAGGCTGGATTATTTTCACTGAAAACGTAGGACAAGGAGGAAAACATGACAAGTCATTGTACTGTTGCATTTCTATAAACTTGTTTCTCTTATTTAAGACAAGAACAGACTGGATTATTCTCACTGAAAAAGTAGAATGATTAGGAAAACATAACAAGTCATTGTATTGGTGCATTTCTATAAACTTCTCGTTTGTTGTTCTTCATTGTTTGTGGAAATAAACAAGTTAAAATTAAATTGCACTGATTCAGTGATTGTTTTAGTTTTATTTGACCTATGCACCACAATTTTACATAATCCAATATACATATTTACAGAATTTTATTTTAGTTGTATTTTTCTGATTACCAGTACCAGCTATTCTTAATATTTAATTTAGTGAATTTTACAGTGAAGAAAGTTAAGCAGACTTAGGTTCAAGTTTTCGTTGGTGTGGCCCTCTGACACAACTCAGGTTTCTCATGTGGCTCCTTGTAAAAAGTAATTGCCCACCCCTGTTCTAGTGGGTACTGTGGAAGAATTAAGCCACACTCACTAAATATTTGCATAACTGTACATTAGGAAATTTATTAATATCTGTCCTATTCAATTTGGTGTAGATTAGTGGATGTTGTGGTAATTGACGGTCATGGCAGATGGCTGCTCGTACTGAGCCAGGTTCTGCTGGAGGTTTCTTCCTGTTAAAGGGGAGTTATTCCTCTCCACTATCACTTCATGCTTGCTCAGTATGAGGGATTGCTGTGGTTGGAGTCTGCATCAACGGGGCGCAACTGCCGGTCAATGACAGATTGCTGGGATTCCTTAAATAGAAAAGTAGCTGAACCTTTAAACTAACTGGAATGTTTGTATTAAAATGACCTTCTTGTAAAGTGCTTTGAGGTGACATCTGTTGTGAATCAGCGCAAAAAAATGAAATTGAAACTAGTCCATGCATTTGTTACCTCAAGGCTGGACTACTGTAAATCTTTACTATCAGGTAGTCCACAAAATGACATTAAAAGCCTTCAGTTGATCCAAAATGCGGCAGCAAGAGTTCTGATGAATATTAAAAAGAGAGATCACATTTCTCCTGTTTTAGCTTCCCTTCATTGGCTCCCTGTTAAATCCAGAAAATAATTTAAGATCCTCCTTCTTACATACAAAGCCCTTAATAATCAAGCTCCATCATACATCAGAGATCTCGCTCTCAGACTGCAGGTTTACTTGTAGTTCCTAAATTTTTTAAAAGTAGAATGGGAGGCAGATCGTTTAATTATCAGGCCCCTCTCCTGTGGAACCAGCTCCCAGTTTTAGTCTGTGAGGGAGACACTCTGTTTACTTTTAAGGCCAGGCTTAAAACTTTCCTTTTTGATAAAGCTTATAGTTAGAGTGGCTTAAGTCATCCTGAGCTATCTCTGTAGTTATGCTGCTATAGGTTTAGACTGCTGGAGGAGAGACTTATCAATTTCTTCACTCTGCTACTTTCTTTTCTACCACTACTTTCTAGTTGTATTACAGTACATTCTGTTATTTCGACTGTTAACTTTGTCTTCTCTCAGTGTTTTTTTCTCCATAGAAGATATTTGGGGTGTAAGAAAAAAATCAATACCGATATATCGCAATATTTTATTTCCCGATATTGTATCGATATAAAAAAAAATCTATTTTTATTTTTAGGATTTAAATGGAACCATTAACATGACACAAATTTTTGTAGTTTGTGGCTGTTGTCACCTTCTTAGTTCCAGTGGATCAACTAGATCTAGTAATAAAACTGGATGTGTCTATTATGCTTCTTCCAGGCACATATTACCATTCTATAGCACACTCACCTTAAGTCTTTTAAAAGTCTGTCATATATCCAAATCCACCTTAAAGAAATTTACTGGACCACTTGATGTTCGCCTGTGCCTCTCCTATACTTTCTGACACTCCCCCTCCAGTTCGTCACATACCGTGCATCATTGCAGCATGCACGGAGTCGGAAAAAAAATCCCACAAAAGACGCGCAGCTGCAGCTGGTGTGTTATAATTATTGCACTTGGGACTTAGTCAGAGTTGTGTGAGGTGGGGAGGGGCAGGAGAGCTCTGTAGGGGCGAGGCTCTCGGCTGAGTACGTAAGGTCGTAGAAGGAGATGGGTGGAAAAGGCGGGGATTGGTGGGAGCA